>CM076578.1:1255847329-1256447329 GCA_034641835.2 Pinus albicaulis | reverse complement strand
GAACTCTTCTAGGAGCCACTATGCTATGTTTACAGACTCGATGATAAGAAAATTTTACCCAAATATGACAATCTTAGTTAGGTTAACTAATCTTTCAAACAAGGAAACTTAACTATAAAAGTTTCTTAAGCTGAGTTTGTATAATCTTATGATAGTAAAGGGTTTCCCAGTGGAGTCTTTAGGTCAATTCAAGATTCTGGAGTCTCCAGGTGGAAATTTTTAGCTTTAGAAGGTAAAATGTTTTATGGTCCAACACCATTAATAGGTTTGAATACCAATCTGAAATGTTTTTGGGTTTTCTGAGTTTTTACAGTCCTGTGGTCTATGAGAGTGTCCTAAATCTGTTTTAGCACTTAGCTACGGTGATGAGACAAACAGAGTTTACTCTGTGGCTTACTTAGATAATTTATTCGAGGTTTGATAGGGGTCTGTTAGAATCCTAAGAAGAACTTAGATTGCCACTGATTCAGACAAGTCCTATCATGATCACCAATATGCTTGGTAGTGCTTGAAGAAAGCTATTCATTCTGTACCGAATACTGAGTGTTTTGTTTTAAGGATTTACTTAGACATCCCCAGTATGGTCGCCAGTATGTTAGGTCTCCGTATTTTACAAGATTGGCAAGTATAAACGCTGCAGATCCCGCATCAAAACTGCTTTGGAATCTGAGGACCTAGCCATCCTATATTCAGAGAGGGATCTCTCTATATATGAGTTCAAAGATATGATCTTTAAGTTTTATGATATGATATTAGGCTAGTTATGAAGAACAAAGTCTTTGTTTGTTTTGGTTGGGCAAGGATATTATGATGATGAAGGAAGCCTTTATGAAGGGTGAAGGTGTGAGTAGGTGCAGGAATGGTTCAGCTAATAAGATAGGCAAGGAGAAGCATCAATCCATTGGGCTATGGAGTCATAATAGGATTTAATTGGATAGCAACGTTCAAGAGTGGTCCATGGGGCAAGTTATCTATGTAAAAGGATCTCTTTAATTTGATATTATGGAATGAAACAATAAGAAATGAAGTGAAACAAATAAAACACATGAAGAAACAAAGAACAGCCTAAGATCAAGTAAGTACTTTGAAACTATCCTGCTTTAGGCATGCACTTAAAGAAAGACACAAAAGTAATCTAAGATCAGGTAAGTACTTTTAAACTAGCCTGCTTTTGATGTAATTTCAAGAGAAAACATTTAAAAACATAGAATAGCTTAAGATCAAGTAAAGACTTTTAACTTAGCCTGCTTTCAACATATTCAAAGGGAAAACGTTCATGATAAACACAAAAAGTAGTCTAAGATCAGGTAAGTACTTTGAAACTAGCCTGCTTTCAACATACTCTTAAGGGAACTTTTCAAAGCAACTGTTGGAGATAAACTAGAGGACAGGGCTAACCATAGACTTCTCTAGCTCAGATTTAATTAGCAAACTTCTCAAGAACATTTAAAGATAAAATCTCAAGTTGTACTCAGTAAATATGGGCTTACCAACACTTCATTGGTTATACTTTATTGAATTACCTCCAATTTTAACAATCAACAGAAAACATAAAGGATAAAGATTTTTAGTGAGATTTAGGGTACTTCAGAAGTAAATCCTAATCTATATTTGATGTTCATTATCAGAGAAAAGTGGATAGAATGGAAACAAAAAGAAAATAACAATTTACAGTGAGAAACACGTCACCATTGACATAGACCAGGATCCCATAAATCAGCTATTTGTATTTGATGTTCAAACCAGTTACAATCTTCAAGTCCAGTGGGTCTCTACAGCTTCAAACTTCTCATCTTAGCTTATGTGTCTTCAATTACAAATAGAGATACAACAACTTCAAAAGCTATTTACATGCAACAGATATCCAAAAACCAACATCTATAATGTCTTCTACAGAAGTATTTATAGAAGAAAGAGGAGGTGGAGTGTAAGAAGGGATCATTGGTTCAATCAATACAGAGTAATGGTTTTTTTAACCTTTGGGAGGCCTAAGAGAGAAGATTTCTAATTCTCATCTCTGTTTTAATGATTTTGCATTAAATTTCATCAACCTTAGTTACTATTTGTTGACTTTGGGGGCTTTGGTAGGCTGATCATAAATTTTGAGCTGTCTTTGGCAAAATATCTCTAACTGTGCATTCATTGTGTTTTCTTCTGCAAAAATAAATCTGCAGGTGGCACTTGAGGAGTTATGGCCTCGATGATGTGGCATTCGGAGGCTCTTTTGTTGATCTGTTTGCTTTTGTGGCTTTAAGCATTGATCTGCTTTTAATTTGCGCTTTATCTTTATTAATCTCCCTTGATTATCTTTGGGATCTTTGAACTGCATTATTATCTTTAACATGTGGGTTAAGTATCAAATCTTAAATATGTTGCATTAATCTTTAATCCTCTCGGGTATACTTTGATGCTTCTTCTACTCAGGTGTCCGGGTTTTTTCTGATCTGGAGGGTTTGCCGAAGGTCGGAGATAGTGATCCGTTGAATAAACATGAAATTAAATCCTCTTCTGATTCCTTTCTTTACAATATTTGGCTACAGGATCGTCATCCTACAACCTATGTCACCTGAATATGATTGTGGAAATCGTACGAATTAACCACCCTTTAAACCATGCAAAACACGATAAACATATTACAAAAAACTTGCGGGAGCTTGGATAACTACGACAGAGGCTCGGGGGAATGGTGGAGGAGCAGTGAGAGTGGTGAAATGCAGCGGAGGAGGAGGGAAACCCTCACAGAGCAGCTAACCAGGTTAAAATTTGAAATAGGGCGTGAAAAAGAGGAAAAATGGTTTTAGAAAGCCATTGGTGGTTATCCCACGACCTTCAGGTGGTAAGTGGTTTTGATCGGAGGCAATGCGATTCCATTGATTGCTCACCACGTGGCTTTTTTGATACCGCCGGTATCGCATTATTTTGGAGTGTTAAACTCCAGGTGCAAAAATTATGCGATATGGAATACATGTCATCGAATGAGGGGGAGGAGATCCGATGGTGCGGGTCGAATGCGATGAACAAGTTGCACAGGCGGAAATGAAAGTGGAAGACAAGTGGCAGCGTAATATTGGGCGGGTGTTGTATGTGGTGGATGGTAGGCCCTGGTGAAATTGGGTCATCGAGTTAGATGGAGACCGTTAGATTTGAAGGACGGACAGCCAAGATGAAATCGGGGACTGGTGAGGAGAGACGGAGGGGTGTAAGGCGTTAGGGAAAATTTGATGCGATAAGCGATGGGGGGTTTGGTGCTGACCATCTGATCATTGAGAGGGATGACTGAGATGTGATCAGACTCATTGCATCAGCGGAAACAAACACAAGGTGAGAAAGCGAATGAAGGGAGCTTGTGATGCGATGAGGCCTTAAGCGCTTGGTCATAGTGCATGGTTTCATGAAGAATGAATGGGCTAGGGCTAAGAGGGGCTTAACACCATAATGATCAAATGACTGTTTTTAGGCCAAGAAAAGGTTTTTAGAGGGTTTTTTGGTGTTCCGATAAGGTAAGAAAGTAAGGGTTTCTAAACCATAAACGAGAAGTTTTATGATTTGAAAGGTTTTTTTAAGGCTTTTTGAGGGCAAGGGAGGAAAATGATAAAGAAAAAAGAAGCTTTTTTCAGAGGTAAATGGAGGGTAAAAAGGGTCAAAATGAGTGAATGAAATGCTGAAAGAGGGGTTGTTTAGGGAACAATCTTGCAGGGGGCAGCAGGTTTAACTTGGTTTACTTATAATGAAACAACAGTGAAGATTACTTGCAAGGTTCAAACAGCACAAGAAGACTTCAAGAATGAGCAGTTTTTATGAAAAAAATCTTTTGAAGGCTTAGGACTTATTTTAGCCATCATTTTCTCAGTCAAAAATTTACTGATGGCTAACAACTTCAATACTTGAAATTCACCCACAACTAGCACTTCCTATAGGGAACCACGATCCCAAATGCTTATTTGCGGGACCACCTGACTAATGGAATTACCACCATTAATCCTTGAATTCCTACTCAACTTGTAATTCATATAACACAAACGAGGATATGGCTACAACAATTAGCCACCATACAGTCCAAGGAATAAAATCTCCTCCACCGACTCACTCCCCATAATTGGAAACCGACCATTGATAATTGCAACCAACCAAGAAATACAAATAACAAGCATGCATTCTCGAAACTTCTTGACCGTCGCTTCAGCCCTAACTTCTTTGATACACTTCCTTGTTTAATTTCCACGTGGAAGGGGAGTTACTACCCCATGTTGAACGTTTGTCACATCGTTCATCACCCCCATCAGGGAGTATCTTATGAAACTTTTAAGGGGAGTTACTACCCCCTGTTGAACGTTTGTCACATCGTTCATCACCCCCATAAGGGAGTATCTTATGAAACTTTCATGTATGAAACAAATATATATGCTTTTAAATAAATTAAAATTTTAATTTACTTTTTTTTAATATAATATACATTTTTTTTTGTATATTGTTTACTAGCATAGTCATATAAAATTAAATTGTTTGTAAGTGAGTAGTCTTTAAGTGTGATTGTTTGGAATTTTTTTTTGGTTTATTCTCCGATCTAATTTGTTTAGAATGCGATAAGGATTCATTGAAATCACAAGTTTGAGAGGTGAAATCTTCATATTCTATGTGCCTCACCAGTTTTTCAGGGTGTTGAATCCATATATTCAGTAAAAAAAAATCAGTTTAAACAATAGAACTCAAAATTGACCACAATTTTTTTCCCTTGGCGAGAAATTGCTATAAATTTTAAAAAGTCACACTTAAAGACTACTCCATTACAGATAGACAGATAGACATATAAGCAGAAATACACTTACTCAAGATACATTTCACATTATCAAGTTAAAAAAAATATCATAAAAATAAACTAGATTTTAACTTTAATTTAAATTATTATTATTAATGATAAAATGAATTAATATATGACTTAATCAAATTTCTTAGCCATGGAGATTTACTCACATTTTTACCATGGAAATTATTAACTTGTAAATAGTTTATATTACAATACCATAGGCAACACCATGGCTAATCAATGCCACATACACAATATGACACATGTTGATATGACATTTTTTAATTAATTAATTTGAGATAAATCAATTAGAAGAATATAACTAACTTGGAGATAAATCTTAATCTTTGATCTTTGTATTCTAATATGAATGGTCCAAGATATTATGAAGTTAAATCTCCACCATCTACCTATTAATGAAAAATAATTAAATTAAAATAGTTAGAAACCTATTCTATGGCTATAAACATGATTACTTAAAAAAAATTTAAAAATTAAATAAAATATTATTTTTAATAGTTAAATTAATAAAAAATTACATAATGATTTAACTAATTTTATAATTAAAAACTATTATTTTATTAACTAATTAATAAAAATAATCATTTTATTAGGAGTTGTATGACTTTTTGGAGTTTCTCGTTGATTTTGTAGTGTGAATTTGGCGGAAAATTTTGTAATGAAATCTTGTTTGCATAACCCTTAGAGCACTTTGATTGTGCAGAGTTTATCCATCAAACTTGTGATTTCAATAAATTCTTGTCAGATTTTAGACAAATCAGATTTAAAAAAAATAAAAATCGGAAAATTTTTCAAAAAATCGCATTAAAGACAACTGGATTTTATTATACTAACCCATAGTGAATCATGTTTTTGATAGTGGAAATAGATTTAACACCATCAAAAACCTCTAGACACCCAAAATCTCAAAATTGAATAGGTTTAACCTGGATTTAAAAAAAAATCCTACCAGATTTTATGAAAATTTTGCCAGAATTTCCATAATTTTCAGAACAAAAAAACAAACTGTTTAATCTATAAAAATTGCCTTTAATATTTACATTTATTTAATACCTGTTGCATGCAAAGTTCACAAATACAAAAACATTTATTTCAATAAATATGCATTTACTAAGATCAAATAATGTAGATGTAGTCCGCCTGATTCTGCTTTGCCCGTGCATGGACCTTGCCGTTAACTAAACTTTTAAGGGGGATTTTCAATTGAAAAACTCGTAACTGTTTTCCAATCATTTATGTAAATACTTGTATCATTTCAATTTTTTAATGTATATAATAAAATTTATAGAAAACAGCAATTTGCATCGGTGATGTAGATTCATTTTTTTGGAAATTTTAATATTAACTTTTAATGTTTCTTAACCGTATTATGTTTTAGGAAGTAAATATATGATAATTTATTAATTTTTAATGTTTCCTAACCATATGATAACAGCGAAACCGTACAGTAGCAAACCGATCATATGAATTTTATAAAAACTAATATTAAGTTCACTTAATAACGCGTTATAAATCCCATGATATTAATTATAAATATTGTTAGTAAAGAAATTTATTTAATTCATAATCATAAATGTTTTAGGCAATAAATAATTAGCTATTATATCAAGTCTAACTATTTCATTTATTTAAATTCTTTAAAATATAAACACAATCTGTAATTAACTTATAATATTAAAGGTAGTGTGCTGATCACATAAATTAATTCCAGAAAATATGTAGCACCCACATCAAATATTGGGAGGGAAATTAATATTTTAGTGATTATTTTATATTAAGATGAAATGTTCCATTCTGTTATCACAAAATCAGACTTGATAGGCTGCTAATCAAATCAATCTTATGTAATTGTTTCAAATCAATCTTTTGATTGATGTTTAGCTTCCTCAACCTGAGAGAGCTCTCTCAAGGGTTAATGATTTTTGATAGAAATATAGATGGCTAACTCTATGTGGGGTAATAAGCAGATAAATAATATATATTGGTTGTAAATCACATTAGCAAGTGCACATTGGGCTTATGGAGTCAAAATAGCTTCAGTAAAACAAAACAATCTACTCAGCATGGAAATCAAGGCATATCAGATTTCTAGTCTTAAAAAACACATGTGAAACTGTAGAACACACAGTCAGTTTGTCTATGAAGGAAGTCAGAGCATCAATGATGAATTCTGAGTAACATAAGCAAACACCATTGCAACAGGATAGTAAAAAGATGCCATTAAAACAAGAACACACTAGAAGTCTTTATGAATCTTGAGTTGGTTAAGTAGACAACTCTGTATTAAGTTGAAAACTAGTGACCTACAATAAACACAGTCTTTTTTCTAAAAAATGTCCAACCCTTAGCATTTCGACCTCTTCATCTTTATAGATCATTTACAATCATAGGATAAACTTATCCTCATCTAGATACATCGAATTCCTATTTTTTGACACCTTGCCTAACCATGAGAGATGGTATTTATTACAAAATGGCAATTGCAAACCTAATGAACAGTCCTACTACAAATGGGACTCAAACTCATTAAATCTACTCTTAACAACCTTATCTAAACTAGATTACATCATTTTCCAACTGTATTCCCATAAGGTCGAATCCAGATGATAAGCTTTAGCACTTTATGACCTTAATGATGATCTCCTGCAAACTAGGAAACTGTCCCCTGTTTTCTAGGCATTGGATCCTTTGTGTTCTTGAGACACTTTGACCACCATTAACCCATGACTTCGAAGGTATTTACTGTCAGGAACTGAAAAAACATATGCCTAAAATAACCCGTAAGTGCCAGTTGTACAAAATCACCATCGAACTGTCCAAAATAGTAGAAACAGAACTGCGCTACGAAAACATCACAGTTTCGTAGCGCAATGTTTTTGCCCTTTTTCCTTCAAAACTTTGGCTTCTTTCTTCCAGATTTATCTTCATATTTACTTAACAGATCCTCCCTAGAAATTTTAGGTCAAAATACACAGATTTTCCCTTCAAAAATGGATGGAAAGGGGTGAAAAAAGCTGCTACAGCAGTTTTGTAGCGCATTATACCCTTTTGCACTGTTTGCACTACGAAATTGCTGAGTGAGCAGTTTTTTCCATATTTCTTCAAAATTCAATCCAAAATTTTGCCAAAACTTCAAAAAACTACTAGTTTCATCCAAAAAATCAGCCATATGAACTAAAAACACAACTTTCATAAGATTTATTCTTTATTTTCCATTTGATTTTGCCTTTGAATTTGTCATTCTGCACCTTTGCCTTTTAGTTCATCCTGAGACAGTTTCAATTGTAGCTCCAAATCTTTCACTTAACCTCTTAATCTTCTGTTACTGGCTCTCAAGTGGTTATTGATTACTCTAACAAATTTAGCTTCTTTGACAGCTGGCACTGTCCATGTGAAAAATTGTTCTGCACTACTTGGAATCTCAAACCTAGAGCCAGTTTGGCCTTGCCATATTGCCTTCATTCTCTTGAATTATGTTTTCTCAATGATATGTTTTATGGCCCTCTTCCTCATCATTGCAATCTCTTGGTTTGCTAGCTTCAATCTCTCTTCAAGATGTTGACTCTCTGTCATGTGTTCTTTTCCCTTCATTATCTTGCTGGCTACATGCTCCACTATTGGTGATGAGAGATCAACCACCTCTTTAGGGACTCTAGTAGTTTCAACAAATTCTTGGACCTCTTTACTGCCCTCCTTGAGTTTCTTTGCATGCCTAGTTAAAGGCTTCCTTGCTTCAAAGATAAACGCTGCATTTTCACCCTCAAATTCAATTTTTTTAGCTGACTTAACCCTTTTCTGTTTGTGTTCATCTACTCCAATGAAATCAACTTGCAGAATGGGTGATTCCTCTATATCAATTGCATGAAGGATGTCATTTAAATTTCCTTTTATCACTGGGCTGTCCTCTGTACCTAAAACAACTGTTTTTCCCTTTGATGCCACTGCTTGGCTTCTTGTCACTCTCTGGATTTCCTGCTTGCTGGCCACTTGTTTTTGTTTAGCCTCTTTGATACCTTTTGACCTCTGTTTTGCAGGTGATGGAGTTTCTGCAACAAGAACTTTAATATTATTTGTCCTATCTTCAACCTGTTTCCTTGGTTTCAACTTTACAAACCTCTTTGCTCTTGCAACCACAGGCTGACTAGACTCTACTACTAGTGTTGAAGTAGTTACTTTAGGTTTAGGGTTTCTAGCTGGGGTTAGGTTCTCCAATTCAAATCCATTCATAAACAAAAAGGAAGACCAATCCTTGCTTATTTCCTGAATCTCATTCAAAACCAATAGCTTTATCAAACCATGGTGAAACAAAGATGTTTCACAACCATCAGACTTAGCTTGTACTTTATCAGACATTTTGGCAAGGCTTCTATGCAAGTAGAAGGGAAAATCTAGTGATATCATACCTGTGAAATGCAGAAGTAGCTTGAAATGATAAGTATAAAATTTATGGTACCTGCCTTCAAATGTAAAGTATCTTTGAATGTTGAACAAAAGCTTGGCATAGGTGTCTTTGATACAGCTTCTAGGTATTGCATTGTTCAGGTCCATATCTGCATATTCAGGTTTCATTAATTCCTTACATGGTTCCATGTCAAACTTAAAACCTTTAAACCAAGTCTCTTGTCCCCTTGGTATTTCTGTTACAGAAGTAATGATCTCAGGTGTGACTGGCACATTTAACATGCCAATTTTGGTAGTTGTTCCACTGAAGTGTAAGGCAAACTCTTTAGACACATGAGTGTGGCAACCCTGCAACTTTTCACAAAACTAGAGACAGCCTGCTCTGCTAAAAGCCTCCATCACTGTTTGATCCTCAACTATAGCCTTCACATTTTCAAGCTCATATCTTAAACAATGTCCCCCTCTATGGACTTTCTTCTCGTCTGCCATGCTTCTTTGAAAACCTGTCAACTTCTCTAGAATATCTAAAACAACCTCGCTTGATCAAGAAATGAATAACCTCGCTTGAAATAAATGAACTGCCTCGCTTGATTATGTTGAAGATAGCCTTGGTATAGAGCAACCACAGGCTTAGCTTAACTGATTCAGAGCTTAGACAGTTGTGTGTAGGCATATGAAAACTAGAATGAACGAATTAGGCAAGATTCTTTTGAATTTGAAATCTCACCTTATTACTGAATGATGCCTCTATCCTGATGATGATGGCTGTGAGATAGGTAAGTACATTAAATCTGACCTCTAACTGACTCACCATACCCTTATCCTGTCATTTCTTAATGGATTTCTGACAGATTCTGGCTTGATTGACATGACGGTTAAGAAACCGCACTTTCGTAGCGCCCACAACGTATTTTTCACAGTTTGCGCTATGAAAGTATTAGAGATTTCGTAGCGCAAAACCTCCTTTTTGAACTAGCGACGCTACGAAACAAGGATTCTTGGCTAATTGTAGGAATTTAACCCGAAACCTAATGGAATGACTTTTAAATGGAAAATATGAGCTTTTGATCATGGAGTGGACCTCTAAAGACCTTATTTGAATTGAAATGATGACTTTTAAACTTATAAAAACTATGACCTACCCTTAAGCAAATCCTTAAATGACTTTCAAACCTTTTTGAGACCATGATCAAAAATAGATTTGACATAATGATATTTTGAATTTTATTTTTTTGAGTGATAAAAGTGGCTCCATTTGGGATAGTGTGCCCCTGTGGTACACTAAGAACCAGTAGTTCCAGTGCTGCTATGCATTTTCTTGACTAAAACAGAAAAACTTTGAAATTGCCAAGCTTCCTCCTCAAGCTCTAATGGCCTTCACTTCGGGCTCAAGCTTGCTGATTTAGCTTGTCATTATTAGCAGAAAAACTTCATCAAATGGAATATTTACAATGACATGAATAATCAATTAGATTTTAGGAAGAATAATGCTTTAAAAACCTGCCATTGACAGGTCCTCCAGCATATGGTTTTCCACCCATCTCTTGCAATATGTAAGTATTGTTTCCATGGAAAGAAGCTATCTTGAAAGGACCTTTCCATAGGTTCTCAAACTTACCATGTTTGCCTTTCTCTTCAATTCTGGCCTCCCATCTCAGCACTTCATCATGAATTTGAAAACTTTCTTCCTTAATCTTCTGATCAAATGTCCTCTTGATTCTGTTTTGAGATTGTTGATTGCTGTCATAAACCTCATTCCTCTTCTCTTGCAGAGCTATCAACTGATTAATTCTTCTTTAGACTACATTTGGTTCCTCTTCTAGTCCTTGAATCAGCTTCATGACAGGTACCCCTTGCGATGTAGGAAAAATATCCTCAGCGCCATATACCAATTCATATGGTGAAGTTCCAATCGACCTCTTTGTGCATATCCTATCAGCCCATAAAGCATACTTTAGCTTTAAATGCCAAGCCTTCTTATTCTCCTGCAACACCTTTTTGATGATCCTTACAAGGCTCATGTTAGAAGATTTAGCAAGGCCATTTCCTTGCAGATAGTATGCAGTAGAATGCCCAAAAGTAGTATGATATTGATGGAAAAAATTGATCAGCTTATTAGACTTAAATTCCTGTGCATTATCAGTTATAATCTTAATGAGGCAACCAAAGCTATACGAGATATTATTTTCTAAAAAAGAAATAATCACAGAATCATTTGCTTTCCTAGTTGGGATTGCTTCAATCCATTTGGTGAAGTAATCAGTGGTTGTAAGAATCCAGCGATGCTGACCTGATGATGATGGATGAATATCCCCAATAAAATCTAGCCCCCACTGCTGGAATGGTGCTTCTACATAAATAGGAGTCAAAGGTAATGGTACAAGTTTCTTCTTACCCTCGAAAATCTGGCATTCATGGCAGGCAACAACCCTCTTGTAGACATCCTTAAACACTGTAGGCCAATAACACCCTGCTCTCAGAATCTTATTCAATGTCACCTTCCAATAATGGTGTCCTCCACAATATCATTTGTGGAACTCTTCAATTACTTTATCTCCCTCCTCTTCCAACAAAAAATTTAGAAAAATTCCTCCAGTATCCTTCCAAAACAAATTTTTGTCAAAAATAAAATATCTCAAAGATTTCAGCTTAACAAACCTTGCTTTGGACTTTGTTAAATCAGCTGGTGCTTTATGGTTCTTTAGGACAAAAACAACCTCCTTGTACCAATCTAAATTGATGTATTTTTATTCAATAGGAACTAGTTCCTCTTCATCATTTGAAATTTTTGATATTTCTGCAATCAAATTTATGTCAAGACTGTCAAAGTTTGACTGCGCCATCAGCTTTGCTAAGCCTTTCCCTTTGACCAATTTTGTTGGCTTAATCTCTATATCATACTCTAACAACTTGGCGATCCATTTCCCCCTCTTACCATTAGGGTCGGCTTGAGTGAGGATGTATTTCACAACAATATTAGGAACAAATGCTACAATGTGAGAATGCATAATATAAATTCTGAAATCTTTGATAGCCTTCACCAAGGCATAGGCCTTCTTCTCTAAGATATTATATTTCAGCTCAGAATTGGCTAATGTCCTACTAAAGAATGAAATCAGCTACTCAATACCTTGTTGTCCTTTTTGTAGTAGAACTCCAGCAATAGTATTCTCTGATGCAAAAGTAAAAACCATAAATTCCTTTGAGAAATCTGGACTGATCAATACCGGTGCCTGTGTGAGTGCTCTTTTGATTTCCTCAAATGAGTGTCTTGCTTCTACTATCCACTTGATATCAAATTCCTTCTTCATCATCCTTGTTATATCCTTCACAATCTCAGAAAAATTAGGAATAAAACGCCTCACAAAATTTACCTTTCCAAGGAAAGATTGAATCTCCTTCCTACTTCTTGGCAAATCCACCTTCTGAATTACATTGAACCTGTTTGGATCAATCTTAATCCCATCTTTAGAAATGATGTGTCCAAGTAATTTACCTAAATTTAAAGCAAAAATAATTTTGGTGGGATTTAAAGAGATGCCAAACCTTCTACATTTCAGCAAAAATTTTTCCAAGTGTTTCAAGTGATCTTCTTCCCTCCTTGAGAAGACTGCTATGTCATCAAGATAAAAAACCACCATCTTGTCCTTCTCTTCAGAAAATGCAATGTCCATTGCCCTCTGAAACGTAGCTCCTGCATTCATGAGACCAAATGGCATCTTGGCGTACATGAAAGTGCCCCATGGTGTGGTAAATGCTATTTTTTCTTGATCATCAGGATGTACAAGGATCTGATTATAACTTGAAAAACCATCAAGCACAAACATTCTCTGAGAACCAACAATAGTTTGCAAAATTTGATCCATCTTTGGGAGGGGATAATTATCCTTCATAGAGGCTTTATTCAAATTTCTAAAGTCAATGCATATTCTGATTTCTTCACTCTTCTTCCTAACCAGAACCAAATTTGCAAGCCAATTTGAAAATTTGATTGGGACAATGATTTTAGCATCGAAGAGCTTTTTGACCTCCTTCTCAATCAATGGCATGAGAAGTGGATTGATCCTCCTCAACTTATGCTTGAAAGGATTTTCATTTTCTTTTATGGGAATAGTATGCTGAATAATAGTGGGATCATATTCTTTCAAATCAGCATAGTTCCAAGAAAATACATCTATGAATTTCTTCATCATTTCAACATACTTAAATTTCATATCAGCTGAAAGGAACTTTGAAAGTTTAATCATTTTGGGCATAGCTATTGTACCAAGGTTACAACTCTCAACTTTTTCATCATCATCTTGTATTTTAGATGATTTAAAAACATCATTCTGATCAAAAAGTTTCTCTAGAGGTATGAGTCCCTTTGGTATGGAATTGTTCTTTAGTTTTAAAACTTCAGAATTCCCTTTAGATTCAGCCAACATGTTTTGCTGATCTACTTGTACATTTTCAAACTCTTTTTTCAGCTCAATAAAGTTATTCACTTGTTGATCATCCTCAAAAACTTGCCAATGAGTAATATTATCAGGGATAGTTGGTCTATGGCGAATCTCAACCTCATACTTTTCTGTGGAGTGCATAGGAATAATGAAAAGACTTGCAGAGACAACAAATGAATCAGCGATGGAATTTTGTTCTCTAGTTTTGACCATGAATGAATAGGCTTGAAAGTTTTCTAACATTTCCAAAACCAAATTCCTATAATCTCTCATCCTTGTGTCTTTTTTTTTATACACCCTCAACCTCTTTAATGACTAATTCTGAATCTCCAAAAACAGAAATTGTTAGGTCCCTATATTACTAGTATAGTCCCTTCTTATTGTTAGTGTAACCCCCTTATTGTTATTATTGTACCCCTATAACCCCCATATTGTTATTATTGTGCCCTTAAATTATTATTGTTAGGTCGGCTAGGATTACAATGTAGCCCCACTAGGATTACATTGTGGCCCCATGGACTCCTATATATACAAAGGAGGTTTTATAATTTGTATCATCCAATAATTGTTCAATCATGTACTATATTGGAGGTTTCCCCCTCGAAGTGGCTTATTTATAAGGCATCGATATCTCTTTTCTTCTATTTTTGGAGCTGGTTTCACAACATTTGGTATCAGAGCTTTGGATTCTAGGGTTTTGCTGCTCCAAACAGATCATCACGGAATTTTCGCTATAAATATTTTTATACGAAGGTTCAGAAACTGAAATTTTTAGAATGTGAAGCCGAAATCCTGAGGAACATCATTGCAAAATTTCAAAGCTTGGTTCACAATATTTTTGGAGATATGACTTGTGGAAGTTAGGCTTTTTGCAGGCTCCTGAATTTCACTTAAAAAGGTCATCGTGGAATTTTTGCTATAACATTTTTTTTACGAAGGTTCAGAAGCTAAAATTTTTAGAGCGCGAAGCCAAAATCCTGAGGAACATCGTCGCAAAATTTTAGAGCTTGGTTCGCATTGTGTGTGGATATATGACCTGTGGAAGTTAGGTCTTTTTCAAGCTCTCGAATTTCATCTTAAAGTGGTGATCGTGGGAAAATATTCATAAATCTCTCTCTGAGCATCAGATTGGAATTCTGTAAAAAGTGACTAGAATTACACGAACCCCAAGTGCCCTCACAATACATTTTTATTTCATATTTTTTTTTTAACCATGTTGGTCCTACTCGACCATGCTAGGGCCTTTCATTGTATTTCATCGTAATCTCCACCATTGATCTGTTTCCCCTCCCCAGATCCAATGACCCACAGGTGTTTCTGCACCCGTTCTTTTATAACATTCTAAAACCCATTTTCAATGTGAAAAAGGTTGTTTTTTCTGCAGGCCCATGTCACCAGACCGCCCCTACCATATGTTCCACCGCACAACTTCCAATATTTGCGCTCATCTACGACCGTAGATCTTTGGCCCGGAGATCTAATGGCCCCAAATCCATTTCATGCTCATTTCATAAATAAAATTTACCGAGAAATTTGCACGCGAAATGGGTGGTTTTCAGGAGCATACATGTCAGCCATTGGACCGTATCACATTTGATCAGTCCCAAACCACTTACCGCTTTCACCCCATGAAAAAACCGTTGTCGGTTTTCTAATACCGCCTTTCCAAATCTTCGCGCCATAATTAATTTTGAACCCTGGTTCGTCTCCACCATGGTTAAACCCTTCCCCGCTGCATTCACTGTGCCTCCTCACTACTCCATAACCTCCGCCAAAGCCCTCTGTTGCAGTTAAACCCAAGAAACGCAAGATTTAATAACTAGTTTGTCGTCGTGTGCAGGTTTAATGGTGGATTAATCTAGAGGTCTCCCACAGTCAAAGAAATAGTGGCAAAGGGGCCAAGGGGTCGAATTTCAAAGCTCAATCAAATTTTTAATGGACATGATCACATAGCAAACCCTCCGGCACAGCCACCTATACACAAAGGGAAACAAAGAAGATTAATGGAAGTTGAAGGTTAAAGCACAAATTCGAAGATCAAAGGCTTAACCAACAAGTTAAAGATAAAGACAAAAACACAATTTAAAGCTAAATATCAGTGTTTAAAGAGATAAAGTCAAAGACAAATCAGCGAGAAATGACTTCAGAATTCCAGATCATTGAAGTATTTATTTCTCCAAAGGACCAAAAGGACACCTATAGTCTACCTTTTCTCTCAAAAACACCGTGACAACCATCCTGATGGCAGGAACTCTTTAAACCCGTCAAAACAGTCATTAAGCAAGCATGGGGCTACAAAACCCAAAAAATGTCATTTTACTTGTCAGAGAGGTCAAACAGGGTACTTCAGCCACAGTTATCTTCAAAGAGCACACTTCGGAGTTATTACCATGCATACCAGATATGCCTCAAAGACAGAAAAACTACTAAATGGGTACCAACAGTTAATGAAATGGTCATTAAGCAGAATGGGCATTCGAACACTTCTCCCAATCTGTGTTAATTCATATTTATTACCATTTCTGCAGCACTCTTCCTCTTTCACCTATAAGTATTCATAGAAAATTCATTGTAAATGGTTGGGAAATTGTTAATAGTTTGAACTGTTATTGAGTAAAAGTTGTTGAGTAGTTGTAATATAGTAGTTTGGGAAGAAAAACATTGGACTGTAAAAAGCTATTGGACTCAAAGTATGTAACTGGTTTTTCACATCAATAGACAAGAAGATTCACTGGATCCTGATCTAAATCATTGGTGATGTTATTCTCACTGTAATTGTTATTTTCCTTGTGTTTCCATACTGTTCATATTCTCTGATAAAGAACAACAAATATAGAGTAGGATTTACTGCAAAGTACCCTAGCTCTCACTGATAAATATTTATCTTTATGTTTTCTTCTAAATGTGTGTTTGGGAATGATTTCAATAGAGTATAACTGGTCAATGAATGTTGGTGAGCCCATATCTTGCTGAGTAGAACTTGAGATGTTGTTCTTGAATGATATTTTCATTGCATGCTAAGTAGAGTCTTAATCAAGAAAGTTTATGGTTAGCCCTGTCCCTTGTTTAGTCTTAAACAACGGCTCTAAAGATTTCCCTTAAGAGTGTGCCAAAAGCAGCCTGATATTAGGTGAATTTTTATGTTTATCTTAATTTTTTTATTCTTAAGACTATGTCAAAAGCAGGATAGATTAAAATTCCTTACCTGATCTTAGGCTGCCATTTGTTTTCTTACATGTTTGCTCCTTTCACCACACTTCTTAACGTTCCATACCACAAACCCAACTTAAAATATCTTCTGATATAGATGACTTGCCCTTTGGAAAACCTTGTATGATTGTTGTTCAAGTAAACCCTTTTATGACTCCATAGCCTAATGGTTTATCACTATTTTTTGACCTATATTCCCATGCTGAAATATCCTTCCACTTATTTCCTTCTTCACTTCACATGACCTCCTCTTTTAATGATCCCCAACCAAAAACAAACAAATCCCTTGTACTTCATAACTAGCCTAATATCATCTCATAAGCCTTAAAGATATATCATTTGAAAAAACATATAGAGAGATCCCTCTTTGAATCCAGGAGGGCTAGATCCTAGGATTCCAAAGTGGTTCTGATGTTGCCTTGTCATTTGGTATGCCAATCTGCCAAATCACAGGACCCCAATAGATGGAAAGGATCCTGTAACATGGATAGTACAAATGGAGCAATATTTTGATCTCCATGATGTACAAAACACACAAAAATTATGCATTTCAACTTTACATTTAGAACAAAGTACATTTTTATGGTATCGATGGCTTCGCTCCCGTAAAAAAATTGTCACTTGGTCAATTTTTACGGAGGAAATGATAGCAAATTATGAGGATACAAAGAGAAACACTTTCTTTAGCCAATTGATAAATCTCAAACAAAAGTGTTTAGTGGGGGAGCACATTGAGGACTTCCAAAAATTGAATATAAGGGTAACTGATATTCCATAGGAACACAAGATTGATCTCTTCATAGGTAATTTAAAGGATAACATCCAACTTGAAGTTCGCTTTTTGGAACCTGATGCATTGGAGAAGGCATTCAGGTTGGTAAGAAAAAATGAATGTAAAATTATGGCGACAAGGAAGCCTACCACTTAATTCTATAAAGATGGAAGTGTTGCTACTCCTACATTTCCACAACCTACAAGGTTGACACCACAACAATTATAAGAAAAAAGAGCAAAAGGGCTTTGCTACAGTTGTGATATAAAATACACTAAAGGTCATAAGTGTGCTGAGAAGAAATTATTTTACATAGATTGTGAAGAGGAAGAAGAAAATGAACAAGAATCTTCAAAAGAAGAGGATATACACCAGGAACCAACCCTAGAAGAGGAAGAAATGAGTCCGACCATATCGTGTAATGCATTGGCAGAAATTACCACTCCTCAAACTCTCAAGATAGAAGGACATATCAAGAAGAAAAAGGTAATAGTGTTGATTGATTCAGGTAGTACCCATAATTTTATTCATTGTAAGGTAGCCAAGGAATTGAATTGTTTCCTATACCCAGCACCAGAATGTCAAGTGATGGTTGCAAATGGAGGAACTATAAATTTATCTAGAAAATGCCATAATATCAAGCTAACCATGGGGGAATATGTATTGACTAGTCCAATGCTTTCCATTCCTATGGGAGGTGTTGATGTTGTACTAGGAGTACAATGGTTACAATCTTTGGGGACGGTAGCTTTTAATTTTTAAGAAATTTTCTTGAAATTTTTTTCAGAAGGAAAGGAAGTCGAATTACGGGGTATTGAAGGGAAGCCAGGAAGGATAATAAGCTCTAATGTCATGACAAAGCTTCTAAAAAAAGAACAATGAGGCGTAATTGCACAATTATGCTCACTAGAAGTTCCGACATCAAAATCATCTATTTCTGCAGATCTCCAACAAGTCTTGGACAATCATTCCAAGGTGTTTGAAACTTCCAAAGGACTCCCACCTATTCGTGATCATGATCATGCTATTCATTTGATTCCAGGAAGTGTTCCTCCAAACATCAGGCCTTATAGATATCCTTATGTCCAAAAGAACGAAATTGAACGTATGATTGTAGAAATGTTAGAGGCAGGTATAATTCAACCTAGTCAAAGTTCTTTCTCTGCTCCTGTAGTATTGGTACACAAGAAGGATGGATCATGGCGAATGTGTCCGGATTATAGGGAGCTCAATAAGCTAACCATTAAAGATAAATTTCCCATTCCTGTGATTGATGAATTATTGGATGAATTACATGGAGCAATTTATTTTACCAAGTTGGATCTTCGTTCAGGATATCATCAAATTAGAATGAAGACTCAAGATATTCCAAAAATAGCATTTCAAACTCATGAGGGTCATTATGAATTTTTGGTCATGCCTTTTGGCCTTACCAATGCACCTTCTACATTTCAAGGGTTGATGAACTCCATTTTCAAACCCTTCCTTAGAAAATTTGTGCTAGTATTTTTTGATGATATACTAATCTACAACAGGTCTTGGAAGGATCATGTTCAACATGTTGACAGGGTGCTCAAACTATTGCAAGAGAAACAATTATATGCAAAAACATCTAAATGTTTCTTTGGAGTACAAGAGGTGGAATATCTGGGTCATATTGTATCTCACAAGGGTGTTAAGGGAGACCCTAACAAAATTAAAGCCATTATTGAATAGAAAGTCCCGACAACCATAAAGCAGTTGCGAGGATTTATCGAGGTTAACAGGGTATTATCGCAAGTTATTTAAGAATTATGGGAAAATGGCAGCACCTCTAACAACATTATTGAAGAAAGATGCATTTTCATGGACTCCTGTAGCAACTAAGGCCTTTAAACATCTTAAAGAGGCAATGTGCCTAGCATCAGTCGTAGCTATGCCAGACTTCACAAAAACCTTTATTGTGGAATGTGATGCCTCACGAAATGGAATTGGTGTTGTTTTAATGCAAGAAGGAAGACCCATTACTTTTGAAAGTCGTCTAATCAAAATAAAGTATTTACAGAAACCTATTTATGAGAAGGAAATGTTAGCAATACTGCATGCACTAAATAAATGGTGAACTTACCTAATCGAAAGACACTTCAAGGTAAAAAATGATCATGATAGTCTTAAACACTTTTTGGAACAAAGACTATCTTCAGAAGAGCAGAAAAAATGGGTCACAAAGATGTTGGGTTATGACTTTGAAATAATCTACACAAAAGGGAAGCTAAATGTTGTTGCAGATTCACTCTCAAGAAAGAATGAAGAGGTGGAAGCATTTCTTTGTGCCATTTATATTATCTAACTAGATTGGATAGCCGAAGCAAGAGATGAATGGAAGAAGGACGAAGAAGTGTGGACACTCATTCAAAAGTTGCAGCAAGATCCTAGTACATCTGATACATTTAGTTGGAAAAATGATTCCTTATGGTACAAAGATCGCTTATATCTTTGTAAGAATTCCTAACTAAAACAAAAGATTCTTCTGGAATTGCACACTTCTCCTTTAGGAGGACACTCAGGATTTTTAAAAACTTACCACAGGGTGAAGAAAGAATTTTCTTGGGATGGCCTTAAATCTGATATTCGAAAGTTTGTGGCGGAATGTTTGGTTTGCCAGCAGAATAAAGTGGAAACAATTAAGACCCCAGGACTTCTACAACCTTTATCCATTCCAAGTCAACGTTGGAAGGAGATTTCAATGGATTTTATCACAGGTTTACCTAAGTCTGAAGGAAAGAGTGTCATCATGGTGGTAGTTGATAGACTTACCAAGTATGCACATTTTGTGCATTATCTCATCCATTTAAAGCAAGTACAGTTGCTACTACATCTATGGACACAATTCAAAAGCTACAGGGAAACCTAAGGGTTATTGTGAGCGACAGAGATGCCATTTTTACTGGAAATTTTTGGACGGAGTTATTTTCTTGTTTGGGTACTCAATTAGCTCATAATTCATCTTATCATCCTTAATCCGATGGTCCAACTGAGATAGTAAATAAATGTTTGGAAGGATAAATTCGTTGTTTTGTATCTGATAAACAAACACAATGGGTCAAGTGGTTACCTCTCGCTGCATGGTGGTATAACACTTCCTTCCATACTGCAACAAAAATGACCCCATTTATGGCACTTTATGGATATCATCGACCATCCATCACATCACCTTTAAGAGAAAATTCGAAGGTTCAAGTAGTGGAAGATCACATCGAGCATCAACAAGAATTTCTCCAACTCTTAAAGGATAACCTGAATTTGGGAAAAAATCGAATGAAACAATAGGAAGATCAACATCGCAGCGAGAGAAGTTTTGATGTAGGAGACTGGGTATTTTTATGGCTACAACCATACAAACAAATGTCCCTCAAGCAAGCTAAGAAGGATAAAAAATTATCGCCAAAGTACTATGGTCCTTACAAGGTGTTTCAAAAGATTGGTATTGTGGCATACAAATTGGAGCTTCCTGCTTCTTCACGAGTGCATCCAGATTTCCATGTTTCATGCTTAAAGAAGGTTATAGGTGAAAATATTCCAGTTCAAACAATATTGCCAGAACTTGAGGAGGAAGGAAAAATCATATTGGAACCTGAAGCGGTCACGGAAACAAGAACTCGACAGCTACAAAATCGATCAATTTCAAAGTATCTCATCAAGTGGAAGAACTTACCCACTGAAGATTATACATGGGAGGATGATAATTTTATACAGAAGCACCTAGAGCTACTCAAGTGTTGAGGACAACACTTTTTTGAAGGAGAGGGGCATGTTAGGTCCCTATATTACTAGTATAGTCCCTTATTATTGTTAGTGTAACCCCCTTATTGTTATTATTGTACCACTGTAACCCCCATATTGTTATTATTGTGCCCTTAAATTATTATTTTTAGGTTGGCTATGATTACATTGTGGCCCCACAAGGATTACATTGTGGCCCCATGGACTCCTATATATAGAAAGGAGGTTTTGTAATTTGTATCAGCCAATAATTGTTCATTCATGTAATGTATTGGAGGTTCCCCCCTCGAAGTGGCTTATTTATAAGGCATTGATATCTCTTTTCTTATATTTTTGGAGTTGGTTTCACAACATAAATGTTTTCAGCATTCATTCTTTTCAAAACTTCTAGACCCAAAATCAAGGATTCATATTCAGCCATGTTGTTCGTGTAGTCAAAATTCAGTTTATAGGAAAATAACTTACTCTCATCACTTGGATTACTGATCCAAATCCCTGCTCCTACTCCTTCTCTGCCTGTTGATCCATCAAAATTCAATGACCACCAACCTTCTTCCTCCTTATCGCTGACTTGCTGATTTTCTGTTTGCTGATTTTCAGACTGCTGAATTTCAGAACTCATATTTTCTGCTTTCCTCTCCTTTTCTGCTTCATTAGTCAACTCATTGAAAATAATAGAAGAACCAAGTTCAGTATCAAGAGCATAAATTGGAAATTTTTGGGGTTTTTCTTTACTACTCACCATGTAGGCCATTCTTGTCTCTAAATACAACCTTCTTTGATCCCTAAAGACAAGAATGGTAGCATAAGTAAGATCCATCTGCATTATACCTTTAATTTTCACTGCCCATGACCTTGAAAATAGCATACCAAACTTCGTGTAGAAATTATACAACTTATGTGTTATATGTCCAATATTCTTTAGATCTCACACTATTTTAACTTCATGCAAAATGCAGAATCTATTCCACCATTGATCATTTGCTGAAATTAAATCAAGATTGCAATGCACACATGAAACAATAAAAATTCACACACATTAACACAGTTATTTAACGGGAAAGCCTGAAGCTAAAAACCCCAACTATTTGTATATAATATATTTCATAGAGATCATGTAACAATCCTCATACAAAGCTGATCATATCAAGCTCTCAGTACAGTACAATCACTACACACTAATCAGGCCCGATCTTGCGAATTCATGCACCAATATTTGCCACCTACTAGCCTGCCACTACTGCGCAATCCCTGTTGAATAATGGCTCTGAATGAACTCAAATTTCTCCAGCCTTGCTCATGAAATCCTCATTGGCATCTCCAATGAATGTGTGGTGCAAATAATGCAACACTATAGTCACAACTGATAGTCACACTTGCTCTTTCACTTATCTCTCCACTGGTCTCCACTGAAACTGCCATGCACTGTAGTTAACTGATGTATTCTTCAGTTGATTAATGAGTTACTATTTAGTGAATTAATTAAATAATTAATTTACTCCACTCTCACTAGTGTATCAATCAGTTAGACTAGATACAACAAGCTCAACTGAGTCTAACTGAGTTAAACTAAATACAACTCCACCAACTACTTCTCCAACTCCACCAAACTCTGTCACATGAGTTCTAACTGAATTCCTGCATGCTTTAGCTCTAGTAAACCCTCAGGAATAGCGTAATTCCTTCTGTCAGTTGTTGTGCCACATATGTGCACTGAACTGAAGTGCTCCAAGAGAATAAGATAATGTTTAGAGTCCAAATATTATTAAGAGATAATAATATCCGACATATCTATTTTTAGATTGGCAATCTAAAAATAGACTCCGCCCAATATGTCTAAAAATAGAAGTCCATATATTTTTCCAACTTGAACAACCATCCACAAATAGCATCCTGTAACTCATAGAATATGATCGACATGTCTAAAAATAGACATAGTCTAAAAATAGACTTTGTGCCAAAAATAGCATGCAGGCCCACTTAGTGAAGGCGAATCTTTTCACTAAGCTCATCATCTTGTTCAATCTCAACACTCCCTCTCAACAAGATAGGGATTATCTACCACCCCGATCCTGTCTCTATGGTATTCGAATTTTCTCCTAGTGAGCGCCTTCGTCAGAATATCTCCATCCTGATCCTCCGTAGGAATGTAAGAAAGAAACATGATCTTCCGCTGAACAAAATCTTTGATATGATGGTATCGGATGTAAATATGTTTAGATTTATCATGAAATACTAGATTAACAGAGAGTTTAATGCAACTCTGATTATCTCAATATATCATCGTAGGATCTAAATGAGAACTGAACAAACCGAACAGGATCTTCCTCATCCATATAGCCTCACATGCAGCCAAATTTTCTGCCATGTACTCAGCCTCCTCTGAAATGAGTGCCATGGATCTTTGTTTCCTGCTGTACCAAGAAACTGTTGTAGATCCGATACTAAAAATCCCTCCAGGTGTGCTCTTTCTGTCCGTTGGGCTTCCTGCCCAATCTGCATCCGTGAAGCCATGCAACTTCAACTCATCCGACTGTCTGTACCATAATCCATATCCAAATGTGCCCCTGAGATATCTTAGGACATGCTTGCCTGCCTTCCAAAAGAGCTTGGTAGGCTTCACCATCGCTTGTGAAAGATGGTTTACAGCATAGCATATGTCCGGTCGTGTATTGACTAAATACATGAGTGAACCAACCAACTTTCAATAAACAGTGGCATCCACTACCTCTGACGATGTAGCATCCTCTTTCCTCCAACCACCAGGAAGAGGAGTGTCGATAGGCTTGCAGCCTTGCATGTGAAACTTCTCCAGTATCTCCCGAGCGTACTTGCCTTGAGACACAAATAGTTCACCTTTCCACTGCCAAATTTCCAATCCCATGAAATAATGAAGGAGGCCCAAGTCCTTCATCTCAAACTCCTTTGCAAGATCTGCCTTGCATGAGTGTATCAAATGTTAATCACCCGTTAGTATTAAATCATATACATAAAGCACAATGATCAAAATCTTACCCTCCACCACAATCTGGTATAGGTTTGGATCCGCCTCACTCTTGGTGAAACCAAGTCCTCTGAAATAACTGTCTATCTGTGTGTACCAAGCATGAGGTTCTTGTTTCAGCCCATACAACGCTCTTTTGAGCCTGCACACATGTGACACGCTGCTGAAGATTTCGAATCCTTCAGGCTGCTCAATGTACGCCTCCTCCTCAATGATTCCGTTGAGGAACACAATCTTCACATCCATCTGATGAATGTGCCAACCCATCTACGCTGAGAGAGAAAGGATGGTCCGTATGGAAGAATACATTGTGACAGGTGCAAAGGTTTCTTCATAGTCAATCCCCTCGATCTTTGAGAAGCCCCGGGCAACAAATATTTCCTTATACTTCTCGACGCTCCCATCAGCAGCTTGCTTCACTTTGTAGATCCATCTCAAACCTACCACTGATTTCCCTTTCGGCCTTGGGATAATATCCCATGCACTATTTCTGACAATTTAATCATACTCTTCCACCATGGCATCTACCCATTCGAGATCCTCCACAGCTTCCTTGAAAGAGGATAGCTCCATCACGATACACTTGCTCAACAGAGCCATGTATCCAGTAAATTGGTCAAATGACTGTCTCTGTCTACGCTGTGATGTAGGAGCTCCTACATTCTGTGCTGCATCAAAATTTAGTCGCTTAGCTTCTATAGTGCGCTTCCGCCCTCTGATGTTTGGCACTGCATGAGTGGTTTCTTCCACTCCATGAACCTCCTCTTGTGGTTGATCCACATCTTGAGGCTCATCTTTAAGAACAAGTAGCTCCACCTCTGCATGCAAGTGTAGATCCCTCTCAAGTGACAACTTCATGGCTTTCTCCTCCTGAAATTTGATATCTTGTCGCACGATAGTCATCCTACTATCTGGAAAATACACACGATAATTGTGGGGTGTTTCTGTGTACCCCACAAATATCCCAACCTCTGCGGTCGGCTCAAGCTTATTCTTGGCATCCTTCGTCACATGAATGTAAACATGTGAGCGAAAAATCTTCAAATGAGAAATATCAGGCCTCTTACCAGAAAATGCCTCTTCGGGTGTACTCATGCCAAGTACTCTATGAGGACAACAGTTTTGCACATAAACCGCAGTGTTGCATGCCTCAGCCGAAAAGTGTATGGGAAGGCCCTAATCATGCAACATCGCCCATGCAGCACCCACGATCATTCTGTTCCTTCTCTCTGTGACCCCACTCTGCTGTGGGTTATGAGGCGCTATGAGTTCTCTTTGAATTCCTTCTTTGCTACAGAAGTCTTTGAATTCGCCAGAGATGTATTCAACACCATTATCGCTCCTTAGAGCTTTCACCTGCTTCCCCAACTCTTTCTCAACCAGTGCCTTGAACTCACAGAACTTTGAGTATGTCTCGCTCTTCTTTTGCATGAAGAAGATCCAACACTTACAAGAAAAGTCATCAACAAATATAACATAATACCTATGATTTGCTATTGAGGAAACCGAGAAAGATCCACACACATCTGTGTGAATTCTCTCAAGGATCGTTGAGGCATGACTATCCTTCTCATGAAAAGTGGTCTTCACAAATTTTCCCAAAGTACATCCCTTGCACTAATATGACTGTGCAAGTGTACCTTTAGGAAGCCCGGTATAAATCTGCTGCAAAATTTTCAAAGTGCCATGGTGAAGATGGCCCAATCTCCTGTGCCACAGTTCGCCCTCATCTTGGCTCACCACTCCTTCTGCTTTTCCTGCCATTGCTGTGCAGCCATCTACCTGCAATTGATAAATATTCTTAACTCGAATCCCTATCCTCCTGGTTTGACCAGGTGTTTTATGCCGAAGGAAGGCTTTTCCCTCACTGAAAACAACATCATAACCCTTGTCTTCCAACATCGCCACAGAGATCAGATTCTTCTTCAATCCTGGAACATGCATGACATCCTTCAAGATGAAAGGTTTACCAGACTCCCTCTCAAAGGAAATGGTCCCGATACCAGTCGCACTGTATCTACCATCATCGCCCATCTCGATGTGCACTCCAAGATCCTTTTCCTCCAGATCACTAAACAAATATTTATCTCTGGTCATATGGAAATATGCACCACTGTCAAGAAACCACACCGATCCCATCACACTTGAAACCAAGCATGCGATCAAAGAAAAATCCATCTCAAACTGTGAGGCTAAGGCCTCTCCAGCTGCAAATCTAGCAGCCTGCTTATTCTTTTTCTTCTGTGGGAAATTAGTGGCGAAATGCCCGTGCTAGTGACAATGAAAACACTTCACCTTAGAAAAATCCTGCTTCTTGCCTTTAGCTTCGGATTTGGAAGATTTATTCCCTTTTCCTTTCCAAGCTTTGGTAGCCAAAGCGCAATTTTCTTCATCTTCATTCTTCGATGAAGATCCATCCCTGGTACCCCGCCTTATCTCCTCCTACACACTACAAGAAAAAAGTACATTGGTGAGGGGCGAAAATGGTCACCATAAGCTCATTGGTGAGGGTCAAAAGAGCCTTCGTCACCAAAAACTAAACGTCACCAAAGGTGGCGTCGCCGAAAGTATAGGTATTGTGGTGACATTCAAGGTCCGTCACCAATAATGATTTATAGTGACAAAGAGTAACAATCACCATTTCATATGAGCAATGGTGACAAACAGTAGCGACCGTCACCAAAAAACTGAATGTCACCAAAGGTGGCGTCACCAAAAGTATAGGTGTTGTGGTGACATTCAAGGTCCGTCACCAATAATGATTTATAGTGACAGATAGTGACCGTCACCATTTCATATGAGCAATGGTGATGGACAATAGCCTCCGTTACCAAAAAATTGAATGTCACCAAAGGTGGCATCGCCGAAAGTATGTGTTGTGGTGACATTCAAGGTCCGTCACGAATATTGATTATAATCACGGATAGTGACCATCACCATTTCATATGAACAACAACAATTTTTTGTGATGGACCTTTCATGACCGTCACTATTGGTGCATATATATATGGCGACGTTCATTGACCGTCACCATAAACTCGTTGGTGACATCAAGGTCCATCATGAATAATGACTATAATGACAAACAATGACCCTCACCATTTCATATCAACAACAACGATTTATGGTGACGAACCTTTAATGGTCATCACTATTTATGCATATAGATGGTGGCATTCGCTGACCGTCACCATTTCATATTTTGGTGAGGGTCGAAAAATGTCACCATCAGTTCATTGGTGATGGTCAAAAGAGCATCCGTCACCAAAAACTGATTTTCGCCATTCCCTGTATATGAATATCGGGGCACGATGGAATCGAACCACCAACCTCCTGCTTCTAAAGCAGGTGCTCTTCCATTGAGCTAGCACCCTTTAAAGAATTATACTTTAGACTAGAAATTTCCCCTAAAGGTGCAAAAATACACCAAAGGAATAAGAACCAGGAAAACTGAAAGAATTCAGTGTCCTTGCTCCTAATTTTATTCTACGACACTCTACAAAGTATGATCTTGATCTATGATGTATTTGTGCTGAGTGGTTCTAATTTAATCGTAAATGTTATATTCAAATAAAATAAATGAATAAATGAGAGGCCTTAATTTGTGTCGAGTGGTTCTAATTTAATAGTAAATGTTATATTCAGATAAAATAAATGAATAATTGAGAGGCCTTACAGGCTAATTTTTAATCCTTACACCAAAATCTCTTAATATTCAAGTCTATGGAACAACTGATTCAAAGTTCAAACTGAAGTAGATTTTAAATGGAAAGCCTAAAACCAGCTAAGTAGTTTACAAGTTAACATTTTGGATATAACTTCTGTTCAATTTATATGACAAGTTATGTCATAACCTTGAAACTAGTTTCTTAGCTAAAATACTTTCTTAAGTCAACAATGACAAAGAAAGATAGTCATGGCAAGCAAAATTCTCTTGTTTTTTCTAATGAGGGTGCATGTAACTTGATAAAGGTTGTATGAGGGTATCAAACCATAAACAGTTTCACTAAAACTTGGAAACGACAAAGTCTTGTTAAGCAACAAAATTTTAGTTGAATATATGAAAAGCATCGAGCTAAATGATATAATTAAACTAAAAGTAACTGTAAAAAATGAATTGCCATCATATACCATTTCGTTTGGTTAGTTCTTCGGAAAAAGAAAGTGCAATTGCATGATCTAGCTCCTCATCTTGATTATGTAATGGACCATCCTGAACAAAAACATCCACATACAACAATCAATGTTATTGTATTGGTAAGACTTTTGATATAATCTATCAAAGCATGCACTATGTAGGGGAATCACTGGTAGTTGAATTACTTCTCTACTCGCATGTACTACCTTTGGTAGTTGAATTACTTGGAAAGAGAAATCCTTATTAAAAGGTAACGCAAAGAAAAGCAGAAGCCTTTGAATATCGATGGCCATCTTGATTTTATAGAGTTATAATTGAATACTAAAGGACTAGGAATGCTACAACGAAATAGATGGATGGAGTGTAATAAAAAGAATTTGGATAATTTAGGTTGCACATATCTTTAAATGGAACCACTTTTTCCTTTTGGATTCCCAATCTTTAATATGCAAATAAAATTTTCGATTCAACCAAAGAGCACAATATTTTGAAGTCTTAGTTGCCTGAAACAGGGTAAGGACAACATTTGGAAACGGGGATGACTTTTGAAATGACCACTTTCAAAACCTTTGGAAACAGAGCAACGAGCACTTCCACACACAAGTCCAAAAGTCATGACTTAGGAGCATGAGCACACCTAATTCAGGGATGATTAAATATGAAATGATTTGGGCTGCAATTATACTCAATTAAACGTAAAGCAATGATTAAAATCTATTAAAATGACTTAGAAGTCAAACATGACAACTTTGGAATATGGTAGAATGTTGGCATAAAAACTTTGTTCATTATACATTCTCTTTCGTTCAGTTTTGATGCTTTACTTCAAAATTAGGTGTTTTCTTTGTTGGAGATAGCAATTCGTACATCTAGGTCGAACCATTAATGATGCCCACAATGAAGGGGCATGTAGCTCAGTAGTACAGCAGCACACTGGCCAAGGGAAAATCTGGGGTAAATCTTAGTATGTATAATTTTCAAGACGGGGATAGAGCTAGTTTTGCTTGAGGTTAGCCAGGGGACCTTAGCCAAAGTGTGGCCTAACAAGGGTGTTGGAAATAGGAATACACACATCTATGTTGAACCCTTAAGGGCGTCCCTCATGAAGGGGCAAGTGGCTCAGTGTTAGAGCAATCCAACCAGGCAAGGACTTAAAAGTTTCGGAAATGTTTCAAGTAACAGACATTGTTAATTATCCTATTGTGCTAGACCAAACGATGGAAGACCTGCATTGGAAAGTGTTTGCATGGGGAAAGTGGCTCAGTGTTTGAGTAATCCAACCAACCAAGGACTTAAAAGTTTCGGAAATGTTTCAAGTAACAGAAAAAATTGTTAATTAGCCTATTGTGCTAGGGGCCAAACTATGGGACGCACTCCGCATTGGAAAGTGTTTGCCGACCAATATCGAGGCCCCCACCCAGGTTCGAAACTCAATTAACCCACCTCATGAAAGGGCAAGCGCTCGTTGTTAGAGCAATCCAATTAGCCAGGGAATTTAATGTTTTAGAAATGTTTCAAGTAATAGAGAATAGTCAATTATATGCTAAAGATATGTGGTTTAACAGTAAGTTTCACCGGGTGAAACTAACGAGACCATGGTTCAAATCCCATTGAGAATATGGTTTCACCTGGGTGAAACTAACGAGACCGCGGTTCAAATCCCATTGAGTATATGGCCCGCTATGATCTCGCCTCAAGGAATAGAATCCCTCTATTTCCTAGTCTCCGCTCTTGCTAAATCATAAGATCCGGTATATCCAGCTTACGAGTTGTTGGATATACTCTTGGTGTTATAAGGATCTTCACTAAATCATAAGATCCGGCATATCTAGCTTATATCCGGCTTAGAGGTTGTTGGATATACTCTTGGTGTTATAAGGCGCCCACAAAGGTTGATCCAGGACCTCCCCGCATTAGTGCAAGGAAGAAAGTTTTTGGCCGAGCAACACTGAGGCCCCACCCAGTGTTTGAAACTCGCTTAACACACCCTAGCGTGTATGTGGGCGATTGCATAATGCATTAGGTCGTGAGTATAGGGTTAGTCCCTCGACATGATCCCGTGCCTCCTCGTAGACAAAAGAAGTTTAGGAATTCTCCTAATACCCAAAAAATAAAAAATAAAGGAAAAAGAAAGAAATTATCCTAATACTGAAAAAAATAAAGGAAAAAGAAAGAAATTCTCCTAATACTTAAAAAATAAAATTTAAAATTTAAAAAATTAAAAAAATAAAAATAAAAAAATAACAGTAGTAATTATCGATTCTCGTGATAAAAAGAAAAGAAACGAAAAGAAAACAGACAATAGTTAATTAGTAGTTTCCAACTTTTCACTAGCATGTCCTAACATTTTTTATGTATATGCAGAAAGACTTTGACTTCGTGATGACCCAGGGGTTGCTTTGTCGAGTTTACTCGCATGCCAAAAACTCGCTTTCCGATGTCAACCGACATGGATAAAACATGATCATAAAGAGATAAACCGATAAAACTTCAACAAAAAGCATGGATGAAGTTCACACTCGACAAGAAGACCGACGTGGGAAGAAACATCTAAAGCAAACTTTTTAAGGTTCCATCTTTCCACTCCTTAATGATAGGTTTAATAAAATAATCAGCCTAATGAAGGTGCTACCTCCTCGTTAAGTTATAACCTTTTGTTCCCACATTTTAAGAGTAAAAGATAGCATCTCAAGGCACTCGGGGCACGTTATAAGTGAAATTGTAAGTAGATATATTGTGATGTTCGAATTTGTAAGTGACCGGGTGTGGACTTCTTAAGCCATGGGTGGTTATAAAGCATGGAGTTAAGCTTGAACCCCGGGGTTTGCCAGCTCATAATTAAGATAAAATCTATTCAATGGTCAAAAATTGAAAATTTAGAAGTTGCGTGAAGAGAAACACAGAAGAAGCACTCCGGAAAAATAGTCTTGGAGAAGAAAGTGTACCGCAACAAAATGAGCAATGACTCATGCTCAATTTCCAAAGGCCAAAATTATAACCAAGAGTGTATGGTAGAAGATGGGAGAAAAAACTTGAAGAATTTTTCCACTAAATACAGTTTCAAATTAATCACTGGCATGGTGCTAACTTTGTTAGAGGTAATAGATAGAAGATTGAAGTTTAAAAGACAATACACTATGATGAATTAGGGATTACCATGGCATTAGAGGGCACATGCCAAATTACATTGTCATCTCCAAATGCATCCCTACGTAGTGTCCATCTGACACTTTGTGACTTGAACCTTTAAAATGCTTGCTCAGCCACTTCATCATTCAAGATTTATCAGTGAGAGTATGATGGTACAATGTGACCTCGCATGTCCCAAATAACATGAGCCAACAATGAAAACCATAATTAAATTATTAATGCCTTACTAATTTAATCCTTGAAAAGATGAAAAACATGAATCCAAGAAAGAAAATGGTAAGGTTCTCATTAACCAACTATTATATTTATAGATATGTACATAATTGTTGATTGGTTGTTTCAGAATTTAAAGCATTTTACTTATTCTCTCAAACATATGAAAAGAAACTAAAATTACCAAGGTCATATTTCAACAAAAATCTTGCACAAAATCAGATTGCAACTATGAAGATATTTTTCTAAATTTTAAAAATTATAGTAATAAAATCTATCTTCGACATGACTTAACATTTTATATCATATTAGAAAAATTTCAAGCCAGTGAAAAAGTACAAGGTTTAGAGTTAAAATATTAAGGAGATATCATATACAACTTTCTGAGTTGAGGTTATCACTAGAGAACATAGTCTTGAGTCTTAAACCAATACTTAATTAGGGACTTATGGAAATAAATGGGTACAAAATGTGAATTCATCCCCTCATGAGTCATGGCACACACACAACTCCTAAGGCTTTACAACAACCGCAAATTCGCACCCATCACACTACCTTTTTAGGCTGAATTGTCCACACCTAAGGATTTGCAAGTTGCAACCACCGCGATGCACCCATCACATCACCTTTTTAGGTTGAATTGTCCACATGTCCCTAACCCACAGAAGATGTAGTTGAATAGTCTGCTGTGGCCGAATTCCATAGCTTTTGCCCACAATCGACTACAAGTCCTCGCATGTGATGAGTGCACCGATACATGTATCATGGGGGCCACAAAACCTCGCAAACAAAATTATCCATAAGTCCAAAATGGGGAGGATGTAAACTGCAATAACAAAGCTCGTAAAAATTCTCCCTCGCAATGAAATTCCAGATGTGACTCCTCATGAACGCAGAGCCACTTTCTTATCAAAATATTCTAAGAAAAACATGTTTTAAAGCTAAATGTATACAATCTCATTAATCGCTCCGCCATCCTACCGTGCTCATATCCCTTGAGCATCCCCCTAACATGTTGACTCCCCTTGGTAGAAAAGGCCAAATAACTAAATAAGTTTGCTCAAAAATGTAAAAAAACAACATCCGCATATGGGAAGAATACACCAATTCCCAACATGCTTGGGACTACTATCGCTAGTAGCAAGGAGCCTCACACCTTTGGTCAAGATTTCATTCTCACAGGCTTCACCCATGGGAGATAGGAAGGGATTGAACTTATGGCATTGGGAGGTGATGAACCATGTGAATATATTGCAAACCCAAGCCTACCCTCGTTCTCCTTGAGGCAAACACTACCGACCAAGTTACATTCACATAGCTTTTACCCAAAGACGTGGAGGTAGTCATTGAACTTACACCATCGTGAAGTGATTAAAGTCGTGTGCATGTTATGGACCCTGTGGCCACCTTTTGTGTTCTCCTTAAGGCCTCGCCAAAAAATATGTTTGTCAAGCGGGTTGCAGATCAAGTTGTAAATCAAATGTGTTATCATCACTGAGACTTAAGTGTAATCTCCCTCAAGAACATGATGTCGTGATTTAATGTCATCAATTTGTGTTATCGTCCGATATCTCATCAATAACTAAGCCTTGAGCGCTGGTCCTAGGCAATGTCCCGCATAATTTTGATGAAATAGATACTGTACTTTGTCATGGCATTTAGGCCAAAAAGTAGGCCCACTTCATTAACAAAGGCTTATTTACTAACTTAATAAAAGGGGATGAATATGTCAAGGAATAAATGAATAGGAGCAGGGATAATAACATATGAAGAAGGTTCAAATTTGACACATATTGCAAAGTATATTTGTTAGGCCTAAAATCATTCAATCCATGCATAGAATGGTATACCAAATAAAGCATTGGAATAGAATGCACATCATACCATGTTTAAACCTAGGCAAGTGCAAAAATCCTTCTGTTTCTCTCTAATCAAGAGAGTCCACATCTTAAAGAGCTCCCCCATTGATTTTGTCGTATAATGTTATTCTAATGGGAGTGGATGAAGAAACCGCCTTTGAAAATCATTCCAATGAGAAGACATACACGTGGCACAACAAACCCTAGAATTTGGTCAAATGAGCACATTTCATGGGAACATTTTGGCTAGGAGGATGACAAAAGGCATCACGTAGAAGCTCTCTCCATTGTAAAGGCATGGACTGATTAATGGGAAATTCCCGTGAGCCTAGTTGAAGATTTACCTGAGAAAGAAAAATTCAAGGATTTCTTTTGTAATATCCTATTCATCATTGCATCCATATTTTTGTCTGCTTCATTGCTGGAAATTCATTAAAATTTTCCCACAAAATTAGGCTTCATATTAGGGAAAAGTCTATCATTTGAAGAAGGGCTTTTGGTTGAGGTGTTCCTATCAATTTCCCCTTGCCGATTACTATTAAGTTAGACAAATTACTACCTGCTATTTCAGTATACATGGTAGGGCACATTTTACAGCTTTAGTACAATCACCCCTTTTGTTGCCATGAATGTGTATTAAGGAGCACCTTTGTAAGGGCCCTCTATGTAATTTCTCGCATCCGGAAAAAAAAACTCATAGGTTGAGTTTTTGGCATGTTGTAACAAGACTATCGTGCCATCCACATTCACAATTTCAAACCCTCTCAAGGTTGCCACTTGACTCCATTTTCCCTAATTGGATAGGAACTAATCCCAGCTTGGGATTACAAAAGGCATCACACAAGCTCTCTCCATTGTAAAGGCATGGATGGATTAATGGGAAATTCCCCCGTGAGCCTAGTTGAAGATCTACCGGAGAAAGAAAGTTCAAGGATTTCTTTTGCAGATATCAAAGTTCATCATTGCATCCATATTGTTGTTTGTTTATTGTCAGTAAATTCATTAAAATTTTCCCACAAAATTAGGCTTCATATTAGGAAAAAAGTCCGTCATTTGAAGAAGGGCTTTGGTTGAGGTGTTCCTATCAATTTCCCTTGCCGATTACTATTAAGTTAGACAAATTACTCGCCGTCATTTCAGCTTCATGGTAGGACACATTTGTAGTTTCTAGTACAATCACCCCTTTTTTTGCCATGAGTGTGTATTAAGGAGCACCTTTGTAAGGGCTCTCATGTAATTTCGCAACTGAAAAAAAATTCATAGGTTGAGTTTTTTGCATGTTGTAACAAAGACTATCGTGCCATCCACATTCACAATTTCAAACCCTCTCGAAGGTTTCCGCTTGACTCCATTTGCCCTAAATGGATAGGCACTAATCCCCACTAATCCCGGCTTTACATCACAATCTATATCTAAATCTATCTCATATTTTAATTAAGGAAACCCCCCCCCCTTGTTCCAGGTGATAGACAAACAACGCAAGAGAGGACAATATTATGATGGCAATAAACAAACCCTCTTAGTTCCCCTAAAGGTTGTACATGTGTTTTAAGGCTTTACCACTTAAAGTGCAGGTTTGTGAGGTAACAAGAATCATCAATGTATCTTAGCATTTTTATAAATGTCACTGCCGGGGTATTGACTTAGTTAGAAACAAGAAAGTTGAAACAAGCAGATTTTTATGTTAGATAGAAAAACAAATGCTCAGATAGTAACTCGTGGATTCACCCCTTCAATATTTTAAAATATTAGAGTTTGTGCTTTGTTTTTGGTTTAGGCTTCATCATTACCATAGAGCCATTTTAACAATCTAGATACCAGCTTCTTTAATGGTGTAACTCAAAGAAAACGATATGACCACAATCGCATGGATGTGATCTTTCAAATCATATGACATCATCTTGAAAAGAAGAGAAAAATAAGGATGGGTAAGTGAGAAATGTCTTCTTTGTAATAGAATGGGTGAGTACGGTAATGATGGCCCGCAAAAAAGTAAAAAACTTAAAAAGAGTTGTAGGATGCTCGCTTACACTCAAGGAGATACACATTTTCCTTGAGAGGGATCACTACAATGTGGTCCTTCAAAGGGGAAATGATAGTTTGTAAGGAAATGGACCGCATTACAAGGGATGCGAGGGTGCATTCTCAACTATAGTGGATTTTTTTTGAAGGGGATGAAGGATCCAAATTCCAAAGTCTACTTTGACTACTTGAAAGGAAAAGTGATAGCATACAAGATTCTTCGTTTGCACTCACAGGATGAATCTCTTGCAAAGGATCAAACAAAGGTCAAAGGCATGTTCCGATTGCATTTTCAAAATATTTTCTCTTAATGCTTTTATGGATCATGTGGTGGATGTCAGGAACGCTCATTGTAGAGCCATTCCATGCAAGATTTCTATCTATTGGTGTAGTGATTGAGTCAAATTGGATAGTGAATTTTCGAAAGAGAGGGGTTATTTTAGCTCTTAGTTCTATGAATAATATCCAGTCATCGGAAATGGATGGCCTTTGTTGTGATTTTTTCATCGTAGAATGGATGGCCTTCGTCTCCGATTTCCACAAGGACATGTTGAACACAATACAAGATTATTTCTATTGTTTGACAAACTTGAAAATTTATCTTCTAAAAGGCTATCTAACTCTCTCAACCAAGGCCTTAGTAAACACATTACCAAGAATGTAGCTAGGGGCACTATTGGAGGTTGGAGCCTCATTAATTTCCTCCCGGTGTCTCATACAAGATCATGGCTAAAGCAATGGCTCCTCAATTGCATGAAGGTAGTTCAGCAGAGCAAGATACAGTGCTTGCACAGGGGTCCAATTATTCTAGACACGTAATCTAGACTCGAGAGGCCTTGGAATGGGCTTGAGACGATGGCTACTACGCCTTGTTTTCCGTAGATTGAAGTTTCACCGCCGTACATGTTAGTTTTTCTTGTACTACCGTCTGACCCCGCACTATTTGTTCCAAACCGTATTTCCCTTTGGCCTTGTTGTTACTTGCTTTATCTACAATGTCCGGTCCTTTAGACCTTACACGAATGACATTAATTCCACCAAATAGGTTGTGAGCACTTCCTAATATTTCCTGCACAGATTTTAGATTGGCCATTTAAACATTAAACCCGACATATGGTTCGTCATGGAGAAGATGATTAAAGGTTTGGAGGATACCCCGATAAACACTTGCAAGGAACAATCCCCATGTGAGTACGTGTCTCTCCTTCACGCAAATGGTGCACAAGAGAGCACACTTTCAACCTTCCCACTAGGTCCAATAAAGTGTTCTCGTTTTTCCATCATCGTCACATGTCAAATCGGCCCAAGGTTGCCTGTATTTGCTTTTTCATGCAACTCGATGCAAAGGCATTATAGGGAAAACTTCATTTATGGCCCATGAATCATGTATGGAATGGAAAATAGATAAGTTGATATGATATGTCGCTCGCTAAGCATTTCTTAAGCTTATCTACTTCATCCGGTAACTCGCAGTCTACAAAATTTTAAGACACTAAATGAAATAGAATCATAGACATCTTCAACTTGTTCCCTATGCTCAAGACTTAGGAAACCAAGCTTAAATAAGCTATGGGCTTCTTTTTTTTAACCAATTTGCATCATTGTAAGCTTCTTGTACATTTTTTTTGCGTAGATAGTTTTTTTTGATATCATATAAAGTTAATTCACCAGGATTAAAATCTTTCCAAGCTTTCGTGTTTGTATGATATGGGAACAACCGAACTCGCATGCAATTCACTTGAATGCGGATCTCTCTTGAACAATACCGTACCGAAGTTTGGACCATGATGTGTGGCCATGGTGAACAAACTACTCTCTAATGCATCAACATTTCTCCTCGTTAGTAACTCATTATCCCCCCGAAATTTTTCTAAATCAATCTATTTTTCAAGGGTGCCCCCCTTTGCCCTAGATTTCTATATTTGACAATGGATGCCTTGGCTCACCTATTTGAAGTTGCAGCGGCATTCGGGGGCAAGTGAAGGACATCTTACATCCTCGACGAGGTTGACATGGTCAACAATCATTTTTGCTAATGGATCCTTTATTTCTATGAGTGTTAAGGTAGCAGCTTGGCCGATGGTGCTCATACTTGTTTGTACATCTTTGGATCTACATTAGATGTTGTGGTTAGTGACCATGAGACAATTTTTTAGTTGTTAGAGTTAGACTCTCACTTACTAGATTCCCTGTACAACTCCTGGACTTATGTTCGATCGAGGGTAACTGTGTGAGGTATCTAGGCATTGTATTTGAAATTTTGAAGTGGGGCTTTCATCGCTGGCTATCCAAGATTGGTGTACCGTGTCTTCAACAATTTTAGAGTAAGCATTGATTTCGGCATCATAAGGACCTCTCATTAGATGGGAAGTTGACAAGGGGGTTGGATAGATCCTCTATGCCTCACACGTTTATTATGTATCTTGCTGGTTGCCTAGTAAGACTCACTTTCAGCATTTAGAGCAGATCATGCAATCATACCTATGGTAAAAAGTATGGTGGGAAGGACAATATTCCATAAGGATGGGGGGTGCTCATCCTTTTCCCAATGTGTTGAAAAATAACATTGCGACATCAAGGCCATTTTGTAGGGATGCGGGGTGGATCTTTGGTCATCTCTTGCAGTAGTATCAACCACAAAGGCTTTAACCTTTGTTGCTTTAGCAAAATCTATTAAATCCAACTCTCAATGCAAGATGGGGTGTCGGTTGATCTAGAAGATGTGTGAGCACACAAATTACACCGTTTCTCAATTCGTTTGGAAAGATAATCGTGACCGCATTTAGTTCTCCTTCAATGCCGCGCTCACTAGTGTGTCTGCCTTGTTTGGCAATTGTAGCTATCTCGGTCCACTCTTCCTTCATTGGGACTTTGGCAAAGGATCGAGAGTCTCTCTGCTCCGTTTCTTTCCCTAGGAAGATTAAGTGTAAGTTAGCAAAAATTTAGTTATCTCGTCTACTTTTTGTTCCATTTATCCGTTTACTTTTTTGTTCCATGTGGTGTAATGAGGTACATGATCTAGCTATTAACTCGTGGATGAATTATTGATAAGAGATGCTCAATATTTATATTCGGTAACCTATACAGATTTCATTTCGCTTTCGCTAGTCATCATCAAAATGGAACCCCCGAAGGGAGGACAATTTAAGTCAAATTTTGATAAGGTCGCAAAAAGAGATCCCATAAGAGCAAATTAGTGGAAGGGTAATAACAAGGTGAATGGGGAGATGATTGCGTATATATGGAAAAAATAGGAATCAACATAAACAATCAAAGGTGAATGAGGGATCTTATAGCGGAGTTAAATTTTTTCCTAGGCCCGCACTGAGAAAGAGTGGCAATGGAATGGAGTGGAATTCTCGGATTATAATCAATGTTGTGATGAAAGAATGCATTTCTTCTCGAATTTGGAAGTTTGAACCCCCCAATGTCAATGGATTAAAAAGAGGTTTCATAGCAGAAAGGTTAGAAATAGATCTCATTATGTTAGCAAGAGCAACCAACAAGGTTGCTGATTGGCTTTCTAACACACCATTGAGTGGGCAAGTGATATGACATCAAGATTTTCAAAACCCGAGGTTCAAAGGAAGAATAATGAATTATTGAAATTAATAGTAAGTCAAAATCTTGAGACTTAGAAAAAAACACTAGGCCTTGGGGAGCTAACATAGATGTCCCCGTGTCAATTAGAAAGAATAAGGCAGGATACCTTAAGTTAGCAGGACATCAAATTTATGGACCGATTGCAAATCCCTCCATAATTTGCGACAATGGTGGCAACCATTAGTGAGTAGTATAAATCATAGTTTAATTCTTATGAAGTTTCGTTTGTTTTCACACCTAGAGAAGAACTCGGGCTTGTTAATTCACTTTCTCTCCGCATTATCTCGCCCCCTATTAGCCATTAGCAATCGAAGAAGGCTAGAAAGGAGAGGAGAAAAGCTCCCAAACGCTCCCCCAAGGAACCGTGAGGAAAGAGGGTCCCCGCTCGTCAATTGCATAATTAAAAATGATGGAAATCCTCTAAGGAGACACTCCGTATTGACAAGCAATATGTTCATAGGCAGTGAAGAGTCCTCCACGTGGAATGATACTAAGAAACACTTTGGGAATCGAAAATTTTCTTGAACATGTGCTCCCTCAAACAATAAATTCACGAGTCACTTGTCGTTGTGGGTGAGAGATTTCAATGACTCGGAGGATAATACTCGTTTTTTTAAGTTGGAGGTGAGAGAAATCTATCGTGAGGCAATGGAAAAAGCTACGAGATAGTTTGCTAAGTGAGTGTGGAAGCCACGAGGAAGACAAGAGGGCTACCGATATTGAGTTAAGGATAGAACATTGCTACAAGCTTGACCGCATTTTCCAGCCTTTTCCCCAGCTTCAATGCAAAACTAAGTTCAAAGTCAAGGAGATTAGATTGTACACCGATGGTTCAAAGAGAACAAGCGACTAAGTGGATGCCAACAAGGTGCTACTTAGCCACCGGGAGAGGTGCTTTGGAGTAGCGCTCGCCTCACTTAATTATTCTCAGTTGATAAGCTCAAACAACAATGATGACAACCCAAGCCAAAAAAACAAGGCAATCCATAAAATGTACAATAAATCCCCATTATGCTTATTAGTTGTTAAAGGAGGGACAAAAGTACTCTTTGTATTGTTACCGCTCTTAATAATGTCAAAAAAAAATTGATGCAAACATCATAAATACTCCGAAATCCTCTCGTACATGTAGCCGATAACAATGTTGCCGTAAGCAAGAATGCAGATAGAAAAAAAAATTAGGAACAGGGAAGCATGAATCCCAAAAAATAGAATTTTCAAACAAACAAAAAAATGAGAACATGAAAGATAAAGAAGATATAAAACAGTATAAATGAAAATATATTTCAATATTTTACTTCTTAAACGATAAAGCATGAGAAATTACATCATGATTCATGGTTCATATGAAAAGGATGAATAAATTTTTTTTTCAAAGAAAACCTCCCAAGATCCCGCCCCCCCCCCCCCCCCCCCAAATATCCAAATGGAGAGCAGGACAATCACTAACCACAACAAAGACCGGAAACCCTAAGAAACTCGACCTGGATTTGAACTTGTGACCTATGCCATCCCCATCAACAACATGCCTTTGCGTACTGTTCAACTAATCGAGCCAACCTTTGGGCCTACATAACTATTATTTATTAGCCAAATTTTGGAATTTAAAATGACTACACACCAAATTATGGAAGTCGTAAAAATTGAGTTATGAATATCAACTCAAAGCATTAGTAAATCGCTCCACAATCTCATCATCCTTGTAAACAACCAAATACCACCATGGAGAGCAGTGACAACCACCAACCACAACACAGCCTAGAAACCCCGACGTACTCGACCGGCTTTGAACTCGTGACCTATGCCATCCCCATCAACAACATGCTTTTGGCATATGGTTCAACTAATTGAGCCAACCCCGGGGCCTACATAACTATTATTTATTAGCCGAACTTTTTGAATTTACAATATGACTACACACCAAATTGTGGAAAGCTACAAAAATTGAGTTATGAAGATCACCAAAGCATTAGTGCAACTCGCTCCACAACCTCAACACCCTTGTAAATGTACCAAAGACCACCCCGTGTTCGTCATCCAATTTCTTGTTTACTTCCGAAGCCGCAGCCCTACATCATAGTGGATGAGAGTGCCTGAAGAATGGATGGATGAATTAGCTAAAAGGGTTTTTATTCCATTCTTTGGCATTTGTATGCACATCCTAATTTATACAATTGTTCAATGAAATTTCAACTTATGTACTCTTTTATTTATTACCTCATTTTACTCTGACATAGGAAAATGCATTTTTAAATTCGATATGTTCACTACAATAATTCTTGGTAGGGTCCATTATTTGCTGATATAAAAAAATTGTAAACAATTTCTGATGATGTTTTTAAAAGATATCGCGACAAATTCCGCTAGGCTAGGGAAATGCTACTTCTTTTATCTTTTTTGCCATCCCTAATACCCTCCCTTCATACCCTCGATCGTCTGAATCTTCAAATTTATCTCGCCTACCAAGATAACAAGACATTACTTTGACAATTCAATTGGTTATATTTCCTTCTCCATAGAAAGCTCTACTAGTGATGTTCCCAATACATCATTTTGAGTGAGACAAAAATGGAGATGGATAGATTAAAGAAAAAATGAACCCCGATCCTGAAATAAACATTATGGTCATTAAAAAATATATACTTAACAGGGAAGACAAAGTAATAGATAAAGATAAGATAATTTTATTAATGTCCAACGAATGACCACAAAAAAGGTTAACGAGACTACCGGGTTACAATGATTACAAGATACTAGCTAGTGGACCAAACGGTCCCCTTTCTTTATAAGAGCATGAAAAGAAAAAATACAAAGAATACGAAAGTAAAAGTCTGATGACTCGAAACATCTTGATAATGAGTTGTGGTGAAGAAGTCCCCGGAGGAGAAGGATGAACTTCCCGAGGGGGGGGAGACTCCTTCTCCTAGCATCCGAGGCCGTTAGAAGAGGACCGAAGGAAACTTGTCAATGTTTGTTGCCCTCAAGAGGAGCCGGACCGTCACTGTCTCGTCATCGGGAGGATTTGGGGTGCCCCCCGGAGGTGGGGGTGCTCGGTTCTGGATCGCCGATGGGGTCTAGTGGGACGAGATTCCCGGATCCGCACCCGACTCTGAGTCATGGTCTAAGGATCGATCGAGGGCTCTCTTGGTGCCTTGCGATGTCGGGAAGTGCTCTATAGCAGTCGGTGATCCTCTAGGTGGTGGCCAAGGCGATTCTAAGTCGGAGTAGAGTCAAACGGTGTCCGAAGGTCTCCGGAGGTAAAGTGCCAAGCATCTCTAGTCGATGTATCTAAGGAAGCCAGGGCCGATAAGCAATGTAGCGCCTATGGATCCCGTAGTAGACGGGGCATCCGAAGATGAAGTGTGACTCCCGCCTTTCCACCTCTTGTAAGTGACAAAGTTGACAGATCCTCTCTGTCCTGTCAATATGGTGGTTTGTTTCCACCCGAAGCTTGTGCGATCCAACTCTGAGCTACCCAAGGGGAATCCTGATGGCATGCATCCAATGTTGGAGGGTATAAGGGGGTCGAGTGATGATTCCATCTCCGATCTCTATGAAGTGCTCAGCGTAAAAGGCCATCTTTGGGTGCAAACTACCCGGAGGATTGATGCATTTAGTCCCTTAGTTAAATAAGGGACTAAGCCTGGAATAATAAAAACCTATTTCAGACCAAGAGTGAAGGATAGTAGATATGAAAAAGAGACCCCTACCTATGAAGTACGCAGTCTCACCAAAGAGATAAGGTTGATAAGGAAGCCTAGTAAACCGGAAAAAAACCGAAATCTAGATAATTAATAATGTACAAACACAATAATTGACCAAAACAACATAGAATTCCACTCTTGAAATCCAAAAAATGGGCACTCCACGTAACATGCTTCTATATGTCACAATAATATCTACTTTTAGATTTGCTAATAAAAACAACATCATAATATCTTTCAAGATTCGTTAGTAGATGTTGTATAACAATATCCTTCTAGATGTGTTAGTCATTCAAGTCTCCATTAAGAAAACCTAGGAAAAGGAAATATTGTAGGAAGCACTCCCCCTCGCTCAACTTTCAAGCAAGTATCTACAATAGTGCACTCCCAAAATACTCCTGATCAAGTGTTTTCAAGCAAGGTTACTTGGGAGCGGGAGCAGGAGCGCCATTTTCAAAATCTCCCAGTCCGGGAGCGTTTCGAGTAGCATTTTTTTAACATATATATATATATTTTAATTATATTTTTTATATTTTGATGCATATATGTCAAAAAAAGCATGTAGAATGATGAATTAGACATAAAAAAACATAGATTGAACCAAAGGTATATTTATCATTACCTCTAGATTCGTATAGGGATCTTTTTCATTAATATCACCCTCTAAGCATCGTTCGGGAGCGCGCTCCGGAGCGGGTTCCCGAGGAGCACGCTCAAGGAGTGGGTTTGATAGGGGGAGGCACTCCCCCCGCAACCTTGTTTTCAAGAGCACGCTCACAACCTCGCATATTCATGTTGTCTAGAGAATGTTGAACACTCCCCAAAGAGTAGGGCTAGTCCCAAGACACTGGAAAAGCTATTTTTACTTTTTTTTAAAACAAGTTTGCCTTACGAGAAGGCCCCAATAGGCCTCATGCGCTCAATGAAGGGGGGTTTAGAGCTTTATAAATGCCTAATTCCTCTTCATTTATCCTTGCATTTTTCTTTCTAGAAAATAAAGGTTTGATTGTTAAAGGTCATCAATTTTGGTAGAATATCTACCATTCAAACCCAAGAACTAAGCCAACGGAAGTCCCTCATGGGAAAATTTCTTGTAGTAATTCCTATAATTAAACAATTAAAAAGAATGCGCTAGCTACCTCTTGAGTGGGTTTAGTAGCTCTCTAGAAGCTTCTCCTTTAGCATAGAGGCTTAATCCTCGCTTGTCCGAGTCCACGTCATTTCTTCGAGATCCAATTTCTTTGCTTTGGGACCCTTGGGAGCATGGGTCCAAGCAAATTCGAGGCCATTTTGCATTATGATTTGGTATGTGTGGTTCGATGCTACCACAACAAGAGCCATGCAAGACACCATGGAGTCTCATAAATCTCGCTAAAGGTCTCAAGTACTCGTGTTAATAAGAATAATACTCTATGCTACGGTGCTGATTGAAAGTGCCGTGTGTTATATCATAATGTATAACCTCAAAGCACTTCTAGGTACCGTGCTCACTAATGTTATCATGCTAAGATGCTCGAAGTTACTTGGTGTTGAAAAGTGTAACTAGGATCGGTCTTCATATTGACTATGTAATTATGTATTTATGTAAAGAAGAAGACAAAGATAATAAAATGTATTTTTGTTGTACTTGCTTCATGGGTATCATGAGAAATATTTTATTATAGGTCAATAGACTTCTTCTTGATGTCTATTAGGATTCGTCTTCTAATTATAAATGTAATTAAGGGTCATAAATATGAAGAGTCATCAAAATGCTCCAAGACCTTGTCATGTTCACCGTCATTAAACACTGGAATAATTGCACTATATGTCGGCCTATATACACAGTGATCTAGTTGGCCTCCAATCTCACTTGAAGGTTCGGAAACTTTCAACAACAAAGTGACATGATGCCTATATATACAAATAACTCGTGGGTCATTTGAACCAAGGAATTGTGGATCTCCATACAGAAACAGTGCAGATTTCGAGAAGCATAAAAGTGCGGATTTCAGGAAGGAGAAAAAGTGCGGGCTAAAGGAAAGAATTGCGGACATTCCCGTGATAGTTACCTCATAATAAAGTCTCGAGTTAAAATACAAATTGAAGCAAAGAAGTGCGGTTCGTTCGTGTAGCATTCTCGGGAGCAGTTGAACGTGGATTAGTATGAAGAAGGCTACGGTCAAGTGAAGTGCGGTCAAACTTGTAATGAATTCACTAATAGTATAAGGTCGTTGTTCTATGTATTGTAATGATCGTAAGCATTCAAATGTTATGCTATGCGAAGGGCTAAGCTCAATGATCATGATGTGATGATAAGTCTAAGGGCTAGTATAAGTATGGGAAAAGGAGGAAGGTAAATCTATGATTTACCTTCCTACTCTTAGAAAGGTTACACATCTCCAAATGCATGACAAGTGAATGATGAGACTTTCAAATGATTTGGTCTCTTATATTTGAATAAGCAATAAGAAGTGTCTCGAAGACGAACTTAGAAACCGAGTTCTCCAAGGTCGATGCGCATCATGCAAGTTGTTGAAGAAAAAGAAGGATCGCGATTGAAGGAAGACTTAGAAGCAATGGCAATGTCTTGGAAGCATTAATAGGTCAAGGGTCTATGTCTCTGATCATGGTACTTGTCATCTTGAAATTCTATAAGAAGAATTTCCTCGTGGGGTTTCCTCTCCAAGAGGGAGAGGTTTTTCCCTGGCTCGAAGAGCCTAACTTTGTGTCTTTTGTATTTTGGTAATTGACTTGATGAAAGACTAAATAAGCTAAAGAAGAGAAGACATAAGCAACTCAAATAAGCTAAAGAAGAGAAGACATAAGCAACTCAAATAAGCTTACAATTAATTATCAAGAAGAGAAATTGAATTAATCACTAGCCCCCTAAATTCACAACACTTGGTGCTACTCGGTGTTGTAGTGATAACATGAAGTTCAGTTATGAATCACTATGTTTGGATGTTGCTATAGGGATTATGATTTGAAGATCAAAGGATCAAGGAAGACGACTATGTCTTGGTCTTGGAGTGGCAAAATAGGTCAAGGGCCTTGGTCTTGGTATTTTTTAATTGGAATCTCTATAAGAAGAATTTTTGCGGCTTTTCCTCTCAAAGAGTGAGAGGTTTTGGCCCTAGCTCATAGCCTACATGTTGTGTCTCTTTTCTATTTAAGTTTATGCATTGGTTACTGTTTGATGAAGAAAGAACACTAATAATCTAACAAGAAAAATATCTTAATCTAAAGAAGTTAAAGGCATTCACAAATGTAGCCACTAATGAAGATAAATCTCTTAACACTAAATCCCCCTAGATTTCTCAACATTGTAGTGGTCAAGGGCTCCTTTTAAAAGGTTTGCAGTGGTGCCCGCCCTTTCTCCAATCATAATGAGCTTAAGATAGTTTTTGGAGAGTTGTATAAGCCGAATCCACCTCTCTCTAGTTGTAAACTCGGTGGATTCATTTCTTTGTTTTTCCGAGTTATTGTGAGACCCCCTCTCGGGGGATACCGTGTTTGCAAGTCGAGCTACGAATCTAGTCTCCTCCCTTGCGCTAAGATTCAAGAATGGACTCGGGATCCTCTCGCCTTATGCATCTCCTTTATGAGGGCCAACAACTTTAGGATACAAATAAACTAAGTGAGCACGACATAGTAAACAACATAGTAATAAATCTAGTTTCTAGATTGTGAGGCAAAGCTCAAGGAAAGGGGTGGGCCCTCTTCAGCTTCTCGACATGTAGAAATTAGCCGAATAAATCACTTATTCACCGAAGATTAACCCGGTCATATCATCAATTTCGAATTGCATACATAACATATAACCTTTCTTCTACAATTAATTGTTACATGCGGAAATAATCAGTAAACAATTCACATCAAATCAATCACACATTAACTCAAAGATGTATGTGGGGAAAAGTCTATAGCTGAAAACTCCCGACTATTGTGTATATTATAATGGAGTAACCAAACAAGTAATATACTGCTCACAAGCATTTTGCTCTCATGAAGTTACTCAAAATCGAGTCGATTGTGAGTAACTTCATGAGAGAGTACCGAGTACTTGTGAGGAGTATTGTACTTGTTTGGTTACTTGATTTCTCCATTATAATATACACAATAGTCACAGGGGTTTTCAGCTATAGGCTTTCCCCATACATACCGAGTTAATGTGTGATTGATTTGATGTGAGATTGTTTCGTTATTTCCGCATGTGACAATTAATTGTAGAAGAAGGTTATGTGTTATGTATGCAATTCGAAATTGATATAGTGACTCGAGTAATCTTCGTGAATAAGTGATTTATTCAGATTTAATTTCTACATGATGTGGAGTGTAGATTAATTGTCGAGATCTATTACTGTGATCGCAAACTTATTTCTCGACAGAAACCGCATGCGGCTGTGTAGCCTCCGGAATATTCATCCTTCTTTGTAAGGTGAAAGATCCGGTGAATGCCCTTTGCACTCAATCTCTCGATTTGGAAATAATTTGTTTTCAAGTATAGATCGGAAGCGATAGAGCTTGGAGTTTGGAATTCGAATTTTGCGTAAGGTTGTTCTTCTTGGTGCAAGTGTATGAAAGATGTCTTCTTTCAATGGTTTGCGACTCGAATATGCTCTTGAAGGCAAAGCTCGAACTATATTGCATGGAAGGATCGAATGGGAAAGATGTTAGAAGATAATGAGTCCCAAGGAGTTCGTGGATGCGGATGTCCCAAAGCCCACCGATGCAAAGCTCTGGTCGATGCATGGCAAAAGAAGACCGCGAAAATGTCGAAGGATCCCTCGTTGGAGGGCGTCATGATCATATTGTATCCAAATTTTCGCATGGAGAAAGGCTACTCCCACATTTAATGTGGAAAGCTTTGACGATCTATTCCGCGAGTAAGAGTGACCAAAGGAAGTCGGCGCTCAAAGACAAGCTCGTCGGGGAACATCAAGATGGAGAAGGGCGACAGTATCGCTAAATACCTCACGAAGTTCACTCAATGCAAGAGATGAACTCGGGAAGTGTGGGAGTTACTTCGTCGATGAAGAGGATATGGTCGACTCCGGCTCTCCTTGGTCTTCCGAAGGCTTGGCACTCATATCAAGATAGTGTCAATGGTCGGGAGAAGTGCCGGGATGGGGAGCGCCTTTGGGCGGATCTCTGCCAGGAGGAGATAAGGAGGACTACTCGAGATGGATCTTCATCAAAGGGAGCCGATGAAGAAAAACTCGCGCTTTGGTGTCCAAAGCTAAGAAAGGAAGGGTAAGAAAACCTCTCATTCGGGAGCTAAGGGCAAGAAGGCAGATATGGCGAAAGTGAAATGTTTTTCACCGCCATGATCAGCCGACATTATGCTACCAATTGTCCAAAGAAGAAGAAGAACAAGCAAGCGGGAAGATCTCAGATGGAGAAGCTTTGGCTTCACGCTTCGAGCTGACTTTTCACCGATTGCATGCTTGGTTTCAAGTGTGATGGGATCGGTGTGGTTCTTGGATAGCCGTGCGTCATTTCGATATGACGGGAGATCCGAGTTGTTCTCGTATCCGGAGGACAAGGATTTGGGTATGCACATCGAGATGGGCGATGATCGGTAGATACAAAGGCGACCGGCATCGCACCGTATCCTTTCGTAGGAGTCCGGTAAACCCCTTTGTCTTAAAGGATGTCATGCATGTACCCGGATTGAAGAAGAACCCCGATTTCATAGCGAGTGTTGGAGTGATACAGGGCTATGATGTGGTCTTCGCCGACAGGAAAAGCTTCGCGCAGAAAGAAGACCACTGCGGAGAGACCCGAAGATAGGGGTTCGAACTCGAACCTTTATTTAGTCTGCGAGGGTGTAGATGACTGCGCAGCCTATGGCATGCAAGGCGGGGAGAAGTGGTGAGCCGGTGATGATGAGGGCGTAACTATGGCACAGAGAGATTGGGCTCATCTTCACCATGTGAGCTTTGAAGATTTTTTGCAGTGATATTTCTACCGGGACTTCCTAAGGGCACCCTGTGCGACGCATCGATGCAAGAGGGTGTACTTTAAGGGGAAGTATGTGAAAGCCACCTTTCACGAGAAGGATAGTCGCGCCACGACGATCCTCGAGAGAGTTCGCGCGTACGTGTGTGGTCCTTTCTTCGTTGCTCGACAGCAGTGCCACGTGTATTATGTGATCTTTGTTGATGATTTCTCTCGAAAGTGCCCGGATCTTCTTCATGTCGAAGAAGAGCGACAGAGCATTCGGCAAAGTTCCGTGGAGTTTAAAGCACCGGTCGAGAAGGAGCTCGGGGAAGAAGGTGATTGCTCTAAGGAGTGATAACGGTAGTAGATTCATCTCGAGTCTGAATTCAAGGAGTTCTCTACGAAAGACAAGGGATTCGGGAGAGAGCTCATCGCACCCCATAACCCACAGCAGAACGGGTGGTCGAGCGGAAGAACAGTAACGATCGTCGGGTGCCGCACGGCGATGTTGCATGATCAGGGCTACCCCTTCACTTGTGGGTGAGGCATGCAATACGGGCAAGCAGTATGCAGGGTAACCGTTGTCCTCACAAGGTTCTTGGCATGAGTACACCCGGGAGGAGGCTTATTCCGGCAAGAGGCCTCGATATTTCCCATTTGCGGATTTTCGGATCTCCGTCTACATGCATGTGACTAGGATGCGAGAAGGAAGTCGGATCCAACCGCTCGAAGTTGGAATATTTGTGGGGGTACACCGATACACCTCACAACTATCGGTGTATGTGTGCTGGCGATGGGCCGCAAGACCGTTGTGCGACCAGATATAAAATTCCGTGAGGAGAAAGCCATGCAAGCGTTCGCTGAGAGGGAGCTACACTTGCATACGTATGAGGAGCTCGTTAGTTCCTAAGGAGGAGCTTCCGATGTGGATCAGCCACAAGAGGAGGTTCGTAGAGGTGGAAGAAACTACCCAGCAGCCGCCAACCATCGCAGGGCGCATGCGCACCACGTAAGCCGAGCGACCGGCTCCGGGACGCAGAAGGTTGTAGGACCACCCACAGCACAGACACAGACAGACGACAACACCGGATCGGGTACACCGGATACATGGCTCTTATGAGTCAATGTGTTGTAGACAAGAGCCATCCTCTTTTGAGGAAGCTGTGGAGGAACCCGCATGGGTTGATGCCATGATCGAAGAACATGATTCGATCATCAGAATCAGTAGCATGGGAGATTGTCCCAAGACCGGTTGGGAAACTCGCCGTAGGTTCGCGATGATCTGCGAGTGAAGCAAGCGGCCGGACGGGGAGTGTGGAGCAAGCACAAGGCGAGATTTTTTTCGCCGCCGTGGCTTCTCGCCGCATCGAGGGGATTGACTATGAGGAGACTTTTTGCACCGTCGCAAGGTACTCTTTCCACACGGACGCATCCTTGCTCTCTCAAATACAGATGGGGTGGCACATTCATCGCGATGGATGTGAAGATCGCGTTCCTCAATGGAGTTATTGAGGAAGAGGTGTACATAGAGCAGTCCCCGAAGGTTTTGAGATCTTTCAAAGCAGTGAGTCGCATGTGTGCCGACTCAAGAGAGCACCGTACGGTCAAGCAAGCACCTCGTGCTTTGGTACACCCTGATGACAGCCCTACTTCACCCGGGCTTGGATTCTCCAAGAGTGAGGCGGGATCCAAACCCGTACCGCATTGTGGTGGAGGGGAGTCGTCGATCATCGCACCGTATATAGATGATCCGATTTTTGACCGGGCGGCGAGCGCTGATACTTTCATGCAAGGAGGATCTTGCACGAGAGTTTGAGATGAAGGACCCGGGCATCCTTCATTATTTCCCCGGGGATTGGAGATTTGTGTGTCGCAAAGGAGGACTCGTTTATCTCGCAAGTATGCCCTGAGATTCTAGCAGAGGTTCAACATGCGTGGCCGCAAGCCTCGCTGATACCCCTCTTCCCCGGAGGTTGGGAGGAAGGGGAGATGCTACTTCTGGGAGGAGGTAGTGGATGCCACCTGCTCATCGACAATGCCAGTGGGGTCGTTGATGTATTTAGTCAATACTCGACCCGAGATATGCTATGCAGCTAATCACGCCTTTCGCAAGCTATGGTTAAGCCCTACCAAGCTCTTTTGGAAGGCGGCAAGCATGTATTGCGCTATATCGCAGGCACATCTGGGATATGGTTCATGGTACAGACGATGAGAGGATGAGTTGAGGGCAAAGTAGTTTCAGCCAGCATCGGTACTCATCACATCAGTAGATTGTGTTCAGCTGAGGATCATGATGCTTTCATATGTTCCCTGACGGAGGATCGTGATGTCGACATCCTCGACGAAGGCGCTCACCAGGAGCAAGTTCGAATTCCACGGCAGGGCAGGATAGGGATAGTATAATCCATATCTTGCCGAGAGGGAGTGTTGAGAATGCAGCAAGATGATGGAGCTTAGTGAAATGAAGTCGCCTTCACTAAGTGGGCCCGTAGCAAATTCTCGCGCAAAGTCTATTTTTAGACTATGTCCATTTTTTAGACATACGGAGCATAATTTGGGAATTCCCACTTGGAGATTCTTGGAGTATGCGACATGTCGGTAAAAATAGATGTGACCTATTTTTTAGGACCCGTACTATTTTTAGACCGATCTCCTAAAAAATATGGAAGTCAAATATTATTTACCTCATTTAATAATATTTTGACTATAAACAACAGCATACTCTCTTGGCGCACTTCGCTTGAGTCATGGAGGTGACTCATGGAATCGACACAAGGAATCACGTGTTCCCTAGGGTTTGTGATGGCATCTTGCATGGTTGGCTTCGGCTAGACTTCGATGGCAGGAGTTTTGGAGGAGTTAAGGACAAGTAGTGGAGTTGTGTTCGTTTGTTTTAGTTGAACTAGTTGGGATTAGTTAACTAACTAATCAACTAGATATGAGTGAGTCATTAAATAATATTTAATTTACTAAATATTAACTCATTAGTCAACTCAAGAACACTTCGCTCCACTACAATGCATGACCGCCTGATGGGAGACCAAATGGAAGAGGTGAGATGAAAGGGTGAGTAAAGCTATCGATGCAGATTTGTTTTGCATGAGATTTGCATTACACTTGGAGGAATTGTCCATGACAATTACGCAATCAAGGGAAGGGGATTCGAACCTTGAACCTCTTCATATACAAAGCCATGATTGCGCAATAGAGGCAAGGCACTTGGGCGGGGAGTTTTTGAACCTCGTACTTGTTCAAAACTCGAGCCGATTGTGAGTAACTTCATGAGAGAGTACCGAGTACTTGTGAGGAGTATTGTACTTGTTTGGTTACTTGATTTCTCCATTATAATATACACAATAGCCGCTGTTTTCAGCTATAGGCTTTCTCCCATACATGCGAGTTAATGTGTGATTGATTTGATGTGAGATTGCTTTCGTTATTTCCGCATGTGACAATTAATTGTAGAAGAAGGTTATGTGTTATGTATGCAATTCGAAATTGATATATGACCGGGTTAATCTTCAGTGAATAAGTGATTTATTCAGCTAATTTCTACAATAGTAAACAACATAGTAATAAATCTAGTTTCTAGATTGTGAGGCAAAGCTCAAGGAAGGGGTGGGCCCTCTTCTTCTCAGCCCAAATCTTTTAAAAGAAGCGTTAAAGATAGGGATTGTGAACCAGCTCTCCCAAGGAGCTCTCGCGTGCCACCTTTCTTATGGATCAAACAGAGAAAATCCCATCCACTAGTGTGCCAAAAATTTAATCCGACTCTCTCAAAGATTGTTTGACTACATGGAGCATGCTCTAATTTGTCGATTTAATGGATTTTGGCCTTCAGCATATGTACTTCGAGATTGGGTGGCTAAGACCTAGTCTAAGCACAGTTATATGTTCTTCTCCTTAGAGGGATACTTTATAGTGTGTTTCAAGAACCAGAGGGATCGACAGGGGGTCCTTGAGCTTGCAACATGGTTTTGGGCTGATTAGGGCTCTCCATTCAACCATGGTTTGTAGATTTTAACCCCTAATAATGCCAGATTTGGCCATTCTTATTTGGGTTCAACTCCCTAATTTACCTCTTAACTTAATGCACCCTGATATTTTAGCCGATATTGGTAATGCCCTAGGCCAATTCATTAATATCAACACGCACAAGCTAGCAAAGGGTATTGTGACCTTTGCACGGATATGCGTGGAAGTTGACTTCAACAATGGATTACTTGATTAAATACTTCTGAATTGGAGGGGAGCTATTTACTCACAAGCACTAGATTATGAGAACACAGCCTTCCGTTACAAGTTTTCCAATAGCCAGGTCACCTCCAAAATCTATTCCCTTCTTCTTAAGGGCCCTCTCCACCTCACCAAGAATTTATTGCTAGTGTTCAGTGAAAAAGAAAAAAATGTAGAACAATAACACTTCACCCTTTCCTTCTTCTGGTTCATACAGATGGTCTATTCAGACACACATTTCTTTGAGAAATCTAAAACCTATACCAAGTTTTCTACAGATCCATTGGAACAAACCTTTGTTTCATTCACTCCTTCGTATGCCTAAAATGTTGATGTTATGTATTTGACAAAAAATCAAGTAGTAGGCCTGACAGGTCTCTGACTTATCCTTCCAATTTAATAAATTTCTTGAAATGCTTTCTCCTTTGACTTTGTGATTGTTATATTTGAATTTGGGTCAATCTTTCCAAGTTTTACAATCACTGGATTGTTCAATTTGAGTTTTCTATGCGACAAGTTTCTTGAACTAGATTTGTGATGTTGTTTGTTTCTCGAACATACGCTTTTATTTTGAATTAGACTTTTCTAATACTTTTAGGATAATAGTAACTTTCATAGCTAGGTTAAGTGTTGCCTTGACAAAATGGGCATCTTTGCAGACTAACTTTTCAATGTGGAAGATCTATTTAGGAGGGTGTTTCTCCATCATTGTTTTCTGAAATATTCCTTTACCTAATAACATAGACTTTCTAAAATGGTCTTCAACTTTTCACCATTACACTTGTAACAAATTGTATTCTATAAGAGTTGCAGTCTAAACTTGTCTTTGCTTGAACAGACATTGTAATTGTAGCAAAGCATAGATAAACATGAAACTCTAATGTGTTTGGAAGAAAGTCGGTTCATGCTTCTAAGAAGACTTAGAGAACATTGTGGCAGAGAACTAACTGTTATTCAAGAAGCTCTAGCATTTGCTAGTGACAAAGATGAGGAAGAGAATATACATTCAAACCGTTGTGCTCGCCAAAAATATTCAAGCAGAGAAGCAAATAAAACAGTCCACTGTAATTAAAATGACAAAACCGATGAAAATAGTAAAAATTAAAAAACAAATGCTAGACTGGCCTTAATTATTTTCTTAATTGCAGTATCTAATTCTTGAAGAATTCAAAGCCGGAGCATAGAATGGCTGGTGTAGTAGTATCCAAGGTTGCACTAATAGCTGTGAGCATGCTCATAGTGCTTCAATTACAGCATACAACACTATGATCCCTAAAAGGATAAAGGAAGTGGTAGCAACAAAAGTTTAAGGGTTGCAAAGAATACTAGACATTTAAAAAGGCAAGAAGGACATACCAACATTGAAGATCATTTTCCAAAAAATTCAATACGTGAAACGACAAAGCTTCTTGGACAATACAATTTCAAAAATTTAGATGTGTTAATTGGTAGGGGCTGGCATGCATTACAGGTCCCCTTATTTTTTGTGACTACTCAATCAATAACTGCAATCACGGCCTTAGTACATGTCAAGGGGTTCTGTATTCTAAATTTGTTATCCTTGTTACTTGGTAGAATGGCTTTCATTCACATTGTAGGTGGGAGCCTTATGAAGGAAGGGAAGATTCATATTTAATGTGGTTTCTGTTTTTTCAAACACAAAATTTTTGCAGAATTCCAGCATAGATTGTGAAATGTGTGGTAAATGAATTAAATATATAGTGCTTCTTAAGAGGGAAATTTTCTAAGATAGTGTAGTGTGGTATTTGAAGATGCCTCATACAGTTTGTCGAAGGAGGTTGTCAACGACTATGGTCTTTTACTGGCTGATTGACTACTCTTGTGCATCCAAAAGTTTGCGAAATCACTCTAGGTTTGATTTTCTCTTTTACTCACTGAGTGATTACCCATTTACATCCCAAAGGCTTGTGGAATTAGGCCTCGCAGTTTGTGAGAAAGAGTAAAATGATTGCGGAGTATTGGCTTATTTCACTCTTTGCAGAATATCTAAAAAAAAATTAAGTATTTTCTAATATGAATCATACTTTTTAAAAATAAATTCTACTTATTTTCATAATTTAAGAGGTTTCACCGATCTAAAAATAGAGAATAAATAAATGAAACAAAAGCTTACTGATGGTGACATTGTCGTCAGGGTCTCTGAAGCATATTTTCTATTCCCTTGAGGCTGAGTGAGGTGCAGAGGATTCTCACAGCAACTCTGTTGGCCGCAATGTTGGTCTTCATCTAAACCTTTCATTTAGGTCTTCTATTCTTGCTCCTTTATTATGAAAAATGGCCTCCCCAACTCATCAGAAGCCAACGTCATCCCTGCAAATAGTAACAAAATGAAACACAGAGATTAAGTGGAAACATACAAGCATGGATGAAAAAAAAATAGTAGAACCAAATACCTGTGTGTACTCGTCTCTGTGGAACACTAAAAATTGTGGAAAAGCAGTAGCGCCGTCAACCATCAATGGACTGAACATCCAATGGTGGGGTTCGAGATCGGATATCCGGTCTTAAGCGGAAACATACAAGCATGGATGCGAAAAAAATAGTAGAACCAGATACCTGTGTGTACTCGTCTCTGTGGAACACTAAAAATTGTGGAAAAGCAGTAGCGCCATCAACCGTCAATGGAATGAACATCCGATGGTGGGGTTCGAGATCGGATATCCGGTTTGCCCTGGTAAAACTCCAAATCCCAACTCTCTTCAATCTGGTTTTCACTCCCGCCCCTGTGCAAAGGGAAAAAAATTTGTTTAAATAATTTGAGAGTAAATGTTTTCGTTCCTGCCCTGTAAAAACCGAAAAAACATACTACTTCGGAACTTTTGGGTTGCAACGGGTTTTGTAAATCATCCAAAAAAAAAAAAACAAAAATCCCATGATTTTATTTCCAAAGTTTTTTTAATAGTAGTTGAAAGCATTTATTGTATATTTTTGGTTGTGATGAAAGCATTTTTTTGGTTATATTTTGGCATATTTATTATTATTATAATAATATATTTTTAAGATTATTTATTTTATGTAATGATTTTATTATTAAAATTTGTTAGGATAGGAATGTTGTATTTTTTGAATTTTAATGTAATTTAGTTGTATTGAAAATTCATTTATTTTATTTTTATTTTTATTTTTTTATTTTTTTTTAATATTGGGTGGGTGTTAACAAAAGAGGGTTTATGGTAAGTGGGTTTAATAGTTAAAAAGTATTAGTCTCTTAAATGTCATATGACAAATTTGGAAGGAGTAGGGTGTAATTCTTCTTTAGGTTAAATATATTCAAATGGTTGTGTGAATGGGGTTGTAAGAGCCTATGTTTTCATCTTGAGAAAATAGATTCATCTCGAAGTCACTCTCATAGTTTAGGTTGTCATAAGTAAAATATGTGTTTTGTCTTAAGATGTGAACATTTCATTTTAGGGAGTGTGATAATGTGGTTTTAGCGAGGCATTAAAAGATGGAACGAGCATGTACATTTGGTATGCTAGTGTTGTGTTCTTCTTGAGGCATGAGTGCACATCTAAGAAGACTCTAACAAGGGTTGAAGAGGTGGAATACTTAGAGAAGTTTTGGGGGTTGTAGTCTCACTTAGAGGTGTAGAAAAGCAAGTTAAGCACCATGAGAAGTTTTGAAGAAAACTTAAGATATTTGACAAGTTGCACGAAGAAAACTTAGCAGTGGTATTAATTGAACATTCTTTGATCGAAGTTCATACCCTCTCCTTGGAACTACACTTTGCAAGACAAAGAAGAAATGTGAAATATATGTGGAACCCACTAAAGAAGTTGGAAAGGTTGTTGCAACATATATAGGTGGTTTTGTCATGTTTCAAAAGGAGTTATTGGAACTTAGAAGGTGACCATTGGAGTAGAATTTTCATGGAGTGTCGGGGAGGTGCAAGGGTGTAGGCCACATCTTACGGGTATCTTGTACTTTTGGTGTGCGTTAACGATGTTAGTGCATTGTGTTTGATGAGAAATAGCTATATAATGTTTCATGAAGGAAAAAACCCACAAGTTTGAGATGTCTTAACCATTTGGCATTGTAAGATGTGTTATGCCCTAGTTTTGAGGAGATAATTAGAACCCTCTCCGAGTATGATGGGTTGTACCATGGACTTAGGTCCACTATCATGGGTTGAGGTGTAAAGGTGCCTCGTGAGTTGAGGAAAATGATTGCAATGCTTACCTATATAAAGTGTTTATGATATAATATTAATGATTTTTTTTGGAGAATGGAAGAGGAAGATAAGAAAGGAGAGGCACTAAGGTTTATTGTAAATCAATCAAAAGGAAGGAAAAATGTCTCCTATTAGAGATATTTTTCAAGTTGCCTCTTCAATAGTATTAAATTTCGTTGGAGCTATGGAGTTAGCCTCAAAAACATTGATTGGGTACTCGTGAAATCCAAGACCTGACATATCCAAGCTAGTCCATTAGATAGATTCGTCTTGGGTAAAGGTTGCAAATTCTAAGGTGCAAGTCTCCCATTTTTAATGTGGATTTTAAACCTTTGATTTGAAAATGATAAAAGCAAGGTCATGATCTTGAAAGGAGGTCCTTAATTTTATCAAAACTCAATGCCAATGTTTAATCCATGGTGTGATTCTTTCTATTTGGGTTTTGCCTTAAACATTGAGATCTATCTTTGGGTCTAGCTATTAGTCTAGCGTTTCATTTATGTGTTGAGAAGGTCTTAAGGGTTGTAGGGGATGCGATGGTTATTTTCCAATACCCCTCCCTTAAAACCTTATCAAGAGATAGTGTGCCCCATTTTGTGGTCGTAATATTTCAACCATGAGCTCTTCTTATGAGTATGCCCTTGAAGGGAGGGTATGTAAAGGAAGTAGAAGAAAACAAAATTTCATGTTGAGTCGAAGGTGGGGTATAGATTCTAGGTGTCTCTAGAGGTCTTGACAAAGGTGAAGGATAAAGGAGTTTACCTCTTATTGAAACGCCTTCCATTCCACCATTTGAGTTGCTAAAGGGCACTAAATTTAAGGGTCATATGTGAGTTCTCACAAAGATCTTAAAAATAAGAAGGTAGGCGTGATTTAGCATAGGATTTATTCTTCAATGGTTGAATTTTAGGGTGAGATTTCCTAGTAAATGGAAAAAATTGAAGCCCTAACACCCATATATTAAGTAGAGTATGAGAAAATGTTTCCTAAGTTTCAAAAATTCTCACCGTATATTGTCCATGATATCCATGACAATCATGTTCAATTGTCGATAACTCATGTTATGATATCATCTTTGATTCATGGCACATATACTTCTTCAACTAGTGGTGGAGAGTCCAACCAATGAGTAGGTAATGTTGTTCATTTACAAGGTTGACATCAATGAAGTATTCTCCCTCTCTGCCCAACTCTAAGAGGAGAAGTATGCATAATGGACTTATTATTGTAAAAAATTGTAAATATTGGGTTATCTTGAAGTTCAAGGGCTTGAAGTTTTGCGTCAGTGACTTCTAGGTGTGTTAGGTGTCAAGGCATGGTAGGATGCGCTAGGGAGTACCAAAGCATGCCAAGGAATTCAGGGGATTCTAACAGGTGCCACATAGTGCCAAGGGATTGTTAGACGTGCTAGGTGTTATGGAATGTCAAGATGTAAAATATGTTGCTTAGTTGTTTTACGACCATGAATGGATGTGAGCCTTGTCTTCGTAACTTATTAAGTTGTTTGATTTGAGATTCGGCATGAGTATCCTAAGATGAGTTATAGGAAGTTCTTAAGTGAACAAGGAATAGTATAGTTGTAGTAACTGTAACTTGGTCAAGCTATTGTAGTCGAAGCAGGATTTGGTTGGGTTCCCAAGTTGCAAAAAAATAAGGGTAGTTGCGAGGGCATGATAAATAAGGAATGATAGGGCATGCCATGGAATGAAAAGGTGTGCTAACAAATTCTAGATAGTTTCAAAGCATGTCGAGGAGTGTTGGGGAGTGTCAGGGCATCACAAGGAAGAACTAGGTCAAAATGCATGGAAATGAATGAATAAGAGTGTGTGCCAAGGAGTATCAATGACTTCTAGGTGTCTCAAGGATGAAGTGTGTTAGGATAATTTTAAAATAGGACTTGTAGGAGGAAAGCATACGATTGCAGTAATGGGCTAGACAAAGCAGTCGAGACTTTGGGTTAGGCACAACACTATTATTTCAATAACTTGGTTGGGTACCCAAGTCGCAAAAAAGTAAGGCTATCTATAAGGGCATGACAATTAGGGAGTTCCAAGGTGTGCCAAAGAATTTCAATAAGTGCTAACACATGTTAGACGGTTCCATTAAGGCATGTTAGGCACACCAAGACATGGAAAGTGATAAGGAGGGAGTGACAAGATATGCTAGATAGTTCGAAGGTATGCTAGAGTGCTAGGGAAGCATACCAAGATGTGTCAAGTGCCAATGTGTGTTTAGTGTTAGTGAGTGCCAGGAAACACAAGGGAGCACTATGTCAAAATGCCTGGAAATGAATGAATAAGAGTGTGTGACAGGGGGTGTCAGCGAGTCTCAAGTTTGTTAAGGAGGGAGTGACATGGTATGCTAGGCAGCGTTAAGTTATGCTAATGTGCCAGAGTGGCATGCGGCCAAGATGTGCCAAGTGCCAAGGTGTGCCAACACATGCTAGGAAGCGCTAGGGACCCACAAGTGAGCACTAGGTGAAAATAATGCATGCAAATGAACGTTAAGAGATTGTGACAGGAAGTGTCAATAAGTTCCAAGTGTGCTAAGGAGGGAGTGCAAAAGTATGCTGGGTAGTGCTAAGGCATGCTAGAGGCCATGGAAACATGCCAAGATGTGCCAGGTGCTAGGGTGTGCCAATGCATGTCAAGGAGTGTTATGGAGTGCCAAGGAAAAACAAGGGAGCACTAGTTTCAAATGCATGGAAATGAATGAATAAGAGTGTGTGACAAGGAGTGTCGATGAGTTATAGGTGTGTTAAGGAGGGAGTGACAAGGTTATATGCTAGGCAGTGCCAAGGTATGCTAAACTACCAAGGCGTGTCAGGAAGTGCTAGGGTGTGTTAGGGTGTGTAAAAGCATGCCAAGGAATGTAGGGGATGCTAACACATGCCACATAGTGCCAAGGCATTTAAGAGATGCCAGGTGCTATGGTATGTCAATATATAAACTGTGTTGCTTAGTTTTTTTACAACCATAGTTGGATGTGATAAGCCTTGTCTTGGTAACTTGTTAAGTGGATGAGTTGAGATTGGACATGAGTAGCCTAAAATGAGTTACATGTAGTTTTTAGGTGAATAAAGTATACGTTAAATTTCAATGACATACGAGAATTTGTTTTTGGTCTTAGAATATTTGATGCAAACACACGCAAGTGCCACAACACATATACTTTGCACAACGAAATCTACACACATTAGGGAATCAACTATTGCACATGACAATTTTTAACTTTTTCAAACCGTTCTTCGTTAAATACAAACTATAATAGAATAGGCTAGAGCTCTTGTACCACAGATCATGACCCTTCCCAATCACACTGATATAAGGAATACAACTAGGGCTTGTTGTTAGTCTTTTGATAACCAATCTACCTCGAACAAGACAACACTTTAACCACTTTTTGATGGTGGCCACACATAGCCCATTCAATCCACATGTCTTGAACATCACATCTGGCAGGTCCTCTTGCCTCCCATTATGCAACTCCTCAATTTTCCTCTATCAATGATTAACTCCTAATCAATGTATAGATAGGATTTAGTTGGATTCATTTGTATCATCACTTGACTTGGGGTCTCTCTATCTTTAGATAACTTCACATTTTTCCTTTGAGGACTATTTTGGACGATGGATGCATTTTGATATATGGATTTGGGCTATTTTTATGTTGGAGATTTGTTTTTGCAAATGTTAAGCTAGTTGGATATAATCTCTAACATTGTGAGTGATAATTTAACTCTATTCTTCTTGTTGCTGCATGCTATTGAATTCACTATAACTAGGGCTAATTGTTGCATGATGGAAATGTGGAATTATGTGTCTATTTAGCTTATTTAATGTATGGGCCATTGTTAGATGAATGAAATGTCTTTGAGACCATTGTATCTCAATAATATTGCACCATTTGTATGAAGTATAAATTCTTGAAGGTCACTTTTCGTATTCCTCTAACATTGGATGAAGTTGACTTTCTGGGCCTCCTTGATCAAGAAACCAAATTCTTGCTTATTATCATCCCTGACTCCATATCCCCAAGTGAATTAGGCACTAGTACCTCAAAAATGGTGATGATTTCCCCCCATTTTTTCACAATTTTCCATTTTTCCCTAGGTCTAGCCCCATTATGTCACCTAGGGCATCAATTTCCCATAAATCTAGCCAGAGGAAAACTTTGATCTCCTAGAGGCAACTGCCTTGATGGGTCCCCTCACTCTCCTCAAAATTTGGGCCAATTATGACGGTGGAATCTCCAGATACCTCAAGCCCTATCTCTAGGATCAAGTTTTGCCTAGGTGTTCCCAAGGCTAGAACCTAGTAGGATCAATTTGACCCATCGAAGTAAAAACTCTTGCTTGATCCTTTCCCCTCACATTGTCCAGGATAGGAACATCATTTGTTGCTAAATTCCATCCCTGAACCTTGGCTGGGTCCACTTGGCCCCGTGTGGTCCCATTTGGTGTCAAAGGCCTTTCATCAAGGACCATTTGGGAATCCAAGTTCCCAAAGCATTTTATGGATTGAGAACTTCCTTCATAAGTCATATTCTTCTCCCTCAACCCTTCAATCCCCCTCCTCTCTCCCTATAAGATCAAGCCCCTTGCTTAAAAGGCAAGGAAGTCCCACTCTTTATTATATCTCAGGGAAATGGTTTCTAGGGCTAGTGAACTAGGGCTAGGGCTAGTTGGATGGCCCACTTGACTGCTACTTTAGTCCTTCAAAGTCTGCACATCCTTAGGCCCTATACACCTGCCCTTCTACCAATCTTGTTGTCCTTCACAAGTACAAGAGTTAGGCCTCTTCTTTGATAGTAACCTAACAACCCTCCAACTATACTTGGACTACCATAAATCTGCCCAACCATAGTCAATTATTTTTACTAATATAGGGCCCACAATATTATCTTCATCTACATATCTTCAAATCTTCCACTTAACAATGGTTTGAGTCCTCTCAAAATCATTGTTCTTGTGTATCGACAATTTGATCTTTGTTGTCCAATCTATGAAAAAATCTAAACTACTCCTCTTATCATCCTTCTAACAATCTGTAGATGACTGAACTAGGGTCATAAATTAGCCACTAATAGTCCATTGACTAATTTTGTATAGGTTTCTTTAGATCTTTGTCTAAAAATCTCTGGATACTCCACCAAAATCAACTCCTCGGCATGTCAATCCATTCTTCATATGGCACATTTATTCTGCATGCTCATTCTTATGCTCAGGTTCCACCCTCCTTTGGATCTGCTATCTCCACACATACTGAATCTGCAAACCATCTTCCATATCTGCGATCTATATTTCAAAAATAAACCTCGCTCTAAGGGTCACAACCGTTCTTCTTCTACGCAAATTTGTCACAGTCTTAAGGGCATACCTTATGAACTAAACATGCTAGGAAATTGTCCTAACTAGGGTTAAAGAAAAAATTGTGGTGATTTTTGGATGGGTGCTAATTTGTAAGGTTTTCCATTTTTATAATTTTCTTTGTTGTGCTTTGTACCATGCTACCTAGTTGCTTTCCTGTTGCCCTAGCATTTTAACTTTTTCGATGTCTATCTCTCTATTGTTTCTTGCCCCATTTGAAACGTCATCCTTATTTGGTAGGTGTTTTCTTCAATATAGTGTGAATATTTTTCCATCACACAACTTCTATGGTGTTTGTCTACTGAAATAGCTTGTAAGGCCCATTCATCAGGGTATTTGATGAAATGAAATGATTATCGATGATCACCAACTAATGGTACCTGCAAAGATTTACTCTAACAATTCTACAGTTTTCCTGTGCCAACAATTATACAACATTTTAACCTCATGAACTAGTCTCCTCTGTTCTCTTAGTTGATGCTATAAGTACTTATTGTTGTTGTCAAAGCTTTTACTCTCTAGTCCCATTGAGCTATTTCAGTTATTTGTGGACATTGATCTATTTTCATTTAATTTCTTCAATTTTTCTGACTGTTATGCATTACCTTTGGCCAGTTACTTCTTTCTTACCTATGCTTTTTCTGCATAAGCATTCCAGCCAGCCAGAGCAGCAGGGGCAGCAGGAGCCACTCAGTCCAGCCAAAGCCCAGCAAGGGCAACACAGAGGCAGTAGGAGCCACGCAGGGCTGACGCAGGCCCAGTCAGGGCAGCGCAGGGGCAGTGTAAGCCCTTCAGGTGTGACGTAGACCCTTACTGAGCAGCGCAGAGGTCAACATAGGCCATTTAGGCTGACGTAGAGGGATTCAGAGCAGCATATTACTACCATTTTTATTTCTCTGTTGGGTGAATCAGTTTTGGTGCCCAGGATTATTGTACTTAGATTCTGCATAATAATGAAAACCCTCTAGAGCTAGCTGCACTGGTTTTCTTGCATTGGGTTTTTTTCGGGGAAAGTTGTCCAAAAAATCCGTCTGCCACTTTTTCTATGAGCATGTTATTCAATATTTGATCTGTATGTGTAGGTTGCTAGTTGTATTTACTATTTACTTTGCTAATTTATTAAATATTTCATAAATTAACTTGTAACTTAATTCAAGTAGGAGATGTAAATCAAGATACTGCAATAGGGTTTCTTAGATTAAGAAATTTTCACATTCCCTAGGTCTAGCTCCATTAGGTCACCTAGGGCAACAATTTCCTAGGAATCTAGCTAGAGGAAAACTTCTATCTCCCAGAGGCAGTTGCGTTGTTGGGTGCCCTCACTCTCCTCAGAACTTGGGCCAATTCTGACAGTGGAATCTCCGGATTCCTCAAGCCCTAGCTCTAGGGTCAATTTTTGCCTAGGTGGTCCCAAGGATAGAACCTAGTAGGATCAATTTGACCTATTGAAGTAAAAACTCTTATCTGATCCTTTCCCCTCACCTTGTCCAGGATAGGAACATCATTGGTTGCTAAATTCCATCCCTGAACCTGGGCTGGGTCCACTTGGCCTCGTGTGGTCCCATTCGGTGTCAAAGGCCTTTCATCAAGGACCATTTGGGAATCAAAGTTCCCAAAGGATTTTAGGGATTAAGAACTCCCTTCATAAGTCTTTTTCTTCTCCCTCAACCCTTCAATCCCCCTCCTCTCTCCCTAGAAGATAAATTCACTTGCTTAAAAGGAAAGCAAGTCCCACTCTTTATTTTATCTTAGGGAAAGGGTTTCGAGGGTCACTTCCCACCTATTCATTGACCTATATGCTACAAGTGACTTCCTAAACTACCGGGACTCGACCCATCAGTGAAATTCCATGAAGAGAAAGGAGCCTTAGCTATGGTGACAATGGGATAAGCCTCCATCGTTTCCCTTGTCCTAGCAGTTGCCCTCTTAGGAACCCCTTTTAGGTCCACTACTAGTTTGAGTGGCAACAATTTCTTCACAATTCCATTTGTGAACAACTCTTTGGTAAGCCCACTTTTGCCATATTATAGCTCCAATATGAGAAGTCCAGGGCTATGGAGGCTGCCCTTCTTCTCTCTGAATCAATCCTCTACAATATAGTGAACTAGGGCTAGTTGGTTGGCCCACTTGACTGTTACTTTAGTCCTTCAAATTCTGCACATCCTTAGGCCCTATACACCTACCCTTATACCAATTTTGTTGTCCTTCACCAGAACAAGAGTCAGGGCTCTTCTTTGACAGTAACCTAACAACCCTCCAATTTTACTTGGACTACCATCAATCTGCCCAACCACAGTCAATTCTTTTTACTGATCTAGGGCCCACAATATTGTCTTCATCTAGGGCTCTTCAAATCTGCCACCTAACAATGGTTTGAGTCCTCTCAAGATCACTGTTCTTGTGTATCGACAATTTGATCTTTGTTGTCCAATCTATGAACAAATATGAACTACTCCTCTTATTATACTTCTAACAATTTGTAGATGACTGAACTAGGGTTACAAATTAGCCACTAATAGTCATTTTACTAATTTTTTATAGGTTTCTTCAGATATTTGTTTAAAACTCTATGGAAATTCCACCAAAATCAACTCCTCTGCATGTCAATCCATTCTTCATATGGCACATTTCTTCTTCATGTCAATCCATTCTTCATATGGCACATTTCTTCTGCATGCGCAATCTTCTACTCAAATTCCACCCTCCTTTGGATCTATTGCCTCCACACATACTGAATCTACAAACCATCTTCTAGATCTGCGGTCTTTATTGCAGAAATAAACCTCGCTTTAAGGGTCACAACCCGTCTTCTTCTACACAATTTTGTCACAGTCTTAAGGGCATACCTTATGAACTAAACATGCTAGGAAATTGTCCTAACTAGGGCATTATACTTATGTACTTCTAATTGTTGTAGAACAAACCCTATCCACACATAGAAAAAACACGACTCTTGCCTCCATAAGGGACTCGACCTAGCTCATATGGATCCATAGATTCTGGGCATTTCTTTGATAGAATCTTGACATGAACTTTAGATCTCAATGTCGACCCTCAAACTAGGGTTAAATCAGTCAATATTACGCCTGCGTCGACTTCTGTTATGGCTCTAAATTACAATGCAAGCCCTCCTCCATTTATGTTTTTCTTTATCACAGACCTTGCCGCCTACTAACCACCACAAGGCAAGATGGTATCAACCCTCTCTTCTATTTCATGTAGAAAATCTAACCAACGAGATTCAATCTAATCTTGTAATGTACTAAAACAAGATACTGAATCCTTCCTACAATTTGTGGAAACAAAACACGATCGCACAATCACATATAAGTAAGAGAAACAAGTTATCAATCGCACAACACTAAATGTATCTGGGGAAGCAACTACTCAAAACCCTCTATCTTTATTTTGTATTAAGTCAAGGAATCATGAAACAATACAATGCTTAATCTCTCTTGATATTCTCCAGCACTCTGCCAATTGTCTCCTGCTGATCTAGGAAAAATCGGTCTAATACTTAGTCAATTCTCAGCCTACCTTGCTCACGCAATTCCTATGGAATTATCTCCATATTAGTTAGGAAAATCGACCTTCCTTGATTGTGCAATCCATCATGGCATCCCAATGACTTTATAATTGCACATGGGAAATTTTCTATAAATACAACTGATAGTTATGTTCCTTTGAACTGTGTTACAATAAGGATGAAGGGTCTTTTTATTATTTAAAAATAAGATAAAACCCTAAACAACCAAAACCCTAACCTGAGGAGATGTAACACCAAGATTTTATGGGCCCCGTTGGGGTTAGTTGGGCAGCCAACTTTTCGGGGTCGTAACTTGGTCATATGATCTTCGTTTGACGCACATGATACCTCGTTAGAAAGATCTCTCCGAGGACTACAACTGCTAATGCGATTTCTAAGAAATCGCCAAACCTTTCATGCCCAAAAAACGTCGTTTGGGGCCTCAAAACGGCTCTGGAAGTTCAGGACCTGAAAAAACTGACAAAAATAGTAAATTGTGCTATAAGTAAGGAAACTGGAAAACTGAAAGAGACAATGGCGAGGGCCCAAGTGGAATAGGCGGGTGGCCACCAATATCCACCTCGATCACCTTAAATTGAATTTACTGAGCTAACTCAATCATCATGACTTAGTTAACTGACACAAGTTGTTATGATATGAAATTAAAATTTATTGTCTAATTTATTTAAGTGAAAAATAAATTAGACGCCTCACATTCCTCACTCCTGGTACATTAAAATTCCTCACTAGTGTGGGTGCATTTTTTTTGTCCTTTCTAGTTGCCAATTTCACTGTTTCTTGTTGCAAATTTCAACACTCCCTCTCAGCAAGAAAGGAATTCAATATATCCCCATCTGGTACCTTTGGAATGTTCTGCATGCTACACTTCTCTAGTGTTGTTTGCACTTGCAAATCCTGAAACTAACTAGCCTCCGAACAACTTACTCAGTATAATGCATCTGTCATCAGAGTCTTCTGACTACTGTTAGCTAATACACTTGTCTAGTACTGGATTCTCTGCGCTGCTGCTGACATCTACATCCGTGCCCTTTGAACTATTTATAACTCTAATTTGTAATCCATTATTTGACATCTGTCACTCTGATTTATGTCTTGCTAACATCTGACTACATCAATCTAACTGATCCTTCCTACTACTATTGTACTGTAAGCTCCTTGTAGCCAGGTTCGATCCATGAGACACGCCATCTCAATGGACCTTGCCCAAATTTCTTATCTTGGGATTATGTCTACATATCACCCCACCTTACACCTCGACGTATGGATGCTCCCTCTTCCCATCTGGCTCGAAATTTCACCCTCATGGAGGTCTCTGCTTGAGTGGACGCTTCCACTCAGTCGCCTCTCTGCTTCTCCAATTGTGGCAGCTACTCCACAACCTTCTGAGACTGCTTCTCATGAGGATGCATGTTGAGAGGTAATTTATGCTCCCTCTAAACCACCAAGTCTCTAAATTATTCCTTTCTCCTCAAAGCTTTGCACGCATCTGGTACCTCAATTACATATAGGTTCTTGACTCGCACACAGTGTAATTGTCCCGACGTTACAAAAAATTTCTAAAAAGGAGTTGATTTTAAATCGATGATATCTCTCTCATCCGAGCTCCTATTCAACCGATTTTTTTTCCCATTTGGGTATATTTTCACGAGGAATCCAAATATTCTATTTTTTTTGGGAAAATTTTACACCAAAATATTCAAATATTCTCTGCAAACTCACCGCCCAAAAAATTTCTGCTCTGATACCATGTAGAAAATCTAACCAATGAGATTCAATCTAATCTTGTAATCTACTAAAACAAGATATTGAATCCTTCCTACAATTTGTGGAAACAAGACACGATCGCACAATCACATATAAGTAAGAGAAATAAATTATCAATCGCACGACAACATGATGTATTTGGGGAAAGAAACTGCTCAAAACCCCTCTATCTCTATTGTGTATTAAGTCAAGGAATCATGAAACAATACATTAATGCTTAATCTCTCATGAGTTGCTCCAGCACTATGTCAATTGTCTCTCGTTGATCTAGGCAAACTCGGTCTAGTACTTAGCCAATTCTCATCCTTACTTCAGCCTACCTTGCTCATGTAATTCCTAGGGAATTAACTCCTTATTAATTAGGAAAATCAGTCTTCCTTGCTTGCGCAATCCATCATGGCATCCCAATGACTTTATAATTGCACATGGGAAATTTTCTCTGAATACAACTGATAGTTATGTTCCCTTTAACCTCTGTCTCAAATGGGTATTCCTCGAAACTGATATGCATGCAACTATTAATAGAAAATTATCAGTTATATGATTGATCACCCATTGTGAATTAAATATAATTTAATTCACTGGACCTCTCACTAGCTCATTACTCAGTTAGAACTAGTTAAACTGATTTTAACTCATTTAATCGAGTTAATTATACTTGCACCCCACTAATGCATCAACTTCAACTGGACCTCAAAAATATTAGAATCCCTCTAGATGCCTCATCTTAGACCCTCAAGAACTTGAATTTATTGAGCTAACTCGGTCATCATGACTTAATTAACTGACACAAGTTGTTATGAGATGAAATTACAATTTATTGTCCAATTTATTTAAGGGAAAAATAAATTAGCCACCCCACATTCCTCACTCCTGGTGCATCAAAATTCCTCACCAGTGTGGGTGCATTTTTTTTTGTCCTTTTTGGTTTCCAATCTCACTGTTTCTTGTTGCAAATTCCACATTTCAGAATTTGATGCAGCCTTCACACAAAGACACCATTTAAATCACATGCCCATATTCTCATGAGAAACCTCTCTTAAGCTCAATCTGCTAGAAGAGAACCAACAATATGCCATCCTACTTCCTAGCGCAAACCGACCCTTAAGGTATGTAACATTCTTCTGAACCCTCACATGATGATCTTGCTCTTGGAGGATGATCATGACCTCCCTTTAGCAACCCTTACTCAGCCCTCGTACTCTACCTACTTTAGGACTACATCTCTCTTCACCCCCTTGATGTGCCAGATAGTGGGAATACATGTCAAACATGCTAAGATGTGCCAAGTGATAAGGCATGCCAAGATGTGCAAGGGTGTGTCAATGCATGTCATGTACTGTCAAGACAACAAAAGGGAGAAAAACGTTAAACTACAAGGAAATGAACACACAAGAGGGTTAATAAGTCATCAATTTACCTTTTCTAAGAGGGGCATGCTAGGCACAACACTAGGTGCCAAGTGCAAAGTCTTAGTGCATTCTAAGTTCTAAGTATTCCTTTGTTGCTTCTCATCTACTTTCCAACAATTCATAATCACAAATAAATTTAATATTAAACCATGCCAAATCATACCAAGGCATCTCAACGTATTCCATACATGCTAAGACTTTCAAAGCACCAACATGTGCCAAGCGCCAATATGTGTCAGGGACTAGTGTTATGCATGTTATAAAGTGGAAGGGAATGTTGAAGAGTGCTAAGGTGTGCTGGAGAGTGATAATGCATGTTGATGAGTGTTAAGGATTACTAGGAAAAAACATTAAGGGAGCACTAGGCAAAAATTCATGGAAGTTAATGAATATGAGGAACGTGTGCCAGAGACTAGTATTAATGAGTGTTAGTTGTCATGCCAAGGAGGGACTGACAAGGTATGATAAGCATTGGTAAGGCATGCTAGGGAATATCAAGGCATGTCAAGAATTCCCAAAGTGTGCTTGGGAGTTCCAGGGTGTGCTAATTATATCACGTGCCAATTAATAGTGCCAAGATATGCCAATACATGGTAGGTGCTAAGGATGTGGTGCAGGGTGCCAAGGTATGTCAATATGTGTCAAGGCAACAAAAGGAAGAACCAATAAGAGGGTTAATAAGTCAAGACTTTATCTTTTTGAAAAGGGGCATGCTAGGCACACTAATAATATGTCCCAATACATGCCAAGTGGCATTGTGTGCCAAGTGCTAATGTATGTCAATGCATTCAACCAAGGTGTTCTAGGGCATGCTAGGGACTATATGCAGCATGCCAACACATGCTAGGAGAGTTCCATGTTGTGCTAGCTCATGCCGCCATGTGCATGGGCGTCAGTGTCATCACGAGATGTTCTAGGTATAAAGATGTTCCAATACATGTGGGGTGCTAAGAAATGTTAGTGTGTGCGAAAGCATTAATTTAAGGCATGCCCAGATTGGTGAGGATCGTTAGGTCTTTCTCATTAATAGAAATGTCAAAGCTTGATTATGTATTAAATAATATATTTCCTACACACAATAGTGGAACTTTATCTAAAGGGAATTTGCTATATAATAAACTTAATATATATGAATCATGTGTTGACTCATAGGAAATCTCTATTCGACTTGTCATTACTTGAGGGAAATGATAAACACTAATTACTTCTAAAAAAATTGACTGACCCGAACCACTATGGCCTTGGACATATTATAAAAAATACTCCAAAATAATGGTATTAAATCGTTAACTTTTGACAAAAAATATATTAGCAGGCACATAGCATCATCAAAAACTCATTGGAATGATCAATGATGACGGGCATTTTTTGACCGTCACCAAAAGTAACAAAAAGTGCATTGGTGAGGGTCATTAAAAGTTCGTCACTAGAAGTGTCACCAAAGAGAGAATTAGTGATGAGCCTTTAACGACCCTCACCAAAAGTCTCACTGAAAATGTCTTTGGTGACGGACCATAAAGGACCATCACTATATACACTTATAGTGACGGTTTTTTAATTATCAATGATGACGGACATTTTTTGACCGTCACCAAAAGTAACAAAAAGAGCATTGGTGAGGGTCATTAAAAGTTCGTCACTAGAAGTGTCACCAAAGAGAGAATTAGTGAGGGGCCTTGAACAACCCTCACCAAAAGTGTCATTGAAAATGTCTTTGGTGACGGACCATAAAGGACCATCACTATATACACTTACAGTGACGGTTTTTTAAGGACCGTCACCATATGTGACATTGGTGATGGACCTTAAAGGTCCGTCACAAGCATGAACCTCACCAATGTGCTTTTTTCTTGTAGTGACACAAGATCCGACCAAAGTCGCTCCCATCTTGGAAGTTTCTCCCATCCATTGACAGAGTCTTCATAGCCATGCCAACTCTTCGGAATCCTAAGGAGATCCAAACTCACCAAGTCTTCTTCATCAACAGTAACCCCCACACTTCCCAACTCATCCTTGCAGTGGAAAAAATTCGTGAGGTATTTTGGTATACTATCGCCTTTCTCCATTTTTATTTTTCTGAGCTTGTCTTTAAGCGCCAACTTCCTCTGGTCGCTTCTGCTTTGGAACAAGTCTGTCAAAGCCTTCCACATTAATAATGGAGTGGATTTACCATGAAGGTTGGACACAATGTGGTCCTTCACACCTTCCAACAGAATCCTTCGACACTTTTCTACCTTCTTTTGTCATGCGTCAGGTACGGCTGCATCGCTAGAAGCAGGCTTCGAAATATCAGCATCTATGAACTCCTTCAACCCATTATCATCCAACACCACCTCCATCTTGTCCTTCCATGCTATGTAATTTGAGCTTCCATCAAGGGCATACTCCAATCGCAATCCATTGAAAGACATTTCAATGAATGCTCAACTTCGACACCAAGAAAACACTGCAGCAAATTCGAATTCCACCAGCACAAAACTCAACTGCTTCAATAATTGCAATCCCCTCCAATGATAAACTGCTCTGATTCCATGTAGAAATTATATAACTTATGTGTTATATGTCCAAGAATCTCCTGATCTCACACTATTTTAAATTCATGCAAAATACAAAATCTTTTCTACCATTGATCATTTGCAGAAATTAAATCAAGATTGCAATGCACACATGAAACAATAAAAATTCACACACATTAACACAGTTGTTTAACGGGAAAGCCTGAAGTTGAAAAACCCAACTATTTTTATATAATATATGTCATATATATCATGTAAAAATCCTCATACAAAGCTGATCATATCAAGCTCTCAGTACAATACAATCGCTACACACTAATCAGGCCCGATCTTGCAAATCCATGCACCAATCCTTGCCACCTACTAGCCTGCCTCTACTGTGCAATCCCTACTGAAGAATGGCTCTGAATGAACTCGAATTTCTCCAGCCTTGCTCATGCAATCCTCATTGGCATCTCCAATGAATGTGTGGTGACAACAATGCAACACTATAGTCACCACTGATAGTCACACTTGCTCTTTCACCTATCTCTCCACTGGTCTCCATTGAAACTGCCATGCACTGTAGTTAACTGATGTATTCTTCGTTTGATTAATTAGTTATTATTTAGTGAATTAATTATAATTAATTCACTCCACTCTCACTAGTGTATCAATCAGTTAGACTAGATACAACTAGCTCAACTGAGTCTAACTGTGTTAAACTAAATACAACTCCACCAACTACTTCTCCAACTCCACCAAACTCTATCACATGAGTTCTAATTGAAGTCCTCCATGCGATAGCTCCAGTAAACCCTCAGGAATATCGTAATTCCTTCTGTCAGCTATTGTGCCATATCTGTGCACTGAACTGAAGTGCTCCAAGAGAATAAGATAATGTTTAGAGTCCAAATATTATTAAGAGGTAATAATATCTGACATATGTATTTTTAGACTGGAAATCTAAAAATAGACTTCGCCCAATATTTCTAAAATATAAGTCCATATTTTTCCAACTTTACCAACCATCCACAAATAGCATCCTGCAACTCATAGAATATGATCGACATGTCTAAAAATAGACATAGTCTAAAAATAGACTTGCGCAAAAAATAGCCTGCGGGCCCACTTAGTGAAGGCAACTCTTTTCACTAATCTCATCATCTTGTTGAATCTCAACACTTCGGTGGAATGTCTGCTACTACAATATCCATGACTAAAGCCTTAGCAGGAACTTGTGTTAGACCAACAACAACGTCCTTGATTAAACCAATGCATTGAACTCTTTTCGAATGGAAGGAAAACAAGTATTTATATGGCCTAGTTATTTCTAACCCCATTCTTTCCATGATTTCTTTGGGCATAATATTGTGAGAGGCTCCTGAATCCAACATAGAATTATGAAATGTCATGTCATGAATGCTAAGGCTCACATAAAAAGGAGGGACCTCCTCATTCTGTTCATCTTCTAGTCTTGGACCCAAATATATGGTTGGATGATCTTCTAATCCATTCAAGATATCAGCAACTCCTAGTTGTGAGTTTAAAATTTTAAAAATATTGCTTCTATATTCATCTACCTTGATAATCTCACTAAAAGGGACTGATATTTTTATCTTAGAAATTTCATCCTCAAGATTGAAAATCGAAACAGATTTTTCAGCTTCTTTGATAGGAGGGATAGCTGGCGCATCTTTCTTACCTTTAGTGTCCTTAGGAGCATCCTTCTTGCCATCAACAACATTAGTTTTATCCTTCTTAGGTTGTGTTTTTTTTGCAATGATAGGCACATTCCTATTTCTGAGATTATATTTTTTCTGCATCTCAAAAATAGCATGTTGATATCCTTGTAGATAATCTGATGTTTCCTCTTCATGATTGTTTTGATCTGATTGATCATGCTCTTGTTTAGTCAAGAAATTTCCTGAAATTTCTTCATCAAAACAATGAATAGAATCCTCAGGAACTTCGGGATCATCTTCCTCATCAACCAAATTCTGCTGAAAAGGAGGTCCCACTGGAGGATCAAGCTGCTGATTTCTATTCTCTCTTGGTATTTGTTGATTCTGAGATCTCCTGAACTGAGGGTTTCTAAATTTAGGTTCATGTTGTGCAAGAGGAGCAGAGGTATTCCCAAGGGCTAGCTTATCCATCAAATTTTCCATTGTTTTCATCATAGAATCCATCTTATCCTGAGAGGTAGAGGAGGAAGGTTTCTCTTCTTCTTTCAACTTAGCTTTACCAATTTTTGACTTTTTAGTTGCTATTAAGTTAACCTCCACCTTCACTGCATCACTTTGCATTTCAGCAAGTGTAGGGGATTCGTTTTCTCTCAATAATATAGAAAAATCATATTCAAAAGCTTTGGAATACCTCATTTGAGCTAAGGCTTCTGGTGGTTTCAAATGGGATGTAATAGAGTCTAACAACTTACTAAATATTTTTGAAAAGTTTTGGACAGATTCATCAGCAACTCTCTTCAAATTACTATATTCAGTGAGGGCTTGTATTGGATTAGTTCTATTTCCCCATTTTCTTAGGAAAACATCTTCAAATTCATTCCAATTATGAATACTTCTAGGAGTAAGAGCTTTATACCACTTCCTAACCTCACCAGTAAAACTCTGAGCAAACAACCTCAACTTAACATCTTCATCATCAACCTCCTCCCTATCTATAAAATCATTAAATTGATCCACATGATACTCTACTGTAATGTCTTCATCACTCCTCGAGGTTTTGATTATAGTAGCATATTTTCTAGGGAGTTCATGTAAAACAACAGGAAGAACAAGAGGTGTGTATCTAGCAGGTGCAGCAGGTGAATTTCCAGCCATGGTCAAAGGGACTGTAGTAGTTTTAGGGATGGAAGAAATAGAGGATGAAAAAATGCTATGAGGAGGACTATTTGGTCTTTGTGGTTCACTAATAATTGAACTCCAACTTGGAAGGGGCAAACCAACTTTAATTTTCAACAATACTTCAAAAGGGTCGAGCTCTTTGAATTTATCTAAATACTGTTTTTCCAACAACAACTCAAAAGTAATAGCTTCCCAAAAATTCTTCTTTATCTTCCTGTGTTACTAGAGCTGATGTGTCAATTCCTCTCTTATGCAAGTCTAAGATAATTTAAATTAGATATTTTTCACTTTTTGATCTAAACAAAACCTCCTGAATTTTATCATAAACTCTTTTATCTTCAGGGCTTCTTAAAATTTCAAAGGACAAGGATTTCAAATGTGATGGAGTACCTGATATTTTAGAAATATCTTTACTGCCTCTGGAAATGGTGTTTGGATTTTCCATGATGGTAGGTGGATCTGGGTCAGGATTACTCCTCATATATCTCCTTCTTGAAGCCACCTTTAATCATATAAACTTTAAATGGAGTCACCAAGGTAGATGTAGCCTCGAAAAACTTTCTGAGCTCCTGCTACCTTTAGAAGTTCATCTTCAAAATCTCGGAAAGTATAATCTTTAGACTTCCAACAGACGCACCAAAATGTTATCACAAAATTAGATCTGATAGGCTGCCAATCAAATCAATCTTATGTAACTGTTTCAAACCAATCTTTTGATTGAGGCTTAGCCTCCTCAACCTGAGAGGGCTCTCTCAAGGGTTAATGATTTTTGATATGAATATAGATGACTAACTCTATGTGGGGTAATAAGCAGATAAATAATAGAAATTGGTTGTAAATCACATTAGAAAGTGCACATTGGGCTTATGGAGTAAAAATAGCTTCAGTAAAATAAAAAAATCTACTCAGCATGGAAGTCAAGGCATATTAGATTTCTAGTCCTCAGAAACACATGTGAAACTGTAGAACACACAGTCAGTTTGTCTATGAAGGAAGTTAGAGCATCAATGATGAATTCTGAGTAACATAAGCAAACACCACTGCAATAGGTTAGTAAAAAGATGCCATTAAAACAAGAACACACTAGAAGTATTTATGAATCTTGAGTTGGTTAACTAGCAAACTCTGTATTAAGATGAAAACCAATCACTTACAATAAACACAGTCTTTTTGCTAAAAATGTCCAACCCTTAGAATTTCAACCTCTTCATCTTTATAGATCATTTAAAATCATAGGATAAACTTATCCTCATCTAGATACATTGAATTCCTACTTTTGGACACCTTGCCTAACCATGAGACTTGGTATTTATTACAAAATGACAGCTGCAAACCTAATGAATAGTCCTACTACAAATAGGACTCAAACTCATTAACTCTACTCTTAACAACCTTATCTAAACTAGATTAGATCATTTTCCAACTATATTCCCATAAGGTAAAATCCATATGATAAGCTTTAGCACTTTATGACTTTAATGCTGGTCTCCTGCAAACTAGGAAACTGTGCCCTGTTTTCAAGGCTTTGGATCCTTTGTGTTCTTGAGACACTCTGACCACCGTTAACCCATGACTTCGAAGGTATTTACTATCAAGAATTGAAAAAACATATGCCCAAAATAACCCTTAAGTGCCAGTTGTACAAAATCACCATCGAACTGTCCAAAATAATAGAAATAGAACTGTGCTACGAAAGCATCATAGTTTCGTAGCGCTTTTCATAATGTAGTGTTTTTTCCCTTTTTCCTTAAAAAATTTGGATTCTTTCTTCCAAATTTATCTTCATATTTACTTAACACATCCTCCCTAGAAATTCAAGTCAAAATACACATATTTTCCCTTCAAAAATGGATGGAAAAGGGTGAAAAAAGTTGCTACAACAGTTTCGTAGCGCATTTCACCCTTTTTGCACTGTTTGCGCTACGAAACTGCTGAGTGAGAAGTTTTGCCTAGATTTCTTCAAAATTCAAACCAAAATTTTTCCAAAACTTCAAAAAACTACTAGTTTCATCAAAACAATCATCCATATGAACTAAAAACACAACTTTCATAAGATTTATTCTTTATTTTCCATTTGATTTTGCCTTTGAATTTGTCATTCTGCACCTTTGTTTTTAGTTCATCTTGAGAAAGTTTCAGTTGTAGCTCCAATTCTTCCACTTGACCTCTTGATCTTCTATTACTAGCTCTCAAGTGTTTATTGATTACTCTAAAAAATGTAACTTCTTTGATAGCTGGCACTGTCCATGTGAAAAACTGTTCTGCACTACTTGGAATCTCAGACCTAGAACCAGTTTTGCCTTCTCATACTGCCTTCATTCTCTTGAATTTTGTTTTCTCAATGATATGCTTTCTAGACCTCTTCCTCATCATTGTAATCTCTTGGTTTTCTAGCTTCAATCTCTCTTCAATATGTTGACTCTCTGTAATGCGTTCTTTTCCCTTCATTATCTTGTTGGCTGCATGCTCCACTATTGGCGATGAGAGATCAACCACCTCTTCAGGGACTCTGGTTGTTTCAACAATTTCTTGGACCTCTTTACTGCCCTCCATGAGTTTCTTTGCATGCCCAGTTAAAGGATTCCTTGCTTGAAAGATAAAGGCTACATTTTCACCCTCAAATTCAAGTTTTTTAGCTGACTTAACCCTTTTATGTTTCTATTCATCTACTCCAATGAAATCAGCTTGCATAATGGGTGATTCCTCTACATCAATTGCATGAAGGATGTCATCTAAATTTCCTTTTATCACTGGGTTGTCCTCTGTACCTGAAACAACTATTTTTCCCTTTGATGCCACTGTTTGGCTTCTTGTCACTCTCTGGATTTCATGCTTGCTGGACACTTGTTTTTTTTTAGCCTCTTTGACACCTTTTGACCTTTGTTTTGTAGGTGATAGACTTTCTGCAACAAGAAATTTAATCTTCTATGTCCTATCTTCAACCTGTTTCCTTGGTTTCAACTTTACAAACCTCTTTGATTTTGCAACCATATGCTGAATAGACTCTACTACTAGTGTTGAAGTAGTTCCTTTAAGTTTAGAGTTTCTAGTTGGGGTTAGGTTCTCCAATTCAAATCCATTCATAAACAAAAAGGAAGACAAATTGCTGCCTATTTTCTGAAGCTCATTCAAAACCAATAGCTTTATCAAACCATGGTGAAACAAAGATGTTTCACAACCATCAGAATTAGCTTGTACTTTATCAGAAATTTTGGCAAGGCTACTATACAAGTAGAAGGGTAAATCTAGTGATATCATACCTGTGAAATACAGAAGTAACTTGAAATGATAAGTATAAACTTTATGGTACCTTCCTTCACATGTAAAGTATCTTTGAATGTTGAAAAACAGCTTGGCATAGGTGTCTTTGATATAGCTTCTAGGTATTGCATTGTTCAGGTCCATATCTGCATATTCAGGTTTCATGAATTCCTTACATGGTTCCATGTCAAACTTAAAACCTTTAAACTAAGTCTCTTGTCCCCTTGGTATTTTTGTTATAGAAGAAATGATCTCAGGTGTGACTGGCACATTTAACATGCCAATTTTGGTAGTTGTTCCACTGAAGTGTAAGGAAAACTCTTTAGACACCTGAGTGTGGAAACCCTCCAGCTTTTCACAAAACCGGAGACAGCCTGTTTTTCTAAAAGCCTCCATCACTGTTTGATCCTCAACTATAGCCTTCACATTTTCAGGCTCATATCTTAAAAAATGTCCCCCTCTATGGAATTTCTTCTCCTTTGCCATGCTTTTTTGAAAACCTGTCAGCTTCTCTAGAATCTGTAAAACAACCTTGCTTGATCAAGAAATGAACAACCTCGCTTGAAATAAATGAACTGCCTCGCTTGATTATGTTGAAGATAGCCTTGGTATAGAGCAACCACAGGCTTATCTTAATTGATTTAGAGCTTAGACAGTTGTGTGTAGGCATATGAAAACTAGAATGAACGAATTAGGCAATATTCTTTTGAATTTGAAATCTCACCTTATGACTGAATGATGCCTCTATCTTGATGATGATGGTTGTGAGATAGGTAAGTACATTGAATATGACCTCTAACTGACTCACCATACCCTTACCCTATCATTTATTAATGGATTTCTTATAGATTCTGGCTTGATTGACATGACGGTTAAGAAACCGCACTTTCATAGCGCCCACAGTGTATTTTTCGCAGTATGCGCTATGAAAGTATTAGCACTTTCGTAGAGAAAAACCTCTTTTTTGAACTAGCAGTGTTACAAAATGAAGGATTCTTGGCTAATTGCACGAATTTAACTTGAAACCTAATGGAATGACTTTTAAATGGAAAATGTGAGCATTTGATGATGGAGTGGACCTCTAAAGACCTTATTTGAATTCAAATGATGACCTTTAAACTTATAAAAACTATTACCTACCCTTAAGAAAATCCTGAAATGAATTTCAAACCTTTTTGAGACCATGATCAAAAACTGATTTGACATAATGATGTTTTGAAATTTATTTATTTTTGAGTGATAAAAAATTCTCTGACTATAATGGCCTTGGCTATGAGCATTCATCACCCACAACTTAGACAGCTCCACTAGTCCATACATTTTCTAAAATTCTGGTGATTTCTAACAATTCTAATTGTATCATATCAACCAAGAATAAATCTTGCAATTCATTGTATGATTTATTGTTGCGGTGAAGAGGTGTAAGTTGTCTGGTGTCTCCAAAGGTGAGACAACCCTCATTTGGGCACTTGATCAATTTCCAAACCATGTGATCACTGTTAAGATGGCTCATCCCATGAACAATGTAGGGCAAAGTGCAAAACATATGGGATGCCCGTGAATGAAAATGTTGCTCTATGACTGTCTCGAGACCCATGGCTCTCAATGCAACACTTATGGGTGTCAATATGATCCTCTGGTGGACTTGGGCCCTAGTTAAGTTTCGCCTCCCATAATCAAACCCCATGCCAATCACACACAATACCCAATTTTGAAACTTATATCATCAAGTACATTTAATCATTTTGAATCTAAGTCAGAACCAAGCTTGAAAATAATGGGTAATGTGAAACTTCATACAAGATTCCTCTTCCAAAATTGGGGCTTTAATCATGTAATGAAGTTACCTCCCTATGTAGGAGTGGCTAATAGATGACCTCATTAAGTATTTCCAACCACTAAAGGGAAGTGGCATGTCTTCAATCGCCCCTTCAAACAATAGGTTTCATGTGAATAATGATGCAATAAAGGGGAAAAGGGGTCCTAAGGCTAAATTTCATGGTTAAAGAGGCAATGATGTTTATAAATTCCTTTTTTTGGGTGTACAAATGTGAGGAGGGAGTAATCATGGATGCATGAGTTCCTTGGTATTTCTTTTTGTACCCCATTTATTTATGTTTTCTTTTTCTTAATTTTTATTTATATTACTACTCAAAGATCTAGGAAATGAGATCATGTTTGGAATGTGTATAGAAGTGGTTAACCCCTTAGTGATGGGGCAGTTCATCGCCCACAAGGGGTTGGGATGTGCAAGGGTTCCTTTTGAATGTTTTTAAAGGGAAACATTTACCCCAAAAACTGGGTAATGGCCATAATGATAAGTGGTAGATCTCATACATGGATTTTTACCACATGGTAATGTCAATGCCCCAACCATCATTTAAATTTTTTAATTTTAATTCTTTTGTTCCTTTTTTGTGGCCATGACATGCTCTTTATTTTTCTTTTATCTGATCAGACTCTAAGGAGACATTTTTAGGAAAATACGAGATATCTAGAAAAGGGAAGGGGGTGTGATGAAACCAAGTGGAGTCATTATCAAGTGGACTCTAAGAAGGTAGGAGGATTAAGGGATCGTAATATATGGAGGGGAGTGATAAGTATGGAAAAGGGATACATGGGACATGATAAATAAATCATGGTTTCATAAATAGTGCACCCTCCTAAAGCAATAAGCCATTAGAGGCGGTCCTACTGGACTAGGATAGAAAATTAAGCCCCCATTTAAGGTGAGTGAAAGATACTATGGCCACGACCCTTCTTCCTTCCATGTCACCCCATAATTCATGCGGGATGACAAAAATAAAAACAAGCAAAAGCACCTAACTGAAAAATGGATAAAGTACCTTTTGACCAAAACCCCACCTTCCAATATGTAATCCTGATAAATGGGTGAGGTGACATATAACTGATGCAAGTGGTAGAAATATTAATGCCACATAACATCAACTACAAGGTGTATCCGAGGGGCTATTGGATGTTGGTTGTAATATATGAAGAGTATAAAATTTTCTCTTGGCGGTCACCCACTTTTGGTGTGTAATATTTGGCTCCAATTAGGGCATGAGCTCATCATAGAGTGCATGATACATGTACTGAAATGAAGAGTTCATGAAATATCTATCAAACTCCTTGGACTACAGACCTGCAACCTACACATATCAATACATCTATTTGGGAGCATGTGCACTAAGTGTAATTTAATCACCATTTTTTTCATGAAAATGCTAATCCATAAAGAAAAGTAAATCTATAATAAGATGCAAGTCTAATCTAAATGAAACTATTCTAGCATGAGAACATGATATTTTTATGTTATCTATGCAAACATAGTATGGAATTGATCTGGACTTATGCAGGAACACAATAAACACATAGATGAAACATGAATAACACTTCATTTCATTAATATCAAATACTGAAAAATGCTTACAGACATAATGGAAAAGAAACTAGCTCGGGTGATGGTAGCTTATCTCTGAGAAGAGATGTGGCGTCTACATGCCTCTGAACTATGTTATAATGAGGCTCAAGTGCCTTTTTATTATTGAAGAATAAGAGAAAACCCTAAAAAAACCAAAACCCTAACCCAAGGAGATGTAACACCAAAATTTTATGGGCTCCGTTGGGGTTAGTTAGGAAACCAACTTCTCGGTGTCGTAACTTGGTCATATTATCTCCGTATGATGCGTATGATACCTCGTTGGAAATATCTCTCTGTGGAATACAAATTTTGACGTGATAGAAATTTCATTGGAAATTGAATTCCTTGGATAGATCTTTATAATGAGGTATCATATGCGTCAAACTGATATAATACGACCAAGTTACAACCCCGGGAAGTTGCCTGCCCAACTAACCCCAACGAGGCCCATAACTCTTGGTTTTACATCTCCTCGGGTTATTGTTTTGGTTTTTTATGGTTTTTTCTTACTGTTCAATAATAAAAAATCCCTTGAGCCTCATTGTAACACATTTTAGAGGCACGTAGCCGCCACATCTCTTCTTAGAGATAAGCTACCATTGCCTGAGCTAGTTTATTTTCCATTTGTCTGTAAGAATTTTTCATTATTTGATATTAGTGAAATGAAGTGTTATTCATGATACATCTATGCGTTTATTTTTATTTATATATTTTATTTTATTTCTGCATAAGTCCATATCAGTGGTATCAGAGCAGTCTGCTATTTCTTGATCTTTATTTGCATGTCCCTAACGAGGTCGGGGTATAAGGAGTTAGGGCTTGATCTGGTTGAACCTTTGCAAGATCAGCTTCACAAACCCTGATGACCTCCCATGGAGGAAGAAAATAAAGTCGAGGGAGCATGATATCCTATAAAAATATTTCTTGAGGAGGCCCTTGAGAAACAAAGGAACGCGATGATGGATAACTTTGCTCATATCCTTCAACAACCACCCATCGGCGACGCATCTTCATCTAGCAGCCACTCTGGAGGCACCACTCCTTCTAAGGTACAAGTAAACTTTGACATTCCCATATTTGAGGGCCAAATAGATGCAAACACCATATATAGATGGTTGAATTTGTTGGAAGGGTATTTTTCATTACGTGATTTCTTCGATTGAGAAAAGATTACCTTTGCGCTCCTCAAAGTCGCCCCCCATGTCAAAGATTGGTGGGAAACATACTGTGAACAGAGGGATGAGGAAGAACCCTTACTTTTTTCAGCTGCACCCACTTGGAATTCATTCTAAGATGGCATCAAGGAACAATATTACCCCGTGGGCAGCTATGAGGACAAGTAAACCCAATGGACCACGCTGCAGAAGCAAAGGGAGCAAGTTGTGCACAAGCTGATGAATTTGTTCCATACTCTGTGCACAAAATTGGGTATTAAAGATTCGGTAAACACTTGGTGCTCAAGTACCATAGTTGTTTGCACATATACATTCAGGAGGAAATGGAGTTCCTTGAAATTACCTTGCTTGGAATGGCATGTCGATATGCCGCCAAGATCGACCAAAAATTTAAGTAGAAGAAGAGAAAATTTGGATTCTAGAATCTGAAGTGAGGGAAAGGTGCGCCCAAACCACAGAACAAGGGGAAAATCCAAAGCAGGGAGACTCGGGATAACCCGCTGAAGCAACAATAAAAATAAAAACACCACAAATCCAAAGGACACGATGAAGTGGTGTGAATTTCATAAAAGTACCACTCACAACACAAGTGAGTGTCAGAAAAAATAGTCTTTGGTGGCCGAGATGAAGGCATCTGAATCATATGCATATTTCGACTTTGAGTCGGGACCGAACAATGGGAATGAAAAAGGGAAGAAAATAATTGATGTGGAACCCAGTGCCACCATTTCCACCATCAAGATCTAGAAGGAGGAACCCAAAGCTACAGAGGATGGGGAGTGCCTCTTCCATTCCCAGATGTGGGTGAAGGGCTCTCCATTGCAATTCATTATGGATATCACAAGCCAAAATAACCTCATTTTATAAAAGGTCGTGAAGTGGCTCGGCCTACCAACCACAACACACCCGCAGTTGTATACCATCGAGTGGCTTCACTAAGGAAGAGATCTCTGTGTCAGCCAAGAGTGTCACCTTCCCTATAACATCAAGGCCTTCACAAATGAGGTAATGTGTGATATTTCTCCTGTTGAAATCTCTGATGTATTATTAGGCCAACAATACTAGTGGAAGCGACATGCTCTATATGAGTCTAGGCCTCGTTCTGTTATTATTACTTTGGGAAATAATTTGTAGAGGATACCATAGGTACTACTACCTTCTTCCATCTCTTTGATTACTGCCAAGAAATGCTGTAAGAGTATTTCCCAAACTAGGGTTTTTTTAATTATGATTCACCCACAAGGAAAGAATAATATTGTGGTCGCATCCTTGAAACAGGTCACCTCTGCATGGAAGTTGTATATGGAAAACATTATGTAGGATTACCAGGACATTTTCTCCTCAGCCACAGGGATTCCTCTACACTTTCACATCAAGCACTCCATTGATCTGACCCCAGGTGTGCCACTTCCTAATGGTTTGATCTATCGATTCTTGGTTCTCGAGAATAATGAAATTAAGAGGAAGAACCAAGATTTGTTGCAGAAAGGGCACATCAAGACAATCACCTTGCCCTGTGGGAGCCAAATTGTGTTGGTGCAGAAGAAATATGGAACCTGGAGGCTCTGTATTGACTATCGGGCACTGGATAAGATAAAAATTTGGAATAGGTATCCAATCCCACATATTGATGACCTCTTAGATGAGCTTAGGGGGGGGAATATTTTTAGCAAGATTGACTTGAAGTCTGGGTATCACTAGGTACAAATCGACCGATGTGTGGAAGACTACCTTCAAATCCAAGGAGGGCCTCTTTGAATCCCTGGTCATGCCTTTCGGGTTGACGAATGCTCCTACAACCTTCATGCGCCTGATGGATGATATCGTGCGACCATTCACCAAATTTTTGTTGTACTTGGATGACATCCTGATATTCAGCCATACTTGGGAATAACACCTCCACCAGAGCCAACAGGTCCTCCAAACACTGCGGAAACACAAGTTTTGTCCAATTTGGAGAAGTGCACTTTTGGCATGACCCAGGTTCAATATCTGTGATACATTATTGATGAGTGGGGGGTACATGTGGATCCAACCAAGATCCAATTCATTCAGGATTGGCCAGCCCCAACCACGCTAATAGAGCTCCATGAATTTCTATCTCTTTCCAATATCTATCGCATATTCGTGTTGGGATTCTCTCATATCACTTGGCCCTTGAGTCAAGTCACTAAGGGAGGAGCGAAAGAAAAATTATTTTGGTCTGAATCTCAATAGAAGGTGTTCGTAGAGTTGAAACATCGCTTCGCACCAATTCTCACATTACAAGACTTGCAAAAACCATTTGAGATTGAGACATATGCCTCTGACTATGCTATTGGGGAAATTCTTACTCAATAGGGGCATCTAGTGGCATATCACATTGAGTCACTTTAAAACATAGTTTGGAAGTATCCCACTTATTACAAATAGATGCATTCCATTGTACAAGCTTGCCAACAATGGAAGCATTACATTTTTGGGAAGGAAATGGTCATCCACACAGACCACTGACCCTTGTGGTTCATACAAACATAAGGGAAGTTGCAGAATGATCACCATCAGAAGTGGTCCACATACCTACAACAGTTTCATTTGAACATCAAGTACAAGAAGGGAAACACCAATAATGTTGCAGACTTCCTCAATGGACCACCTATCCTGGCACTAACCACCATGCTCAACTCTTATGGGCATGAGAATTCTAATTATCCGCTTCTTTATAAAAGTGATCTAGAATTCTGACACGTATACAAGACGCTCTTGGAGGGTAAGCAACTTCCAAATTTTCACCTCAAGGATGCAATGTTATGACATCTAGGACACTTTTGCATTCCTTCAAGCGAGCATGCCAAGATGGTTTTGGAAGCGCACTACAGTCAAGTCGCTGGGCATTTCATGGTTGAGAAAACAATGGGAGTACGACAGAAGTATATCTATTAGCTAAAATTTCGACAAGATGTTGGGAAGTACATCAGATCCTGCACTACCTATGCCATTTCCAAACTGACCATCAAGAAGCAAGGCCTCTATACTCCGTTGCCTATCCCTAGTCGACCTTAGGAATCCATCTCCATGGATTACATCTCGGGCCTTCCTTCTACTAAGCATGGAAATTATTGTGTTTTTGTGGTTGTCGACAAGTTATCGAAGATGGTCATTATGGCGGCCTACAAGAAGAATATCACAATAGAATCCATTGCTAAAATATTCTTTGAACGAGAGTCGGTACACTTTGGGATCCCATAGTCTATCATTTCATATTGGGACAATAGATTCATCAGTACATTTTGGTCCAGCCTCTGGTCAATAGTGGACACCAAGCTCACCAAGTCCACAAATTTCCATCCCCAATTCGATGGAGCGACAGAGGTCGTCAATAGAATGATCGTACACATTCTTCGCATGTACAACTCAAAGCATCCATACACATGGGATGAGACCTCCCCTATGTACATCATAGCTATAACCGAGCTCTCCATAGCTCAAATGGCCACAGTCCCTCTCAGGAGGGCTTAGGATTCCAACCATTATGACCCATTGACGTAGCCATGCCATTTATGGCTACTCAGATAGATTTGGCTCATGTCCAATATAAAGCTAACAAGTTGAAAAACTTCATTGAGCGCATTTCGCACATCCTCTAACAAGTTCATGAGATATTGTACAAAGCCAATGCTAAGTACAAGTAGTGACGTGATCAACATCGGGTGCCACACAACTTCCAGGTGGGCGACAAAGTGTGGCTACATTTGTAGAAGAAGCGCCTCGCTAGACACCACCGCAAGCTTCGCCCACTTCGATATGGGCCATACATCATCACCAAGGCTATAGGGGACAATTCCTTCGATCTCAGTATTCCACCATTACTTGGTCTACACCTAGTTTTCAATGTGGACCACCTTCAGCCCTACTTTCCATCTCTACTTGACACATCCGACATGAAATAACAACTCACACCGCTATATTTAAACCCAGACTGCATGGAACAAGCCACAACTGATTGTTTCATGGACATATAGGTCAAGAACACCCATGAATAGAGGATCCAACTATACTGGGTTGTCAAAGCAGACTAACTCCTTCACCAGGGAAAGTGGTTCACCAAGGACCATGTTCAACAGAAATTTCCCCACCTCATGGAGGACCTACATCCAATGGGGACCATTGCTTCACAACGGGGGAGGAATTATCTAGGTTGATATTGGTGGCTACTCGTGTATTACATCTAGTCAATTTCATCATTTTTCTTATCTACTATTTTGAGTAGTTTTTTGGGTCCTAAACTTCTGGAGCAACTTTGAGGCCCCAAACGACGTTTTTTGGGCACGATTCCTCTTGCAATTGCTATGAATAATGTGAAAAAACTTTGATTGGGGCCTCAAAATGACTCCAGAAGTTCAGGACCCGAAAAAATGCTAAAAATAGTAAATAAGAAAAATAATGAAACTGATTAAGTTGAATAGGCCAATGGACACCAATATCCACCTGGATCAGAAATGCACCTGCACTAAGATGCATGATATGTCAGATCATGTCCCTTTGGGAAAATACTATTTCAAGATTTTCCCATTCAAAAGGCGAGGAATTGGTTCTCCATCAAGCATTTTAAGATGATAAGCATTTATACTAGCTATGTTAGATATCCTATAGGGACCAATACATAAGTTGTCAAAATTCTTATGCATGCTAGGATTTTTTCTCTTATCCCATAAGAGGATGGGGGTCCTGATATCAAATTCTCTATTCTTGATATGTTTATCAAATATGATTTTCATCTTCTCTCAATTTCGAGCTAGTTCGTCGATGGCTTCCCTACGAATCTCATTAGCCTCTATAATTCAATCAATTCACACTTAATGGCATCTTGGTACTTAGGGAATGCCTTTAAGCTTTCAAACATCGACAAATTTGGTTTGACAAATAATTTTCCCTCATCTCCATAAAAAATATAAAATGGGTTATATCTAATGGAAATCTAAATAGCAGTGCGGTCAAGCTACAAAGCATACCTATTCTTACTATCGTAGTTTCATTCATTTTCTCCCACCGTTATTTTGATAATATTTATGAGGTTCTTATTATTAGACTCAAATTGACCATTTTCCTTGAGCGTAGTAATTGTAAGAGTGGGCCAATATTATACCATAATTGCAACACATTGAGGTTAGCACCATAAATTCAAATTCCTTGGCATTTTATATTACGATCTTGGTGGGTACACCGAACCTTGTGATGATTATTTCCTCAATATATCCACGACTATTGAGGAGCTCCCACGGCTACCAACTTAAATTATCAACTCTGGGTTCATACAAACTAAAGAGGCGTTTACACTCTATATGCAGTAGACACATTCCTCTTCCTAGTCTAACTCCCTTTGATGCAAGTGAAATAAGGAAATGAAATAACTTCAAATGAGAAAAGATCTAGGTAAGCCATCAATTCTAAGTTGCAAAAAGGTAAATAATAATAAGAAAATCTATTCTACTTTTGTTGAAAATTAAATCTAGACTAATTACAGAATCAACATTCAAGAAGCAAGAAATGTAAGAACTAAATGGTGACCTAACCAAACCTCATATAAGCCAAAGTGATCTCAAAGAATTGATACGCTATACATATGCTTCTACCAATAATTTGGAGTGAATTTGGGCAAGGAACATCTCAAAAACAAATTACTACAAGATTGCTACATGATTGTTATTTCTCGAGTTAACTTGCCAAATTAACAAGAAATTTAACTCGATTAATTATTAATACAAGTGTAATTACTCAAAAATACCCTTGTTAACTTGTGCTAAAAAATATAAGAAGATTACTACTCTAAAAATTGGAAATTCAAGAATTAGTGAGCTAGTTAACCAATCGAATACCTTACGTGATAAAGTGAAAATTCTATGGGGAAATTTTTTTATTAAGTATAATTTTTTTATGACTCAATCTAAGTGAAAACAACTCAAAAGAGCCTTGTCAACATGTGCTAACAAAATAGCAAAAAATTACTACTAGAAACCAGAAATTTCAGATAAATGAACTCGTAAGTTGATCTAAGTGCCCAAATTGCTAGGCTAATAAAGTGAAACTGTTGTGGGGTAAATTTTTCTATTCAATTGGAATTTTTAAAGCTCCAACACAAGTGGAATAAAATTTAAATAATCTAATTAACACATGCTAAAAATTATCAGAAAACTACTACTATTTTTCTACAAGGTACTTCCAGAAATTCGAATATTGTGAACTAGTAAACTAATCCAAGTAGATCAATCATGGATATTACTTTGCAAGGTTGTTGTAAATATGCATCATGATTTTTAATTCATGAGTAACATGTAAAACAACTCAAATCAATCATTTAACCAGTAAAACGTCAACAAATTAAACATGAATACTAAATGCAGAAATAGGAAAAACAATAATAGAAGATGCAAGTGAAAACTTTCAAAGAAGATAAATAAATTGTACAACAGGGCTTTTGTTGGGTGTGGAGCCTGATTATCTTGTTTGTTTTGTCTCACAGTGTTGGACCCCTGTACCTTAATGGGGGTGGAAACGCCACTTGTAATTAAACGCTGCTTGGGGGGTCCAGGGGGGGCGGCTGCGACTTTATGGAGCGCCCCCCCCCCAGTGGGGGGTTTCAGGGGCAGCGCCCCCGAAGCTAAAAACAGATGTAAAATTGCCTTGTAAAAGTATAGTAATTTCTAGTCAATTTGGGCCATTCATTAGGCGGATGATCTGATGGTAGAAGTTATGTTTAGTTTAGAGTTTTTTGCCTTAGAAGGAAACCCCTCGCTTGTATGAGGGTATTTTATTGCGGCTGTGTATTTTATGTGTATTCTCGGATTGAGAAACAGATAGGGAGACTGTGAGAGAGAACATAGTATATTACAAAGGATCTGCTATAGGGTGTGTCTCTTCATTTTTTTGGATAATAAAAAGGAAGGACTAGCTGTTCGAGGTGGACGTAGCCCAATTTGGGTGAACCACGTATATCTGTGTCTCTCTATTTTTATGTGTTTTGTGTGCTTGTGTTTTCTGCATATTTTATGTGTTTCATTGCTCTGTAATATTTAATTTTCTAACAACTGGTATCAGAGCTGAAAGTCTATTTGGTTGATAAACTCACAAGAAAGAAGGGTTCCTGGTTCGAGTGTGAGAAATGGCGGAAGATGGTAAATTTAGGGTCGAGAAATTTAATGACCAAAACTTCCCACTGTGGAAGAAGCAGATGGAATATTATCTGTATCAGAAATATCTATACCTACCATTGAGCAGAAAAACAAATAAGCCGACATCTATGACAGACATAGAATGGGAGATAATTGATAGAAAGACACTCGGAATAGTACGGTTGTGCCTCGCGGCGTCGGTAGCCTTCAATATTTCGAAGGAAACAACAACAGAGGGTTTGATTAAGGCATTGGTGAAACTATATGAAAAACCATCAGCCTCAAACAAGGTATTTCTTATGAAACATTTATTTAATATGAGGATGTCGAAAGGTGGATTTGTTGCAGACCATTTAAATGATTTTAATACAGTTACCAGTCAGTTAAGTTCTGTAGGGGTAAAATTTGATGATGAATTTAGAGCTCTGTTATTTTTGTGCTCATTGCTAAAAAGCTGGAATGGTTTAGTTATGGCCATTAGTAACTCTGTCTTTGGATCTATTACTTTAAAGTTTGATGATGTTGTCGGTGATATCCTTAGCGAGGAAATGCGATGGAAAAGCTCCAGTGAGACGTTGGGTAATGCTTTGAATGCAGAGTCTAGGGGAAGAAGAATGGAAAGAGGAAAGAGCTCTGGATATCTCCGTAAATCAAGGAAAGGAAAATCCAAGTCTATATCAGGGATAGTGTGCTGGAAATGCGGAAAGAAAGGACACTTAAAGAAAGACTGTAGATCTCGGAAGGGCAAATAGGGAGACATACAACAAGAAAACAATCATGAAGAAAATGTAACAGGTGATGCATTACAAGATGCTTTTATTATTTCTTTTGAAAATGTTATTGATTCTTGGGTTGTAGATTCATGGGCCTCATTCCATGCCACACCTAATAAGAAATATTTTCATGACTCTGTTCAAGGAGATTTTGGACAAGTCCATTTGGGTGATGATAAACCCTATAAAATTGTTGGAATGGGTAAGGTTCTTGTAAAATAGCAGAATGGAAACCAATGGCTGTTAAAGGAGGTAAGGCATGTTCCAGATCTGAAGAAAAATCTGATTTCAACAAGGTAGTTAGGCAGTGAAGGTTGTGTGACAACTTTCACAGATAAAACTTGGAAGGTCACCAAAGGAGCGTTGGTAATATCAAAAGGCGAAAAGGTTGGTACATTGTATTTATGCAATGGTATTTCTAACTTTGTTAATGCTTTAAATTCCAAAGGAGCAGATGCAGCATTATGGAATCATAGGCTCTGACACATGAGTGAGAAGGGGATGAAGATTATTCACTCAAGAAATTTGTTGCTGGGTTTGACGAATGTTGATTTGGATTTCTGTGAGGATTGCATTTATGGAAAACAGAAGAGAGTCAGATTTCTTAGAGTTGGGAAAGAAAAGAAGAGTGAAAAATTAGAGCTTGTGCATACAGATGTATGGGGACCTGCTCAGGTATCATCTCTTGGTGGCTCTCGTTATTATGTGACTTTTATTGATGATGCAACTAGAAAAACTTGGATTTATTGTATTTAGAATAAATCTGATGTATTTGATACTTTCAAGAAATGGAAAGCTTTGGTTGAGATTGAGACATGAAATAATTTGAAGTGTCTCAGATCAGACAATGGAGGTCAATATTGCAGCAAAGAGTTTGATAGGTACTATTCAGAGCATGGAATTCATAGAGGGAAGATAGTTTCAAGAACACCACAAGAAAATGGTGTGTCAGAAAGGATGAACAAAACAATCATGGAGTGTGCAAGGTGCATGAGATTGCATGCAGGACTGCCTTTCCAATTTTGGGCAGATGTTGTAGATACTGTTGTTTATCTAATAAACAGAGGGCCTTCAAGTTCCTTGGATGGTGGTATTCCAGAGGAATCATGGACAGGTAAAAAGGTAAACTACTCCTTTTTAAAGGCTTTTGGGTGTGAGGCCTTTGTCCATATTAATAAAGAAAATAGAACAAAGCTTAAGGAAAAATCAAAGAAATGTACCTTTATTGGATATGGTGTTAATGATTTTGGTTATCGCTTATATGATTATGAAATCACAAAATCATTAGGAGAAGAGATGTAATATTCAATGAAAAGGTATTGTATAAGAATTAGTTGCAGGAAAAGAAAGAGGAAAAAGAAAACAAAGAATACAAAGTTCTTGATGAGATCACAAAAAACGTAAAGGTGTCTGAAAATAATAATAATCAAGAGCCACAACAACAGTAACCACCACAACAACAACATGCACCTCAAACACCTGAAAGTGGTGTCAGAAGATATACCAGGATAAGTAGACCCCCTAAACAATACTCTCCTTCATTATATTATTTATTGTTGACTGATTCTGGTTAACCTAAATGTTATGAAGAAGTAATGCAGGTTGAAAGCAGGAAGAAGTGCGTGCTAGCCATGGAAGAAGATATGGACTCCTTAATTCATAACTAGACTTGGGACTTAGTTAGGTTGCTTGCAGGTAAAACTACATTGCAGAATAAATGGGTTTATAGGCTGAAGGAAGAAGATGGAGGAAAACAGAGGTACAAATCTAGACTTGTGGTTAAGGGGTTTGGACAAAAGAAAGGTAATGATTTTAATGAAATATTTTTTCCTGTTATTAAGATGACTTCAATCAGAACTATTTTAAGTCTTGTAGCAGCGGAAGATTTACATCTTGAAAAGTTAGATGTAAATACAACATTTCTCCATGGATATTTGGAGGAAGAGATCTATATGTAGCAACCAGAAGGATATGAGGTCAAAGGGAAAGAAAAATTAGTGTGCAGGTTAAAGAAGAGCTTGTATGGCTAACAGGCTCCAAGGCAGTGGTATCTAAAATTTGACAAGTTTATGTCTGAACAAGGTTATACTAGATGTCACTCTGATCATTGTGTTTATCTGAAAAGGAAAAATGATGGCAAATATATTATATTTTTATTATATGTAGATGACATGCTTGTTGCAGGGTCTAACATGCAGGAAATAAATGTGCTCAAAAGAAAATTGGAAAATTAATTTGCAATGAAGGATTTGGGAGTTGCAAAACAAATCCTTGGTATGAGAATAACTAGAGACAGGAGAAATCAAAAATTAACACTGTCTCAGAATGAGTACATACAAAAGGAGTTGAAAAGATTTAATATGCAGAATGAAAAACCAGTTAGTACACCTTTTTCTAGCCATTTAAAACTTAGTAAGGAGATGTGCCCCAAGACCCAAGAAGAAATGGACTACATGTCTAAAGTTCCATATGCATCAGCAGTTGGAAGCTTAATGTATGCAATGGTATGCAGAAGGCCTGAGTGGGAGTTGTAAGTAGGTACATGAACAATCCAGGAAAAGAACATTGGCTGGCAGTAAAATGGATTCTCAGATATTTGAGAGGTACCACAAATCAAGAATTATGCTTTGGTGGTTCAAACATTGCTCTACAGGGATATGTTGATGCAGATATGGCAGGTGACAGAGATACCAAGAGGAGCACTACAGGATATGTATTTAATGTAGGTAGAATAACTGTCAGTTGGGTTTCAAAAATCCAAAGTGTTGTTGCACTTTCAACAACAGAAGCAGAGTATGTTGCTGCTACAGAGGCTAGTAAAGAAATGATTTGGTTACAAAGGTTTATGGATGAATTGGGTAAGAAGCATGATATGGGCACGTTATACAGTGATAGCCAAAGTGCCATTCATCTTGCAAAGAAATCAGCATTTCATTCCAAGACTAAACACATACAGCTCAAGTACCATTTCATACGATGAGAATTGGAAGATGGACAGTTGAACCTGGAAAAGATACACACTAGACAAAATCCTGCAGATATGCTAACAAAAGTTGTAACCAGGGAGAAACTGAGAACATGCTCAGTTTCAATTGGTCTTCAAGGATGACGATGAGGATGAGAAATAGCCAGGTCCAAAGAGGATTCATTATCCAGCAAATGAAGCAGCGGTGGAGTTTCTACAATCAGTCTCCAAGTGGGATATTGTTGGGTGTGGAGCTTGATTATCTTGTTTATTTTGTATCACAGCATTGGACCCCTATACCTTAATGGGGCGGAAATGCCACTTGTAATTAAACGCTACCTGGGGGGTCCAGGGGGGCGGTTGTGACTTTATGGAGCCCCCCCTTGGCAGGGGGTTTCGGGGGCAGCGCCCTCGAAGCTAAAAATAGATGTAAAATTGCCTTGTAAAAGTATAGTAATTTCTAGTCAATTTGGGTCATTCATTAGGAGGATGATCTGACGGTAGAAGTTATGTTTAGTTTAGGGTTTTTTCCCTAGAAGGCAACCCCTCGCTTGTATGAGGGTATTGTATTGCGGCTGTGTATTGTATGTGTATTCTCAGAGCGAGAAACAGATAGGGAGACTATGAGAGAGAATAGAGGATATTACAGTGGATCTGATGTAGGTTGTGTCTCTTCATTTTGCTGGATAATAGAAAGGAAGGACTGGCTGTTCGAGGTGGACGTAGCCCAATTTGGGTGAACCACGTATATCTATGTCTCTCTGGTTTTATGTGTTTTGTGTGCTTATGTTTTCCGCATATTTTATGTGTTTGATTTCTCTGTAATATTTAAATTTCTAATAGCTTTGAGGCTCCTGGGATGGCCAAGCCCAAGGATACTTAGAGTCCTATGAAGGAAACCAATATTTAGAAGCTGAAAATGACACCAAACTTCATTATTTGAATAAATCCAAGTACATCCATTGTAGAAATGAAAGTAGAATTATTAAATAAAAATGTTTCTCCACAATAAGACTAAGAAATACATTTCCCTAAAGAAAAATCTGAATTACTACTTATAAAAATAGATGGGGAAGCATCCTCCTTTAAAGGAGGCAATTTTCCCCTCCAAAATCCCTCAAAAAGTGGATCTGGTTCCCAATAGTAGGAATCTTCATTTAATGATAGACAATATATTCCTAGATTTTATCAATGAGTGGAGATCCAGAATCTACCAATGACTTCATTATATTTATTCATTTATTGGTCCATCCTATAGCATCCTGTGGTAGGGAACAAACCCCTAAATTTTCTCATTCATAATTTACTGAATATTCTCTCAATATTCTTCAAAAATAAAAATGTTAGGCACATAATATGTAATTATATCTAAACCTTCCTTATGAGCACATTATAACTCAAAAAGATGTCATGAAATTCAAACTGAGAGTTTAAATGTGCTAAAGGATGTTCATATGGGCCTTAATTTGTATCTAATTTGTGGGCCCATCAATTACTTGATCACTAGCTCTTTTTATTGGTATAACTTCTTCCCAATTTTTGAAATAATAAATTGTAGTAAGTATACATTTATGCCCATTGCTTGAACTATCTTTCAATTTTTGCAATGAAATTTAGGCCTTATACTAGAAGGTGCTTCAAATATGAAATTTCTTAGAGGCATGGTATGGATTTGATGCTTTCTTGCAAATAATTGGCATATTTAAAACATATTCGCAAAGTTCATTGTATCAGAAAAGATAGAAGGTCAATAATATCCCGCCCTTAATATTTTGTGTGTGATGGTTCTAACAACATAATTCCATCCACAAAAACTTGCATGAAACTCCTTTATTAAGCCTTAGGATTCTTATTTATCACACATCAGAGGATAACCCCACCTGGCCTCATCCAACCAAGTCCATCTTAAGTTAGGAAATATTTAGAATCCTTTACCCTAAAATCCCCCCTCTTGTGATTTACTAATCCTGGGGAAACAATCAGATTTTTAGGTAGTATACAATATCAAATACCATTCATAATTTTCAATTTCAATAGCAGAGCTCCATACCTTCTCTCCTCACCCTCTTCTATAGCCTCATTCTTATTTTTAGTTAACATATCATCCAACCCTTACCCCTTTATAATCTTCTTGGAATGAATCTTAAATTCATACTGTTAGGTTTTTGTGATGCATTTTCCCCTTTATCTAAGAAAATGAATTTGTAATAATCATCTTTCACTATGTAATATGGCACAAAGGTAGGTATCTTGTTGTACCTAATATATGCCTAGAAACACTTAGGTGATTTAACAAGTGTGTATGCTTATTTCTCAGTGTGAGTGTATCTTGTCTCTGCATCTCTTAATATCTTGCTCATAAATTATATTGGTGACTCATTTCCCTCATCATCCTTTTGCATTATTTCGCCTGAAATTCTATCCTTTGAATAAAATCAATAAATGATAAAATCCTTGGAATAATAAAGACTAATGAGGACAACGACCGAATAAATCCTACTAGTAATTTCCTCAAAATATTCCTCTTTATTACTATCCCATACACAAGGCACATCCATTATGTGGGCGGGTTGAAATAATCTGTAACAATTAGTAAGAAGATTAGGCATTAGAATAAACATTATTAGTCAAAAAAATGAAAACGGGATTTCATGACAATTTTTTATGCAATATACCCTCTGTCCTACATAAGTTTTGCTAGACAAAGTTAGTCCTAGAGTGAAATATCCACCACCTATGAATTATTCACCTAAAAATCCTAACTACGACTAGAGGCAAAAAATTTACAAGAATTAGTAAAGTCCATCTGTAAAAATACTAAAGATGTTTGGGACTACTTTTTAATTAAATGAAATTAGGAATCACGTCTACCATAGAAATTTCAAATAAGTTAGGATTAGCAATTGGGGGGGGATGTCATTGGTTTATATCATGCCTAGGTTGAAATTGAATGGATCAACTACAATGAAGAAAACCATTCCAAAATCAACAAGGAAGTTGGTTGAAAGAGAGTATACATTAGAAGAATGGAAGAAAATGGCTATATGTCAGAGGTAGTATCATAAAATCTCAGCCAAAATTCAAAAAATTGAAACAGACACAAGGGAAAGAAAGTGAGAGAAAACACATAACATAAGTGACCATCAAACATCATGAAGGAAGGAACTTTTGGAATACCAAATCAATGCACTAGACTCATTCAATATTACCATATACTAGCCAAATTTTAGAGAAACTACCAGAATGTTTCCAAACAACATTAATAGTGTAACTATGAATTTTATAAAAAATAAACTAAGAATTAATTTGGAAATAGACACAAAATATTTATCCTTTTTCAAACAGTAAGATGTCAAACATCTTTTTTCGCAAAGACTAAAGGAAATAGAGTAGTGAAAATGAGAATTAGTTAGATGATATCATAGTATATTTAAGGATTTTTTAAGCCAATTCCAGGCTTTCAAAAACATAAACAACTCTTCATGTACTGATATGTATCAGGAATTTTACTACAAGAAATCAAAGGACTGATTTGCATGCATGAGATCAATTCATGAAAAGGAGCATTGAAAAAATGAAAGCAACATATAGGTCAATGATGACCAGCCTATGAGGTAATCATATTAGATTAAAAACTTCTTCCATGAAATTTTGAACTACTTCAACAATAATTTAGAAGTTTAGCAATACAAAGAAATGACTTATGTTTAACAAACTACAAGAATGAAGGCCACACAAAATACAATTGTAAATATGGTGATTCTCTTAGAAAGGAACAACAAGTACATATGTTTTGGGTAGATATTCTCTATAGATTGACTACATAATTTGAAAAATAGTAACCAATATGGTGAACAATTTATGAAGAATCAATCCATTCAAAACAAGAGTGTAATCTAAATAATTGGAATTTTTTTTACTACTATGTAGTATATCATACATATGTAGTGGGCCAAAGAATTCAATAAAATAATAGCTATCAAGGGAACAAGGATTACAAGGAAGAGGAGTAGGAGGCAGAATATTATCAAACAATAGATGTAGACGCTATAGGAAAACGGTTAAATTTCCTAAAAGGGTATTTTTCAATCCACATTTTTTTATAGAAAAAATATTACTTTTGCTGATCCAGGTGGATATTGGTGGTCACCCGCCTATTCCACTTTGACCACCACCATTATTTCTTTTGGTTTTTCAGTTTCCTTAATTGTATTATAAATTACTATTTTTGGCAGTTTTTCGGGTCCTGAACTTCTGAAGCCGTTTTGAGGCCCTAAATGACTTTTTTGGGGAAAATCGGCATCAACATGGGTTTGTCATTGATGTTGGTGACTTGAAAGTTATATTGCTAGGATAGATATTTCTAACGAGGCATTTTTTCCGTCAAATAGAGATCATATTCCAACGTTACGTCCCTAGGAAGCTGATGTACCAATTTACCCAAACGGGGCCCATAGTTTTGGAGCTTCATCTCCTAGGGTTAGGTTTTTGGATGTTTATGGTTTTACCATTTTGTTAAATAATAAAAAGGCTCTTGAGCCTTGCTGTAACATAGTTCAGAGGCATGTAGCCGCCACATCTCTTTTGAGAGATAAGCTACCATCGTCTGAGCTAGTTTATTTCCATTCTTTCTGTAAGCTTATTTCAGCTATTTGATATTTATGAAATGAAGTGTTATTTATGCTTCATATTTTTATTTATGGTTATATTGGTATTTTAATGCATTCTTGCATAAATTCGGATTAGTGGTATCATAGTGGTCTGCTCTTTCTCAGTTTTTCTTTTCATGTCCCCAACAAGGTCAAGGTATAAGGATTTAGGGCTTGAGCTGCTTGAAACCTTGCAAGATTAGCCTCGCAAACCTCGATGACCTCCCATGGAAAAAGAAAAGAAATACGAGAGAGAAAGATATCATATCAAAATATTACTCGAGGAGGCCCTTGAGAAACAAAGGAACACGATGATGGATAACTATGTTGGACATTGGGTTCAATGCTCCCCATGTGTTTCATGACATGAACTAACTACCTATCTTGGATCCTAACATTGGTGATTGTAGTAGAAACTAATGTCTACGGATTTTTGATCTAATGGAAATCGTGATTCTAACAAGTGGTATCAGAGTGACAGGTCTCCAGTTTGAAACTCACTCGGCTCGCGTTGGGGGGGAGATTGTTGGACATTGGGTTCAACGCTCCCCATGTGTTTTGCGACATGGACTAACCGCCTCTTGTGGATCCTAACTCTGTCGATTGTAGTAGAGGCTAATTCCTGTGGGTTTTGGTCTAATGGAAATGGTGATTCCAACAAAATTTTCCCAAATCCTTCGATGACTACCACCTGGAAACATATCTTCATCTAGCAACCACTCTGGAGGTGCCACGCCTTTTAAGGTACAAGTTAACTTTTACATTCCCATATTTGAGGTCAAAATAGATGTAGACGTTGTATATAGATGGTTGAATTTATTAAAAGGATATTTTTCAGTTCATGACTTTTCCAATCGGAAAAATATTGCCTTTCCACTCCTCAGAGTTGCCTGCCATGTCAAGGAATAGTGGGAAACCTACTGTGAGAAAAAGGACGAGAGGAAAACCTCCCTGTCCTTAGTCACACCCTCTTGGAATTCTTTCTAATATGCTATTAAGAAAAAATATTATCCCATCGGGACCTATGAGGACAAGTACATACAATGGACTACACTGCGACAACAAAGGGATCAAGATGTGCACAAGCTGATGAATCTATTCCATACAATGTGCACAAATTTGGGTATCAAAGATTCAGAGAAAAATTTAGTGTTGAAGTACCACAATTGTCTACACAAATACATTCAATATGAAATGGAGTTTCTTGACATCTCCTCTCTTAGTGTAGCATACCAATATGATTCCAAGATTGAGTAGAAATTTAAACAAAAGAATTGCGACTTTGGATCTGCAAACCCAAAGCAGAGAAAAGGACAGAGTCCGTCTGGGACCACCCCATGGAAACTTCATGAATCCACAAGACAAGGGTGATGGGGGAGGAAAAGGACACTGAAAAGTGGTGCGAGTTTAATAAAAATTCCACTCACAACATGAATGAATGTTGTGCAAAGAAGGCATTGGTGGTTGAGTTGAAAGACTCGGAGATGGATGCATGCTCTGATTCTGAGTCAGAAATTAACAAGGGAACAAACAAGGGTAAGAAGGTCATTGATGTAGAACCCACTACGTTGGTAGCCATCATCAAGATCCAAAATGCAGAACCTGAAGATCGAGAGGAGGGGAATCACCTCTTTCACTCACAGATGTGGGTGAAGGGTTCACCCCTACAATTTATTGTAGAAAGCGGGAGCCAAAAGAACATCATTTAAATAGAGGTCATGAAGTAGTTAGGCCTTTTGACCACACCACACCCACAACCGTACACCATCGGGTGGCTTCACCAAGGACAAGATCTTTACGTCAGCCAACAATGTCTCCTTCCCTACAGCATCAAGCCCTTCACGGATGAGGTAGTGTGTGATGTTTCTCCTCTTAAAGTTTGTGATGTATTATTAGACCAACAATACTTGTGGAAGTGACATGTTTTGTATGATTCGAGGCCTCACAGTGTTATTATTTCTTTAGGAACTAAGTTATACAGGATACCGGAGGTAGCCTAGCCTACCACCATCTCTTTGATCTCTGCTAGGAAATGCAGTAAGGTCATCTCCAATACGAGGAAATTTATTTTCCTTTTTATTAACTCTCAAAGTAAGGGGAATATTGTGGCCACATCCATGGGCCCTGAGAAGGGTTCCTCCACACAACAAAATTAGGTGGAAAAGATCATGGAATAATACAAGGACATCTTCTCCTCACTCACAGGGGTACCCTTGTATTGTTAGGTCAAGCATCCGATCAATTTGAATCCTAGAGCACCTCTACCCAAAAAATCTCTCCATATTTTGACTAGTCACATCCCCTTTCAGGTTGGGTTGGGATTCGAACCACTATGTCCCATTGATGTGGCCATACCATTTGCAACTACTCAGGGAGCTTCGTCCCATGACCAGTCTAAAACCAACAAGGATAACAACCTCATTGAGATAATCTAGCACATTTGCTGGTAGGTCCATGAAATATTGGAAAAATCAAATGCTAAGTACAAGTAATGACATGATCAACATCGGGTGCCACACAAGTTCCACGTGGGTGACAAATTTTGGCTACATTTGCAGAAGGAGCACCTTCTTGAGCCCCACCGTAAGCTTTAGTCATTCTGATTTGGGCCATACACCATCACCAAGGTGGTAGGGGACAATGATTTTGAACTCAAAATTCCATCATTCCTTGGGCTACAACCAATGTTCAATGTGGCCTGCCTTCGGCCATACTTTCTACCATTACTAGACACATCCAACATTGCAGAACAACTCACACCAACTGAGTTAAACCCAGACTACATGGAATAGTCCACCACGGATCGTATCATGGACACACAGTTCAAGAAAACTCACTAGTAGAACATCCAACTATATCAAGTTATCAAAGATGGCTAACTCCTGCACCAAGGCAAGTGGCTCCCCAGGGACCAAGTTCAACAAAATTTTCCTCATCTCATGGAGGAACTCAAAAAAATGGGTACCATTGCTTCCTAAGGGGGGACGAATGATCCAGGTAGATATTGGTGGCCACCAACCTATTCTTCTTGGACCACAACCATCGTTTCTTTCATTTTTTCATTTTCCTTAATTGTATCAAAGTTTACTATTTTTGACAGTTTTTAGGGTCGTGAACTTCCAAAGCTGTTTTGAGGCCCTAAACAACAACTTTTTGGAAAAAAAGGAGAAACATTGTTTTTTAATTGATGTTGGTCACTCGAAAGTTGTATTCCTAAAATATATATTTCTAACGATGTATTGTGCATGTTAAATAGATATCATATGCCAAATTTATGTCCCTAGGAAGTTTATGTGCCAATTTACCGAAATGGGTCCTATAGGTTTGGCACTTCATCTCCTAGGGTTAGGTTTTTGGATGTTTAGGTTTTTCCCATGTTTTTCAATAATAAAAAGGCCCTTGAGTCTCATTGTAACATATTTTAGAGGCATGTAGCCACCACATCTCTTCTCAGAGATATGTTACCATCACTCGAGCTATTTTATTTCCATTCTGTCTATAAGTTTATTTCAATTATTTGATATTAATTAAATTAAGTGTTATTTCTGCTGCATCTTTTTATTTATGGTTATATTCGTATTATTTTTTGTTCCTGCATAAATTCAGATCCTTTTTACTCCTTAAAGACACCCCCCATATGAAGGATTAGTGGGAAAATTACGGTGAGAAAAGGGCCATGAAGGAATTTGTACTATTTTTAATTACACCCACTTGGAACTATTTTAGGGATGTTTTTAAGGAAAAATATTACATAGTTGGAAGCTATGATAACCAATACATGACATGGATCACACTATGACAGGAAAGGGGTCAAGCGGTGTCAAAATAGACAAATTTATTTCATACCTTGCACACCAACCTAGGTATCAAATAATTTGAGTGAAATATGGTGCTCAATTACTGTGGTTTTCTACACAGATATATTCAGACAAAAAACGATTTCCTAGACATCTCCTCACTTGGCACAAAATACTAATATGGTGAAAAACTTGAGAAAAAATTTAAATAGAATAAAATAGACATTATATCTACAAATATTTCACAGTATAAGCAGGGAAAAGGAATCCAAAAAACATAGAACGAAGGACATAGCGAGGGTATACCACCCTGGAACAACCCATATAAGTAAAAAATAAAGAGTGGTAATGGGAAGAAGAAGAAAGAAATTAGAAAGTGGTGTGAGTTCCACAAGATCCCCTCTCAGAAAACTAATGAATGTTACATGAGGTAATCATTGGCCAAGTTGGAAGCCTCAAATTCTGCTGTAGGTTCCTACTTTGAACCAGACCTAGAGAAGTGGAAATAGATCATTGATGTAGAATCCAGCACCACTGCTGCTACCACAAAGGTTCAACAAAGTGAGCTACAAGTACCAAAATAAGGTGAGTTCCTCTGTCACTCACAAATGTGGGTGAAAGGTGCCCTATTACATTTCATTTTCAATAGTTGGAGTAAAAAAAACCTCATCATATGAGAGGTCGTTAAGCATTTTTTCTTGATGAGAACATAACACCCATATCTATACACCATCGGGTGGCTCCAATAAGGGTGAGATGTTCATGTAAGAAAATAATTGCACCTACCCTATATTGTCGAGCCTTTCAAGGATGGGGTATTGTGTGATGTTGCAACCATTGAAGTTTTTGATGTTCTGTTAGGCCAACCATACCTATGGAAGCATCATTTTATATATGATTCTAGATCTCATAATTTTATTATTACTTTGGGAACATAACTATACAGGATAACATAGGAAGTCCCCCCTACAATTTTTTCTTTCAGCTTTGTCGAGAAACAAATTAAGGTTATCTCTAAGACTAGGGAATTTTTCTTATTCCTGATTCTCCTCAAAGAAAAGAGAACATTGTGGCCACATCCATGGTCTCCGCACAAGGCTTCTATAGACATCACAAGAAATTGGATAAGGTCATGGAAAAATATAGAGACATCTTCTCTCACCCACTAGGGTACCTCTTCATTATTAGATCAATATTTGAATTGATATAACCCTTGATGCTCCTCTACCCACTGGACCAATCTACTATTTTTCTCCTCTATAAAATGAGGAAACCAAGTGAAAAATCCAAGGGATGATCCAAAAAGGGAATATATGAACAAGTTCCTCATCCTATGGAAGCCCAATTATACTCATCCAAAAGAATGATAAACCTAGAGACTCTGCATTGATTATTAAGCCCTAAAATAATTACAGTTAGGAACTGATACTAGATTCCCCTAAGCCCTAAAATAATTACAGTCAGTAAATGATACTAGATTCCCCAGATTAATCAAATTCTTGACCAGCTCAAGGGGTCCAAGTACTTTAGAAAGATTGATTTGAATTTTGGCTACCACCAAGTCCCAATACAACCAAATAATGTGTGGAATAATTATCTCAAGTTGAAGGGGGCTCTTTTGGAATGGGATGTTATTCCCTTTGGATTAAAAAATTCCTCAACATATTTCATGAGTTTGATGGATGATATTTTATTTTATGTAGCTTGGACAAGTCTTCTAGTCTCATGAGGTGTCAATGAGGCTTAGAACACAAGTGGATTAATTATCTCCAAGCCTATTTTATTTTTTTAAGTGAAATGGATTAACTAGATGATTGACAAATTTTTAGTTATTTTCCTAAGTCTAACTTAGGTAAAATGGTTAATTAACCAGTATTAATTGAGAAAAGTTTATTTCTCTCTAATCACTTCTAAAAAAGTGAATTCATGGAGTCAAGATGATCTTAACCATCGACTGAGACTAGATCGTGGCCATTGATTGTTGAATAAGAGATTATGAGAGGAATTTGATGGCCATATTAGATACATACAATTTGATTAAGAAATGGTGCAATGGTAGCGTGAGACACCTGCATAGGATTTCAATAGTGATTTAGGATGAATTTTCTAGAGAGATTTCTCATAATTATCTCAATGATAGATTGAGGTCAAATTCTTTTGTAGAGGGTCAATTTTCTCCAGTTGTGTGAGCTACTTGAAGAAGCTTGATTTTCTAGAGAGAGGAAATTTTTTTTGTAGAGATTGATTAGCAGGAGGAAAGTTGAGTTTGTGAGTGAAGATCAATTTTCTAGAAGAAATATTTCTCTAGGAGGTGCGACTTGCCAATGGAGGATAAGTTTTCTCTAGGTCGCATTTGTGGGTTGAGTTAAGGCCATATAAGAGGGTTGAAATGCCTCTAAAGGGTTGAATTTATTTTAGGAGGTAAAATTAGCTTGCAGAAGTGAAGAAAATAATCTCTGAGTGATTTCATCACTTACGACAAGTAGTTTATGTAACTTTCAATTATAGATTTGATGGAGAATAATAAAGCCCTCATCTGTAGAATTGGTTTTCCCCACATTTTGGTTTTTATGGACAATTTTTCCAAACATATTAATTTATGTTTCATATGTGTTGTTTTCTCATTTCTTTTGAATTTTAATTATTAAAATTTGTAGTTGTATTTTTATTCAGTCTTTCTAGGCATTAATTTGTTGGGGAAAATAATCGTTTAAATTATAGATGAATAATTACCATATTAACTGCAATAAAATTTTTACATGGTATCAAAGTAGATCCGAAAGACAAAAACCAATTTGAGAACCTCAATATAGGGTGGAGGAGAGAAAATTAAGGGTTTATAATCTTAGATCCATTTATTCTAGCTTTCACTTGGGGATTTCTTATTATATTCCAAGAGATTCAGATGGATTAAGTTGGTTTATGAGAGCAAGACAAATTAAGGGAGCATCTAACATTGGCATATGGAAATCCATAATATATATATATATATATATATTTTATCTTGGTGGAGAATGGTCTCAAAGAATACGTGACCGATGTTGTATCCATACCAATAGATGCAGCACAAATCCTCACATAGAAGCAAGAAGATACCAAGACGACATATGCTATTGTGGATGGGGTCAAGGATCAAATTGTATTTCATTTAGCAAAAGGGGATATGGGAAAGAAGATGCAGGATGCATTTTGTAAACTCTAACAATATTCAGTGCGAACGTGAAGTGGATCATAAGGTAGAAACTTCAAACCACCAAATAGAACAAGGGTTTTATATCTTAATTTGCGAGGGTGAAATGTATCAAGGAGAAATTGGTAGGTGTTGGTGAGAATATTGAAGATGATGAGCTCACCAGGACAACCCTTAATTGGTTTAGTAAGTATTGAGAAGTATTTGTACAATTTAATACAAGGACTCAGGATCTCCCATCACGGGAAATACTATGGTTGGATTTACCCAACAACAAATTTAAAGTAATCTCATTAGTGGCACCAATAGTTTTAGACATAAGGGTGAGAGTGAATAGTAAAATGTGTCTCTTTAAAGGAATAACAAAGCACAAAAGGGATCTAACAAAGGGTCCAATTCCAAGGGGGATAAGAATAAGGAATTATCAAAGGTTAAATGTTATGGGTGTCATGATTTTGGCCACTATATCAGTAATTTCCCATAGAGGAAGAAAGGTGACAAGAAGGGAAAGAGGAAAACAACAACTTGAATGAATACATATGATCTTTCGAGAAAAATTGAATAGGGGTTCACACTCATAGCTTGCTTGACTAGTTCAACCTCATAGGTTGTATGATATATAGCTAGTGTGGTGCCATTCCATATGACAAGACATATATAGTAATTCTCTAGTTGCAAGGAGGAGGAAATAAGGTTCCAAATTGAGATGGGTAATAAGTCCAATTGTAATCTAGTTGGGTAGGATATAGTCTCATTTTAGAGGGTGTTTGGAGGGCCAATTCCTATCCGTGATGTGTTGCATGTGCCAGGAACATGGATTAATTTTATTTCTATTTCTATCCTATATGATAATGGGTAAAATTTACTCTTTAGAGGGCTTGAAGTGTTTTTAAAGTGTTAGGAATGGATGTCACCAATCGTAATTGGAATTAGGAGTGGAAAATTTTACAAATTGTTGATGGATATTCCAAAGGCACTATTAAGAAACAATGATTTGAAAGATCACAGAGAGATTTGGCATAGGAGGATGGGTCATATCCATAAAGGGGAACTTAAGTTGCTCTAGGAGATAATAATAGATGTTCTGGAGTGTTCATCGAACACATTGATCTGTGTAAGGGGTGTGTGTTGGGGATGTTTTTTAAGGAAAATTTTCCAAGGAGTGATACCAGATCAAAATGTGTTCTTGATTTAGTTCATTAGGAAATATGTTGTTCGATGTTGGAACACTCTCTCAAAGGGTACAATTAATTCCTTACCTTTATTGGTGACTATTCTAGGAAGATCCAAATATACTTCTTGAAGACCAAGGATGAGGTTTCCATTCCCTTCGAAGAGTTCAAAGTTCTCGTGGAGAATTCGATAGGTAAGAAGGTGAAGGTTCTTTGGTTAGATAATGGAGGTGAGAACACAGGTAAATAATTCCATGATTTCTACATTAGCGAGGGGATCAAGAGAGAGTGGATGGTTCCTTACAAGTAATTGAAACAAAACGAGGTTATTGAGAGAAATAAATTTTCCATATTAGATGTAGTAAGGTTCATTCCATACGACTAGGATATGACATGATACTTATGTGAAGAGACATGAAGTGCTATGGTATATATTCAAAATAGGGTCCTGCATAAGGATTTGGGAAAGATGACACCAAAGGAATTATTTACAAGGAAGAAGCCAAATGTCAACCACTTCAATATATTTGGTAGCTTGGATTATTTTCATTATGGGAGAAACACATTGCAAGTTGTGTCAGGCTACAAAGAGGGGATTACTATGTTGAGTACAATGAAGATTCAAAGGCATATAGGATATTTGTTAGAAGTACCAAGAGGATTATTTTTAGGAGAGATGTATGATTCATGAAGGGAAAGACATATTAGAGGTCCAAATATTTTCCAACAATAGTTGACTGGATTGAGAATCTAGTAGAATCTCCAAGGGTAGAACAAGATAATTAGGGATAGGAGAGTACAAGAACAGTTACAAATATGAGCATAGGATCAAGTACAAGTGTTATAGAGATTTCATAAATCATGGAGCTTCATATTTAATATATTTGAGAGATGAATAAGGAGGTTTTGGAAGTCAAAATTCTGCCATCTATAGTTGGTAGGAGGAATTGATACATTCAATAGACAACTAGGGATGCTTAGTAGTTTTTGGGGACTCTTAGGATGGGGAGGAGACTAGAGTGGAGAAAACCAGATAGGTACATTGGCTATATTTGACTGGTTATTTTGATCATGGATAACAAGAATTCCAATTATTAATAGGCCACACAACAATAGGTGTGGCAAGCTGCAATGGTTGAGGAATATACCTTGATAATGTAAAATAATGTTTGGAAGGTGGTTCCTTAACTGAAAAATAGGGTGGTGGTTGTATCACATTGAATCTACAATATCAAGCACAATGCAAATGGAAGCTTCAATAAATACAAGTCAAAGTTTATGTCGAAAGGGCTCTCTTAGAATGATGGAATAGATTACAAGGAGACATTCGCTCCTATATCCAGGTACAGTCCTATATCCAGGTACAGTCCTATCATGACCATAATCTCAATCACGGCACAAATGGGATGGAATATACATTATATGTATGTTTAGGTGACATTCATTACTCCTGATTTGGAAAACGAAATGTATATTGAACAACCAAAGGACCTTGTAGCACACAATAGTGAGACCCACTTGTGCATATTGAAGAGAAATTTATACAGGAGGATGATTGGCTCTCTTATGTATTTTTTCAACTCTAGGCCATATATATCCTTTGCAGTAAACTCTTTTAGTTAGTTCATGATTGAACCGAAGAGAGTGTACTAAAAAACAACAAAGCATGTGATGCATTACCTGTAAGGTACAATCGAGTAAGGGATGAGATATACTCAAGGTTATGGTATCAATTTGATGGGTTGTATTGATGTAGATTGTGTAGTAAGTACAATAGACAGGAAAAGAACTTGAGGGTGATACTCCAACATGGGATCAAGAGTTGTCTCTTGGTATAGTAAGAATCAAAATTCAGCGGTACTAAGTTTTACACAAGTAGAGTATATAGTAGCGAGTATAGCGACATGTGAGGCTATTTGGCTTTAGAATCTATTAGTAGCCTTATTTGGTCAGAAGGTGGAGACAATAGTGATACAATGTGAAAAATATATTTTTGTCAGGTTATCTGACAATTTGGTGCTTCATAACAGGTCTAATAATATTGACATCATATATAATTTCATCATGGATTGTATATAGTGTGGGATAGTTCAGCTACATTATATACCTACATATCAGTAAGTATCAAACATTAAAGAATTCAAGAATGAAGGACTCATCTTCTTTAGATATATGTTGTGTGTTGTGCCAAAAGCATTCCTTGTTAAGGGAAAGTGTTAGTTAGTGTAGCTTTAATAGGGGTTCTAGTGTAAAGAGGTGTCTATGAGGCTAAGAACACAAGTAGATTAATAATATCCATGATGATTTATTTTTTCTAAGTGAAAATTTATTAATTAGATTATTAAATAGTCTTTTTCTTATTTTCCTGAGTCTAACTTAAGAAAAATGGTTAATTAACCAGTATTTATTAAGACAAGTAAACTTCTCTCTAATTACCACAAGGAAAGTGATTTGATGGAGTCAAGATGATATTCACCATTGATTGAGATTATGTTGTGTTCGTTGATTACTCAACAAAATATTATAAGAGGAAGTCAATGGGCATCTTGGAGACATACAATTCGATTAAGCAAGGGAAATATGATAGTGTGACACACTAGTAGAGGGTTTCAACAGTGATTGATGATGAATTTTCTATAGTGATTTCTTCACATTGAAATCCAGTTTCTTAATGAAAAATAATACTCAAATTATTCTCCAGAGGGATGAATTTCTCTAGTGTTGTGAATTACCAAAAGAAGGTTGATTTTCCATAGATAGGATGAGTTCATTGGAGAGGTGTAATATTCCCAAATTTTCACATCATATTTGGAATATTAGAGTCCTTGATTTTCTTAATGAATTAAGTAAATAAAAGGGTGGAGGGACCCACAATCCTCAATAACGATAAATATCCGCTTTGTGTGTGTGAATGTTGATTAATTTAGACTAGATCTGCAAAAAAGAGGTAGTTGAGCAACTACTAATGTGAATGAGATTGGAGATCATGACTCATTTAATGAGAGAAATCATGGAGGGTTGATTCAGTCAACTAAGATATTGAAGAAGTCAAACAAAGGGTCATTGAGCATTAATGATCAAGTGGTGGAGGATCATGTACAAATGAAGCACACATGATGGAGGAGGTGTACATTGCACCTAGACTGTTTGGTTGATTTGGTCAAACAATGCAGTCCCACTTGGAGAATATTTTCCACATGAGACTATGCAGTTGAGATTAGGGCCAAGGCTTGGGATGGCTCAATCATTATAAAGAAGATGAAGGCAAAGGTGAAGGCATCTTGGATTATTTGATGTATGATATTTTAGATTTGGAATTGTCAAGTGACATTCCACTGCATTCTTGGGTTGTTTAGCAGAGATTGCAGGTGTTGTTTAGCATAGGGTGTTCCTGGGCAGGAATCACACCTCTTTCTTTGAGTGATCTCTAAGGAAGAGGATTGTACTTCATTATACATCAGGCTTTAAGTGCCATTTCCTTTTTCTACTTTCTGCAAAACATTCATATTAAGAAAACTGCAGTTTTTTGAAGATCAGTTTGGAAGGTGGAAGTTGTCTTCAGTACTTCAGCTGGAGAACAAGGGGAGGGATTATTCCCATCACTTGGGCTTGTAGATCAGCACTCCCAGAGCCACATTGCAGAATTGGCATCAAGACAAAAGTTATTGACCTCCTAGAAGCAGTATTCTCCTCAAGAATAACACTGTCCATATTGCAAATCTAAGAGGAAGGAAGTTGCTACTATTTCAGTTAGCAATCTTGTGAGGGATCATCCCATCACATTTCCACTAGTCTTACCATCAGCCTGGAGTTTATTGCAGCATATTTCAGTAGGAAAAAGGCCTCTCTTTCCCTCACAGCGTAGTTTTTAGAGGCAGTTGTGTTGCAGCAGCTGCAATAATATTTTGGAGGATTGAGAAGCTAGATCTAAAGCTTATAGCTCATAGATCTAAGGAAGGGATCAACCCTTCAAGCATAGATCTGATCTGAGCACACATTTCAGCCATCTATTCTTCAGATCTATATTTCCCAATAGATCAAGGATCAAACCCTGGGGAGGTGATTTTTCCAAAGTTGCAGATATGGAAAATCATTTCTGGGTTATCTTGGGAATCCATCCCATTGGCCAGATCTTGAATCTTGGCATCATTAGAGTTCCAATTTTGAGTAGATCTACATTTCTCTTTTCAGCCTGAAACCATATGTTTATGTTATGCTGAAGAGACAGCGCAGTATTTGCTACAGAGCCTCAACAGTTACGTTGTACCTGCTTCACACATGTTTTCAGGGTGATCCTAGCTCATCTGTTTGGCTAGATCTACCTATATATTGTACTTGTGTAACAGATTCATCTCCAATATAATAAAATGGCTCAGCTCTTTCTGCATATTCTAATTTTTACTTAGATTTATTGTTTATCTTTCTGTAATTTCTTATATTGTGTGAAGAATTACCGAATTCTCCCTTTTTGGGATATTACAAGAGGTTGATTAGTAGGAAGAAAGATGAATTTTCTTATGAAGATGAATTTTCTAGTGGAGGCTGAAATAATTCTCTAGTAGGTCTAAGTTTCTAGTGGAGGCTGGGTTTCCTTCAAGCTGCACATGTGGGCCAATGGTTTAGGATGTAAAGGAGAGTTGAATTGACTCTAAGGGGTCAAATTTATTCCAGGAGGTCAAATTAGCTTGAAAATTTGAAGAATTGTTTGGGTGCTTTTCTAATTTATGGAGAGTAGTTTATATGAATTTAAATTACAATTTTTTTGAATAATAATAAAACCCTCATCTGCAGAATCAATTTTTCATACATTTGGGGTTTTTAGGGACAATTTGTCTAATAATCGCAATGTCTATTTCATGCGGTGTGTTGTTTACCTAGTTGTCATGAATTTTAAATGGTGGAATTTGCAGTTGTGAGTTTATTTAATATTTATAGTACATTAATTTGTTTGGAAAAATAATCATTTAAACAATAGGTGAATACTTACCAGAATAAATGCAGTAGAAATTTTTCATTTTTCTTCCTTGCACGAACTAGTTCATGGTTTTATATCTAGACAATATCCTCATCTTCAGTAAGAGTGAGCTAGAGCACTTACAATACTTTTAGCAAGTCCTTCACACTCTACGAAAAAAAAAATTGTGTGATAAATTGGAAAAATTCTCCATTGATGTCAAAAATGTCTAATACCTAGGATACATTATTGGTGAGAATGGTGTGCATGCAGATCTAGAAAATATTTAAGTCATTCAGGATTGGTTGGTCATGGAAAATCTAATAGTGCTCCATAAATTATTAGGTATTTCTGACTTCTACTAAAAACTCATGTTGGGGTTCTCCTATATTTCTTGGCCCTGAAGTCAAGTGGCTAAGGGTGAGGAAAAATATATTTTCTTTTGGTTCGAGTCACAAAAAAATGCACTCAATGAAGAGAAACACCACCTTTTCTATACACTAGTCCTCACTTGCTAGACCTACAACAACCATTTTGGATTGAGACAGATGCATTTGAATTTTCTATTGCTATAGTCCTCTTTCGAGGGATATGTGATTTCCTATCACAGTGAAATAATATGATATTCTCTAGAAATACCCCACCAACGATAAGGAAATGTATTGCATTATGTAGGCCTTCCAAAAATGGAAATATTATATTATGGGGAAGGAGATGATAATCCACATGGATCATTGGCCTATTCAATATATATAGGCAATGGAAAGTTATAGAAAAACCATTATCATAAATGATCCACATATTTGCAACAATTCTATTGAACTTCAAACAAAAGAAGGGTAGCATCAATCATGTCACAAACCACCTTAATCAATTCCTAACTATGGAACTCACTATAATTTTCAGCCCTTGTGGGAATGAGTCCTTTGAGTGGACACAATTATATAAAAATGATTTAGAATTCACTGCCACATACCAGATTTTTATCGTAAGAAAGAAAGTTCTAGACTTCCACCTCTAGGATGCAATGTTTTCCTACCTGGGGTGCCTTTGTGTTCCTTCAAGAAATGATCCAAGTGGATATTTTTGGCGACCTACCTATACCACTTGGACCCCCACCATATTTTCTTTTGGTTTTTTAGTTTCCTTAATTGTAGCACAATTTACTATTTTTTGCATTTTTTTGGGTCCTAAACTTCCGAAGCAGTTTTGAGGCCCTAAACGATGTTTTTTGAGAAATATTGGTACAAGTGAATGTGAGTCAAAGACTTTCCATTTCTTGGGAGCGGTTGTAGTCCCTGGATATATCTTTCTAATGAGGTATCATGTGTGTCAAACAGAGATCGTATGCCAAAGTTACGGCCTTAGGAGATTTATGTACCAATTTATCCCAATGGGGCCCATAGTTTGGTGTTTCATCTCCTATGGTTAGGTTTTTGGATGTTTAGGGTTTTCCATTATTTCTCAATAATAAATAGGCATTCGAGCCTCATTGTAACATAGTTCAGAGGCTTGTAGCCACTACATATATTCTCAGAGATAAGCTCCCAACGCCCTAGCTAGCTTATTTCCATTCTGTCTGCAAGCATATTCTAGATATGTGATATTAGTGAAATGAAGTCTTTTTTATAATGCATCTAGTGAAATAATTTTTGGTGTAGACGATTGGGTATTTTTACCCTGATGACCATAAAAACAAATGTTTTTCAAGGAAGTGAAGAAGGATAATAAATTATCATCCAAGCACTATTCCCCTTATAAGGTGCTGCAAAAGATTGGTACTATGTCATACAAATTGGAGTTTTCTGCATCTTCAAGAGTACACCTAGTTTTCCATGTTTCATACTTAATAAAGGTTATAGGTGATAAGGTCCTAGTTCAAACTATATTTCTTGATCTTGATAAGGAATGAAAAATCATATTGGAGCCTAAAATAATCACGAAAATAGTTGTCCACTAGCTACAAAATCGAAAAATTTCAAAGCATGTCATTAAGTGGAATAAATTACCTATTGAAGATTCAAAATGGGAGGATTAGTATTTTATATAAAAGCATCCTAAACTAATTAACCATTTAAGACAACACTTTTTTGAATAAGAGGGGCATGTCGGGTCCCTATAATACTAGTGTGGACCCTATATTGCTATTGTTGTGTCCCACAAAATCCCAACATTATTATTGTTGTGCCCTTAAATTATTATTTCTATGTAGTACCTAAATATATTTTGACCCTTCAGACTCTTATATAGACCAAGGAGGTCTAGTCATTTAAATTATCCAAGAATTGTTCATTTATAATGTAAATGGAGGTTGCCCCCTTGAAGTGGAAAATTATCTATTTGTTGATATATCTTTTCTTATATTTCTATGTTATTTTGACCTGAATCCATAATAATGGTGCTTATTAGGTTCACATATGGACAAATTTATGTTTTCCTAATTTGAATGGAACTAAAATTGTTTTGTAGGAATGTAATTAGCTTCTTTCTTTCAAATTATAATCAATATTCAACGAAAACAAATTTTTCAATGGTAGTTAGTTGATCCTAGCTATAATATATTAGGACTAATTTAGTTTTCTTCATTTAGAACATATTGCGTTATGTGTTTTGCATGTTTCCCATATTTTGATTTAAGTGGCAGCATCAAATATCTATTAATGGTTCTGCCAAGATGTGGATGGGTCTCTTATGCTAAACATTATGAGGCCTAGTCGTTACATCGTATCAAAGAGTAGCCATTTGTTATTGCTAGGAAATTCAACCTTCTCAACATATATTAAGATCAAGGAAATTTCAAGTGCTATATATTTCTATTAGACTTGAGGGTATCCAACAACAATAATTTGTTGGTTAATAAAGAATCTAAGGAAAATTGAATCACCCCTAAGATACTACTTATTGTTGTACTATACTACATTGATTGCACATATTATTATGCTCTATGTGTTGTTGTAGCAGTAAATGATTAAACAAATTTTTTAGACTAAGTTTCGTATATGCATAGAAGTTTTCAAAATATTTTTCTATATGTTAAATATTGAATCCATGGATTTATTTTTATTAATATGCAATACTCATCATGTACCTCTACATGTGTAAAAGATATCAAACTAGGATCCTACCTGTAAACCTGGTTGTATGCTTCCCAGATGTACTTTTTCTTATATCAAGACGAATTACTATGAAATCACAAGAAAAAAATCACATATTGTTGGCTCTAATACTCTCATGCTACCCAATTTCCTAATATTCACAATATAAAAGTTCTTACAATAGTCCCAATCCACTATATATCTTTACTTTCAACTTATACAACACATAGAATGATATATGCTTCTCTACTTTTCAATTGTTTTGGATGTCCCACTTTCTCATAGATTCCAACATAGACTACCTGTTGGATCCCCATGATTTGCAAGATTGGAAAGAACAAACTTTTCAGGGAACCAAATCAGACCACTTTTGAGTCCATGGACCTAGCCTTCCTAGACTCAGAGAGGGCTCTCTCTATGTAAGTGTTTATAAATGATATGTCTTTATGCTTCTGTTTTGTTTTTAGGCTAGTTATGAAGTTTTGAGGACTTGTTTGTTTTTATTGGTTGGATTGGTTGATAGATAGAATAATGGTGTGATTTAAGTGATAGAGTGTTTTAGCTGAATAGATAGACCATGAGAAACATTAGTTCATTGGGCTATGGAGTCATAAAAGGATTTATTTTTTCATCAACTCTGCAAGGGTTTTCATAGGGAAAGCTAACTATATCAAGTGGATCTCTTAGATTAGATGGAATATGAAATGACAATAAGTAGTGAAAATAGCAGAACTAAAAGTCAGTTAAGAATATTTAACTCTACTTCAACAAGAAAAACCTTTTAGGTAACTGTTTGAGACAAACCAAAGGATAGGTCATACCATATACTTCTTTGGCCAGACTTTAATAAGAAAAACTTTAAGACAATAATCCAGCAATCCTAGAATTACTTTTAGACAAAGAAAACATTTAAGATAACAATGAGTGAAACTAAAGAGCAAGATAAACCTATCTTCCTTAATCAAACACTCTAAAGACCTTCAAAGTAACAGTTTGAGGTAAACCAGAGGACAGGGCATACCATAGAATTCCCTGGTTTAGAATCTACTAAGTATTCCTCAAAGAAAGGTCTTAAAAATAATATCTCAAGCTACACCAAAGGACATGGCATACCATAGACTTCTTTGGCTTGACTCTATTAAATCATTTCCAAGACAACAAGCTAGGTGGAACTAGAGAGCAATTAAGAATTCTCCAATCAGACCTTGCAGAAGAAAACATTGAGATAAAGAATGCAAACATAAATAGGGTGCCAAGACAACATATCCTAATCTAAAATTTATGTTCTTTTATCAGGGAAATAACGGACAGAATGGAAAACAGAAGAAAAACATTGACAAAGAAGGAAAAATTCACCATTAACATAGCTCAAGAATAATGTGAACATGCTTGTATTATTGATGTTCAAAACAGTTAAATTACTCCAGTACAATAGATCTCTGTAACTCAGAGCTTTCTCAAATCCAAACTAGCAGTCATCAACTAGCTCAACAACCAGTAATCAACCAACTAACTAACCAACCAACACTAAAAATGAATGATACATGCAGTATTTATCTGCAAAATGAGGAGTTGATCCTAACCTAGGGTTTCAGATGTTATTTATTATAGAGTTAATGCATTTTTTACCTTTGAGACCATGCAAGGCCCAAGGCAAAATATATGAGAGTGATTCACTGTAATAATAACTCCTAGCTTAACTTCTGAGCTAACTTTTGGAAATATTTGACTTTAAGGCTTTCTCAATAACTTTTACAATAATTGTTGGGTAGATGAGAAATATCTCTGATTTTTTGTAATAACTCTTGATTTTTTTATTGAAAGAAAACATGTTGTAGCTGTCCAAATGTGTTTTTGAAGAAGTAAATGTCTTTGGTTGAGTCATTTGAATCTGCCTTTGTGTTTATCTGTCTTTTTTTTATCCTTTAAACTCTGTTTAGGACTTTAAACTTGATTTTTCTTTACTGCTTGGTTTATCTCTGCGTCTTTGTCTTCTAATCTTTAATTAATATCTTTAATCCATGGATTTAACTTTTAATCCGCTGATCTTCATTGTCACAGTCCTTTGACTATTTTGTTCTCTTCACTATGCCTATGTCTGCAATTTTGCTGCACATTGGAGCAATATTTTGGTTTTGTGCATGTCAATGGCCACTAGTGATCATGATTCATTGGTGTTCTGATTGGTCTTGTGCTTCTGGCCCTTCTAATCAAATAAGTTCTCTGGATCTTCACCCAGAATGATTATTTGAACAATTTCGGGACCTTTAGAATTCCATCTACATTTTCCATCGTGAAACCTACACAATACAACAAAATGTTAGTTTAAAACCTATGTCGGTGGGCTTTTCTATGTTTATTTGGGGTTTTCAAGTGTTAGGGGTGTTCATAGAGATGGCGGTGGTAGATCAGAGCTTTATAACGAAGCCACATGGCCTCGCAATTTTTGAATGGAGGAGGCGGTATTGAATTGGCGGGAGGAGGATCGGTGGTTTTCGCAAGCGAGGAAGGTGGTTTTCACATAGAGTGAGGGGTGGTAAATGACCGATGGATGCAATTCCACTCGACGGGCGACGCGAGACGGAGGGTACATGGGAAAATACCGCCCATTTCGTAGGGTTAGGGGTTGTTTAACCCTCGCCCTAGAATCTGTGTGAGATTGGGTCAGGGCCGTTGTATCATGGGGGGTGTAGATCGATGGTGGTTGGGTCAAAAAGAGCGGCGGTAAGGTCAAAATGTGGATCCTGGGTGGACAGGTGGCGGGGTTTTATTAGAGCACGAGGTTTAATGAAAAGTGGGCCTCGGGGTTAATAAAAGAAGCGGAGGCGCTTATTTTATAATAGGAGGGGGAAGGTTTATATGGGGTTTTTAATAAAGAGCGGGGGTTTAAAAACATTAAATCATGGGGCTTAAATATTTTACAAAGGGGCGGGGTAAAATTAATTTGAAACAAAGTTTTAACTATAAAGTAGAGGGTCGGGTCTTATAAAATAAAAGGAGTCGGGTTTTATATCAATAAAACAAAGTTTTAATATAAAACAGAGCGTCCTGAAATGGTCTAATTTTTTATTAAAATCAATGTAAAAAGGGACTTTTTACATTGTTTTAGTGCAAATGAGGAATAATGATGAAGGAAAGGCGGTCTGGTGTGGTTTTTGGAGAGGAAAGTGCAGAAAATGAGATTTTTAGGTAGGAAAGAAGGATGAAAATGAGAGGCTCAAGCCCAAAATGATTTTTTAAGAGTAGCAGAGTGATTTTGAGAAGGCATACTAAGAGATAGTGAAAAATGTTTCATGAAGATAATGAAGGCAGTGAGATTTTTGAAGATAGCTGATATTCAAGAAATGTTATCTTCAGCAAACTGTAGAAAATCCAGTCACCTAGTGAAACTGTAGAATACAAGAGGATAATAGTGGCTCCAGCTGGGGAGGGCAGCTCCTTTAGGAGGTGTCAAGAACCTCAGAGTTCAGATCTCCGGAATTTGTAGACAAGTGCCTTGTTTGCACTTAGCAGATATTTCATTCTTCAATTGATGATTTGGTGTTGTTATTTGAAGCTGTGACTTTTAAAATCTATAAAAAATGCTTTGCTTCAACTCAACTCTACCTACCCATCATACTTTCCTAGCATTTTTTTCTTCATTTGGGTGCATTTATATTGGAAAACCCTTGACATCATTTTCTTTTTTGAAAGAAAATCTATCTTCTTCTACCCTTATATCATCCAAAGGCTTAGATTAAACTGATGAGCTCTTTGATTCTCTACCTAATCTACTTATCTGTCAAGATTAAAAATTTTGACAGATTTTCGTTCTCTAATCTATCAACATGAAATTGAAAATATGTTCAAATCAAGATTTAAGCAGTTTGATTTGTGATGAGTTGTGGAATTTTGGACAAGCTGCACAAGGATTTTATTTTGGCAAAAAACAAAACTAAAAACTGAGGGCAATGATCTGGAATTTTTCATTCATCCCTCTCCTTTCTCTTTGGTTGAGATCTTCACTTTGGAACCAATATCTTTTCCTATCAATCTACTGATAAGCCAATTTTAAACAGTTTGGAAAAACTTTATTTACTAACTTATTAGGAGAAATTTAAAACTTGTTGAATCATGATTAGGTTGTATGACTGAAAAATAATTCCTCTTAAAAATTAATGGCATTTGGACTTGCAAACTTTCAGAAACATTCTTCTTTGGTATGGGGCTTTACCTTTTCTTTCTATCTGGCCTCTTTTCTTCTTTTCTTTGTTTTTGTGTTTATTTTTCTGATCTTTTATTCAAGCAGTGTTATATACAATGTGTTAGACTCCTATACCAATAGGTGTCATTTATCATGATTGACTTGTTGAAATATGCAATATGTTCAAACCTTTTTCTTGTTGCAAAGGTGTTCCATATTCTTTAAAAATCAAAAAATCAAAAAATTTTAAAAAATGTAAAGAGGGTATACCCTAAAAGAAAAATCAAAGGGTGAAAAAATAAAATTGGCCAAAAAAGTGAAAGAAAATGAACCCCAGCAAAAGAAAGGCCAAGGAAAGTGTGCAAATCTAAATGCCACTACTTTTTGCTCTGATGTAATAAACAAAATTGTGTGCAGCTTGTCAAACTTTTGCCACAATTTATGAGGAGTCAAACTATTTAAACTTGACTTATTCATTTTTCAATTTCATGTTTTAGAAATAGAGAATAAATATCTGACCAAACTGTTTAATCTTGGCAGATAAGTAGATAGGTAGAGTAAATAAAAGGAGCTCAACAGTTTAATCTGAGCCCTTGGATGTAATAAGTGTAGACTTAGATAGGTTTTCCATGTAAAAGAAAAAGAATATTGATAAGGGTTTGCCAGTCTAAGTACACCCTAATAAAGAAGAGAAAATGGTAGGGTAAAGTAAGTAGGGTAGGTAGATGTTGTTGCAGAATTACATGTGATGATTGATGGTTCTGAATTTGTTCAATTTTACTTTCATCACAAATGCAAAGGCAGATACTATATTGGAAAAATTCACAGCAAAGCAAAGTCAAGATTATTAACTTCCCCTTCATTTTTCCCTAAAGATTTCACTAATTTCCCCTAAGTGCTAAGGTATTTGAAGATTAAAGGGGCTCAAGGCATTTCCTTAACTTTTGGAGGGACCGGACCCTCGGCCCAATAATTGAAAAAACCTAAGTACTTGAAATCATCCATTATCACATTCATTCACCTCTCAAAAATCTTTTTCTAAATAAAATTCCATTTTACTTAGGAAAATCCTTTAACATTTCATGAAAAGCCCTCAAAATCACTTTTATTCTAAGTCTAAGTGATGAAAGTATAATAATGCCATTTACTTTTGAATCTTCACTTTCTTGGTTATATTTAAGTATTTTGAGTTTACATTGTTCCGTTGTCATATTAACTCTAATTTTATTTATTAACTTCTTATTGAAATAACCTTGTCCTATGTATATAAATCCTTTTATAGTAATATCCCCAAAACCCTTATATTATGACTTTTTAGCCAAAAATATTTAATTTCTATTTTATTCAAATTAAAAACCCACAATATACCCCCTTTTGGCTAAAATATAACATTAATATTATTCCCGCCCCCCTACAGTAAATAAATCGTGTTGATTTAATTATTGTATAAATAAAAATATATGAAAAAACGTTTAAACATATTACATGTGTTTAAAAACAAAAATAAAATAATTCCCGGCCATCTACCGTACCAGGGATTAATTAATCCACATGATTAATTAATAACCGACCCCAGCCAATCGAATTCCACCCGATGGGTTTAATTAACAGTTAATTACATTGGGCCCGCGCCGTTAATTCTCTGCCATCTCCCTGTCCCGTCGACCATCTGATCGACCCATCAAAGATCTACGGCCCTCATCCATTTCGCTGGCCATCCGCGTACGAAAGATAACGCGCGATGGCCAAGTGGTTTTCAAACAGTGTCGTGCTACGTGTTAGTCGTTGTATCGCATCGCTGCCCTTCCGCCTAAAACCGCCTTCCCTCATAAGCGGTGCGATAGAAACCGCTTACCACCTTTCCGATCGTGACATATCCACTGTACCATGCTGACGTCATCCAATAAAACAATAAAAAATTCCGCCACCCATTGACTTTGTGAATAAAACAAAATAAGCCTGCGTTTTTCATTTTTCTCATTCGCAGAGAACGACTACACTTCCATGCACAGTAATTCAAAATTTTCATAGCTGAAGACCGCTAACCTTTGCCTCGTCTAAGAAAATTGCAGTTAAGCATTCAAGAAATCATTCTCCTTATCTAGTACCTGTTTGAAACCAGCGTAATCCTCAGAGAAACAGGTATTTACCCTAGAAAATCCCACTAAACTCTGTAATAAACCTGATTTTCGTACTCTTTCACTAAAGCAGGTTCAAGCTTGATTGTTAGTTCATTTCTAAATCCTGAGAAGTGTAATTATATTCCCAAAACTTGCAATTGCACCTGTTTTTCCTATCAACACTAGAATTTCCATTTTTGAATCCACAAGAACCAAAAATGGAAGTTCCTGTGGCTTTAAACATAGCACCGTTGAATGCCCCTCACAAAGACTTGGATTATTTACCTTTAGCCAATATGGATTTTCAAATTAAAGACCTGGGTATCAGTGAGAATCCCCTTCGAATAATTTTTCGATGCAGAGACAATTATTTGAATGGTTCTGACATAATTGGACTCTGGGAATCCAATATGCCCATGTACCTTCTCCCATCAGTCCGTATCTTCCCCGAAATCATCCATCTTTGCCATGCCAACTATGATCCTAACCAAAGAGAAGTCTTATCCCCAAGTCAAGATGTCCTCTTCCCAATAACTGCTCAATCCATAAATGAGATGCTACATTTCCAACCTGGTCAAGCCCTCACTCCTCTGTACATGGCTGAATTACTTGAGAAGTCTACCCAATTGTCCCATGAAGAGTTAAACCATCTTTGTCAAACTTTCATGTTGCCACAGCATCAGCCTAAAGGCCCTCCCCCTTATGGCCACACCTATTTTACTGATGAGGGCAGACTTATTTTAAACATGATATCTTCAATAATGGGTTTTAATACTAGTGAGTTTGTTGACCAATTGACCCTAGTATTATTGTCTATTTTTACCCCGGGACAGCCTCCTGCTGTCAAGTATGACTTTACATCTTATATTGCTGACAAAATCCATGATCAATTCATGAGATTTGGAAATGAGAGAGTATTCAAATATTCTTCCTTCATATATCATCTCATGATATACTATCAGTCAGAAATTTTTCCTTTCCATATTCAGAAACTTGATGCTAAAGGATACCCTAGGTCAGTTATCTTTTGGTCCGCTATCACCCATCATTCTTCTGATTCTCCTTACTCTTACAATGCATTTATTGATCTGTTTTTACATCCAGAAACCACTTTGTTAACTGGAATTTCTCCTCCTAGAGTCAGTAATGAAATCAAGAGGGTCCTTCAACTCTCAAAACAATATAAAGTGGGAGATTGGTACTTATATCAAAATTATACTGAAATTAGGATTTATGGATGTGAATTGTGTCCATTCAAGTTACCCAAATATGTTCCAATGAGACTTTTTGCACTTGAGTATTTCAGACATATGAACAATTCAGATACAGTTCATTTCTGTAATGCCAAGAAGAAGGCGCAACTCAGGATAAAGAGCCAAGTAGGTCCCTTTGTGTGTAATTCTAGGGAAGCTGGGAAAGAAGCCGAAAGGATTTTAGAAGACTACCTCAAATTACAAAAGAGTTTCTACTGGGCACCCTATGATCCATATAGCTTTATTTGTGACAGAAGAATGAAAAACAAATTATCTCCATACATTCATTTTAGGATGCTAGAAATAGAACAATATGCAAATACAGATGAATGGGTAGAAGGAACTTTGGTAGAACAAGATAGTGAGCAGGTCAATATTGATAATGTAATAAGAGACCTTGAAAATATACTTGACCTGGACTCTCTTGGGCAGGTACAAACAACAGGACCTTCTTCAGCAGGAACTTCACAACAACATTTGCAGGAGATCAGTACAGTTGCAGTAGAATCAAAAGGAAAAGAAAAAGAACCGGACATATAGGTAATTGAAAAGTTCACAATGACAGAGCAACCAGAGACATCCAAAGAACAAGGTCAGGCAAAAATCTCTCCTGTTCAAACCAATCTAGTAGAAATGTCAATTTTGCAGACTCCATTAAATATGGAAAAGGGGAAAAAGAGAGAAGATGAAGCTGCTACTCCTCTCACTGGATCTTCACAACAGCCTCAGGCCAAGAGACAGAAATTGAATACTCCTCCAGAAGTTGAGTCTATTGATGAAATCCTTGATAGTGAAGGACCAAAACAATTGGACAGTCAACAAACGGGAACAGTCAGTGAAGCATCCACTACCTCGCAAAGGAAAAAGCTAAAGAAGCAACAAAGTGTTGAAATATCTTCTTTCAAAATACCAGTTAAAGATACAGGAGATATAAAGAAGACATTTATCAATATTAAGGCCAGGAATGATCCACTGAAAATACAAGTATATAATCAATATCTGAAAATGGCTCCAAAGAATCAAGAAAGATTGATGTCAGCTTTTGACATCCAATAGGGCAAAATGTTAATGAGCCATTTCAAACCCAAGGTGCAACAACCCGAAACAGCTGCTGATTATATTAGGACAAACTTTGAAGTCCTAGCAAAAGATATCCATCCTTTAGATCAAATTGAGTTACATAAGCAGACTGGGGAAATGATCTCTTCTACTTTGACTGATAAAGAAATGGCAGCTCACAGGTTACAGGATTCTTTGGAGAACACCAATACACAATTACAGCTTGAAAAGGCTTCTTCTCAAGCCAAAGATAGCAGGATAAAAACATTAGAGGAAATAATAATTGGTTTGGGTCACAATCCAAAGGATGTCAAAGGCATAGAAGCATTAATAAAGAAAAATATGATGACATTGCTGCTTTGAGAAAGAAGTTGAAATTGCCAGCCTCCAGACATCCTCAAACTGAAGAAGTAATAAAGAAGAATTCTGAAGAAGAAATGATGGAGTTGCTCTTAAAAATGAATGAGCAATTGATTGAAACAGAAAAATATCTGGAACAAGCTTTAAAAGACAAGTAGTCCAATGTTCCAGTATCTACAGCAGTGGTTATCACAGGTACAACAAGTCAACCAACAGATCAGCCAGTAGAGCCATCATAGGTAAATACTTCAACTTTGAGTACAGAGGAATTAGTAAAGAAAATGAATGACTTAAAACTTCAAGTAACAGAACTTCAGCACACAAAGTTACAGCTTATTAGTTTGGAACAGAAATATGATCTTTAAAAAATGATTGTTGCTGACAAAACAAGAGAAGTCAAAAAGTTGGAAAAATTGGTTAAAGCTTTGGAAAGGGATCTCACATTGGAGAAACCTTTAAGAGAAATAAATGAAATTCTTTGGGATGATATTATTCAGTCAATAAAAGATATCTGGTCCTCAATCCAGATAATATACGAGCAAAATGATTTGGTCAAAGTAGCTCTGGATGAAGTTGAGAATACAAGAGTAGAATTAGGAAATAGGCCTGAGGAAGCCAATCAGCTCATACAATTCCTAAACACCCAAACCAGATAGCAACTTGCAGATGTGGGTATTTAGGATAGAACTGCAAAAATCTTGGAGATAAAAAGAGTTTTTACTAAAAGGACTCTTATGCAAAACTTAGAACGAAGGTGTTTTGACATGCAAAGTGAAATCATTGCTTTTAGAGAAAGGTTTAATTTTTTATTGAATAAAGGGTTTCCCAGCCCTATGGTTTCAGAAGATAAAATAATGGACCTGGAAACTTATGTTAAGAAGCTGGACATACATGCTCACAATCATTTCATTGTTAGTTCCTCAACCATTTCAGCAAAAGCAACATTACCTACAGGAAGGAATCTTCATGACAGATTAGAGAATTTGTTATATTGGGAACATGAGGTAAGACATTTGTTTCCTAATCAGCCTAATTTCTTCAGATATACCAAGGCTGATGAAACATTAAGGAAGCTTCAACGGACCAAAATAGTAGAAGATAAATGGTGGGAAGATTTGTTGGAAATTTTGTAAAATTTATCCTTATATCAAATTTTTCCTATTTACTACAGTATAAGGGATAAAGGGACAAATGAAGGTCAAAGAGTATCAGTTCAGTTGAAAGTGTATCAGTAAAAACAAAGAGTATCAGTGAGGCAAGTCAGTTAGAACAAAATTACTGAAGAGGACAACGAAGAGCTAAAATATAGGTCCTGCCTCCAACACATTCTCAAAAGGAGGAAACAACACAACATTAGTTTCTTTTTTGTCTTATCTATGAGACCATCTGTCTCTATTTTTATTGTAACTTATTTGTGATTCATCTTAGATCATATCTCATTTTGTTAAGAGATATTTTGTATGATTTTTTGTATAAATAAGCCCTCAATCGGATTATTGAGGGTGGATTCTTCTACTTTACTGTAACATTGACTTTTGGAATAAAGTGCTTTTGGAGAAATTTCTTTGTGGCTTGCTGGATGATGAATTGAAGCTCAAGAATTTTTGCAGGATTCATGTGTCAGACTACAGTTCAATAAGTCATTTCTATCCTGTGTTTTAAGTGTTATATATGTTTACTATATCACTGTGTTTCATTTATGAATAATTAACAAAAAAAGATTAAATCAGAAATTTCTTAAATGTACTCTAATTTCAATTGTTATTGTTCTAAATGTTTTCTTCTAAACTGGTCATAAACAATGAATTCTTAATTGCTCTTGTTTCTCTGGTTTAAGCATTTGATTACTTAGTAAAGAATTCTTAATTGCTCTTTATTGGTAATCACTCACTTTCCCTCGTTTAAACGTGTTGAAAGATTCTTAATTGCCTTTCATCCATTTAAAAATCCATTCCATTCACTTTAATATCTAAAATTGTTCTTTGTTTTGGCTATCTTGCCCTGCAAAGCCATCTTTTGTGTAAAAACTTAATCCAGTAAAGCCATCTTTTCGACTCCATAGCCCAATGGCCTGAAATACTTAATCTTGCCCTCAGTTGGCGGATTCCACCATTCAAATTCAAACAAAACCCCTGGACTTATAACTAGCCTAATATTTTCTAAGAACAAAGCTAAATCATAAAGAGAGAGCCCTCTCTGGATACAGATTGGCTAGATTCTGTATCTGAAGGTTGGTTTGTGGTTACCTCGGACCCCTTTCCTCTTCTAACAACTTCAAGGAAAATCTGAGTGATAACATAGTGGCGACTCCACTGGGGATATGAATCATTTTTATTATTACTATTGGCTGCTTATAAGCTATAGACAGAGTCTGAAGATCAGCCAGGTAGCCTTTGAAAAGCTTTTGCTCTGCAATTGCATAGTAAATAAATGCTGCTTCAGTCTATCTCTGGTTTAGCTTAATAACTGAATTTTAGTTTCAAACATTCAATCAGACTCTCTAGTTCAATAAATATTTGAGAAAATCTTTAATTTCTTGGAGAATTTGTTGAAGTTGTATTTTCATTCCATTTAAAACAAAAACTTAAAAAGAAACATTACTAAGAAAACTGGCTTTAGAAAGGATTCGTTATACCAGGTCAAATCCTGACCCTAACCCACCACCGATATTCGAAAATCCGAATCTGATTCCTAGGATTCTTAGAAGTCAAGAAAGTTCTGAAAAAGAAAGTCAAGAAAGCTCTGGAAGTTCTCAACCTCTTCATAGATCAGCATCTTGTCTTGTAAAGTGGATTTATTTTGATGAAGAACCTTTTGATGAGCGATTTGAAACATCTTTATTTGTGAATTTTTCTGAAACTGAATTATCCAGACTGGTTCCGGACCCATTATTTCTTGAATATTTACAATTGAAATTTGTTTCATTACATCTTGACAGACATTTACAAAATTCCATTCAAACTCAATAGACCTTTGAAGAAACTTCAAACACTTCTGTAATTACAGTAGCCTCCCCAAGTTCATCTACTTTTCCCCAAACTTCTCAAACACAAGCCACTCCTTCTACTCCTCCGCCCACTACTTCCAGACCATCATCACTGGTTATTCCATTACACCTTCCAATGGCCAACAGATATGCTCCGTTAAGGTTGCCAGGGAACCCTGTTGCTTTGCCTCAAGATTATCAGAGTAAAATCACCCCTTTTGATGGTTCCGGTACTTACATTGCTCAAAAACATACCAAAAGGATGACAGATTACTTTGAATTTTATGAAATAGACGCTGACGATGTACGAATGAGAATTTTTGTTCAGAGACTTATTGGGGAAGTCAGGACATGGTTTAGGGCTCTTGCTCCAAACAATATTTCTGAATTACCAGCCCTATATAGGGCATTTTTAAATAGATGGGAGAAGAAGAAAGACCCTCTTCAAATCCTATATGACTTTGGAAAATTGAAGAGAGGACCTAATGAAGCAGTGCAATATTATATCATTAGATTCAACGAAGCCTACAACGCTGTTTCCCAAAACCTTAGACCTCCTCCGGATTCAGTACTGGTTAACTTCCCTGATGGGTTTGATTTTGACATAGCATATTCACTTAGGGAAAGAGCCCCCCAAACTCTAGAAGAGATGCAAAGCATAGTTGTTAGTGTTGAAGCTAACCTCATAGAAAAACGAGTGAGAGCTAGAGCTGAAAGAAGGATGCCTATAAACGAAGAGCCTTCAGCTTTTGAAAGAAAGTTGGATGCAATTATTAAAGGGATGGAAAGACTGGGAGACAGAGTAGAGACAATCGAAAGAAAGTCTTCTGGCGATGGTCAAAATGTTGTTAGAAACCCAAACTTTAGAAGAAATCAAAACCAAAATACTGGGAAAAATGTTCCTGACCAAAACATCAGGCCACTATTCCAGGAAAATTTTGTTGAAGGTTCATATTCTGAGGAACCAACGAAGGATGTCGAAATAAATAACGTGACTGAACACAAGAGTGAACCAGAGGTTTTCCTATCTCAATATGATCAAGAAAATCATATTCTTGAAACATTTCAAACTCATTCAGGAGAAACTTTTGATTTTAAAGAAGGATATGATTAAGCAATTTATGAAGTTCATAAACAATACAATTTGAGAAGCAGACGGATTGACGTGCCAGAGAATAGCAAACAGAAAGCTGTAAAACAAAACATCAAAGGTAAAACTAACACTCCTCCTGTACAAATTCTTTCTAGAACAAGTCCTAACCCCGCAAATCCAATAATTGAAGATGTGTCTGATAATCAACCAAATAATAAACAACTTTCTAATACTTTTCCTCCTACAGGAAACGTAGAAGAACCAGCAGAATTTAATTCAGAAACACCTTCAACTCATAATCCCACTCATGAAAAAGAGAAAAACACTGAAGACCCAAAAAATAGAGAAAATCCAACTGTTCAAAATACTAGAGCTCAAACAGAAAAATCTTTCAATCTAGAAGCTGAAATAGGCAAATTAAAGATAGTTGTTCCATTAGCAGAATTAGCTAAACATGATGTCTATAGAAGCCAAATCAGTAGATCCCTTAACATTACTGGAATGGATGATTCAGTAAATGTTTTTGATGATCAACCCAAACTACTTTTTGGCCCTGAAGTAAATGGAAAACCAGAAAGTGGAGGAACTCCTCCATTTTATGTGAGTTTGAACGTACATGACAAAATAATTCATAATGCCATGCTTGATTATGGAGCGTCTCACAATTTAATGCCCAAGGCTGTGATGGAAAGATTAAATCTAGACATTACCAGACCATATAAAGATCTTTTTTCTTTTGATTCAAGTTAGGTGAGATGTTTAGGTTTGATTAAAGATTTGTGTGTTACTTTGGTGCAATACCCTGCGAAATCTATTCTGATGGATATAGTAGTAGCAGATATTCCTCCCAAATATGGTATGTTGTTGTCCAGATCCTGGGGTGCCAAACTCGGAGGATCTCTTCAATTAGATATGTCATATGCTACTATTTCAGTGTTTGGTCAACCTAAAAGACTATACAGAGAGACCTTGATGAAATATTTATTTAGTAGTCAGGAGAAACCTGAAAACTTCCATGTCTACTCAGTACATTCTGATATGGACTCTTTTATCCTTTATAATGCTGAATTTGACCTTCCTACTAAACTAGAAGCACCAGAAATAGAAACTGCAAATAAGTCTACTGTTCAAATCGAAGAAATTTTTGAAAACAAAGAAACATCAGACATTCAAGAAATACCAGAAAAAATTGAAAAACCAGAGCTCCCTGTTAAGAAACATGTTAAAACAATTGATGAAGATTATGAACATGAAATTCTGTGGCATTTAGAATTTGATGGTTCAGTAAATAAGTTAGGAGCAGGAGCTGGAATATGGATACATAACGTTGAAAATGATCATGCTGAAGGCCATGCTTATAGATTGAACTTTAGATGCACTAATAATATGGTACAGTATGAGGCTCTTTTGCTAGGGCTTAAACATGTCAAGAAATTAGGAGCAATTAGAGTATCAATCATAGGAGACTCTGAGTTAATTATTCAACAAATCAATGGTGAATGTTCAACAAAAGACCCCAGATTAAGACAATACAGAGAAACAGTTGTGGAAATTCTCAACACTTTTCTACAAGCTCAGCTTGCCAAAATTCCTAGAAAACAAAATTTGCATGCTCACAGTCTTGCAATGTTCGCTAGCACTTGTAAATTACCTTTTGGACCTAATCATCAGTTCACAGCTGAGATTAGACATAGACCTTCTATACCGGATAATATAATGAATTGGCAAGTGTTTGTAAATAATAATCAAATTAATAATTTTTTGACCTTAGAAAATGAGTTCTCTAACAGTAGTATAAATGAAGACACAACAATCAATGAATCTGATCAAATAGATGAACAAGAAACAGATATTTCAGAAGAGACTGCAATTCACATGCTTCACCCAACCAAATTCACTAAAAAATATATGCAGGATTTGAAACAAATGGAATTCGATGAGATTATAGAAGATGAATATGAAATTATTAATCTGAAAGATAATCATTTACCCAAAGGATTAACTCCTTTGGAAGATCTTTTTGACTCAAATGACATTCCACTAAAACCCAAAATGGAACCGTTAAAAGCTGATATTGAAGAATACAATTTGGGAACTGAAGGAAATCCCAAGATGGTTAAGTTATCTAAATCCCTGCCAGAGGATCAAAAGGATATATATGTTGAACTTTTAAAAGAATTCCAGGATTTTTTTTCCTGGAGTTATGAAGATCTTAAATCATATGATACATCAATAATTCAACATACAATACCTTTGAAACCAGATTAGAAACCATTCAAATAGAAACTTAGAAGAATCAACCCTATGCTTCTACCTTCAATTGAAAAAGAAATTAAAAGAATGTATGAAGCAGGAATAATTGCTCCTATTAGGTTTTCTGAATGGGTTTCTAATTTAGTACCAACAAGGAAGAAGACTGGAGAGATTAGACTGTGTGTTGATTTGAGAAATTTAAACAAATTTTCTTTAAAAGATAACTATCCTCTGCCTAAAATGGACCACATCTTATAAAGGGTAGTAGGATCTTCAAGGATTTCTCTTCTAGATGGATTCTCAGGATACAACCAGATTCTGGTTCATCCTGATGATCAAGACAAAACAGCTTTTACAACCCCATGGGGTACATTCAAATATGTTAAGATGCCTTTTGGACTCAAAAATGCAGGAGCGACCTTCCAAAGAGCAATGGAAATTGCCTTTGCCAAAGAAATCCATGATTTTCTAGTCATATATCTGGATGATTTGACTGTTTTTTCCAAGACAGATCAACAACATTTGGATCATCTTAGACAGGTGTTCATAAAATGCAGAAAATATGGTATTTCTTTAAATCCTAAAAAGTCATTGTTTGGTCTTGAAGAAGGTAAACTCCTAGGTCATATCATTTCAAAAGATGGAATTAGAATTGATCCTGAAATAATTCAAGCCATTTTGTAGATACCTCATCCCAGGAATATTAAAGAACTTCAAGCATTCATAGGTAAGATCAATTTTTTGAGAAGATTCATTTCTAGTTTAGCTGAATTACTTAGATTACTCACTAACATGTTAAGATAGGATTCGAGTATTCAATGGACAGTAGAAGCCAAGCAATCATTTGAGGAAATCAAAATGGCTTTGACTAGAACACCAGTTCTTACCAGTCCCAAATTTGATAGAGATTTCATAATTTTTTCATTTTCTTCTGAACATACAGTTGCAGTTGTTTTATTACAAAAGGATGATCAAGGATGTGAAAAACCTATAGCCTTTTTTAGTAAAGCACTTAGAGATGCATCACTTAAATACAACATCATGGAGAAACAAGCTTTTGCACTTGTGAAAGCAATTAAAGATTTCAGAGTTTATATATTGTATTCTCATGTGATAGCTTATGTACCTAATGCTGTCGTTAAAGACATCTTAACTCAAGATGGAATTTAAGGCAAAAGAGGTAAATGGATAGCTACCATATTAGAATATGATATTGAAATAAGACCTACAAAAATCATAAAAGGACAAGGTTTGGCTCAACTCATGACTGAAACAAATTGCCAAGCCTTGAATATTAATGAACTGGATGACGAACAGGAGATGGCGACTCCAAAAATCAGTCAGGCCTTTTTAGACTCACCTTGGTACGCTGATATCATTTATGTTTTGTTAAACCTACAAGCTCTTCCAGGGTTATCCAGAATGAAACAAAGGTTTTTGAAAATGACATCTTTAAAGTATTGTATTTTAGATAATGCTCTCTTTTAGAAGAATCATGATGGAATTCTATTAAATTGTTTATTGAAAGATGAAGTTGACAAGGTTATCAATGAATTCCATGCAGGAGATTGTGGTGGACACCTCTACTGGAATTCAACTGTAGATAAGATCTTGAGGGCTGGTTTTTATTGGCCAACCTTGTTTTCAGATGTTAAGAAATTTGTAACTTTTTGCCACAAATGTCAGATCTTTGAAGGCAAAAGGAAATTACTGCCTTTACCATTAAAACCAATTTCCACCGAGAGATCCTTTCAACAATGGGGCCTAGATTTTATTGGAGAAATCCATCCCCCCTCTTCTGGGAAACACAGATGGATCCTTACTGCCACAGATTACTTTACTAAATGGATTGAAGCCATCCCATCTAGACAAGCCAATGATTCTGTAATTATAGGGTTCTTAGAAACCAATATACTTTCAAGATTTGGCTGTCCTGAAAAAATTATAACTGATAATGCTGCTGCTTTCAAGTCTAAAAAAATGATTAGTTTCTGCAATAAATATCAAATCACTTTAGGTCATTCAATAGCCTATTATCCTCAGGGTAATGGACTGGTTGAATCTTCCAATAAAAGTCTCATTAATATCATTAACAAATTATTGGAAGAAAATAAAAAGAATTGGCATAAGAAACTTACCAATGCATTGTGGGCAGACAGACTTACAACCAAAAAATCAATTGGGACCAGTCCATATGAATTAGTTTATGGTATTGAGGCTAGATTTCCATCATCTTTGGGAATTCCTGTAATGAAGTTACTTCAGGAGGCTCAAGTAGAACCAAATGATATTCAGAGAAGAATAAATCAAACAATTCACTTGCAACAGACCAGACAAGAAGTGTATCAACGATCCCAAGTTTTGCAAGAAAATTTAAAGAAGATGTTTGACAAAAGGACTAAAGCAGAGGATTTTCAACTGGGAGACAAAGTTCTAAGATGGGATTCCAGAAGGGAAGATAAAGGGAAACATGGGAAATTTTATTTCTTATGGAAAGGACCTTACATCATTCATGCTTTACAGGGAAATAACACATATTTTTTGAAGAATTTGGATGGTACAGAAGCTGAGGAAGGACCAGTCAATGGTCGAATGCTAAAACACTACTTTGATCCTATTTAATAGGATGTTTTGATTTTTTTTTTAACATGTACATAATATATCCTTTCTAATGCATCAGTTTTGATTGGATGGTGACTTGCTGAAGTTGAAGCCCAAAGTGAAGGCCCTAAGCTTCAGAAGTTTCACTATCATACATACAATAAAGCAACCAGAAGAAGGATATTCCATGGTTCAGTTAAAGGTATTGTGAGACATCTGACCTGCTATTCTTGACTTTTCACCAGGAAAAGTCATCCCCAAGTGGAGCCAGTGTTAGAATCCTATACCAATAGGTGTCATTTTTCATGATTGATTTGTTGAAATATGCAATATGCTCAAAACTTTTTCTTGTTGCATAGGTGTTCCATATTCTTTAAAAATCAAAAAATCATAAAAATTTAAAAAATGTAAAGAGGGTATACCCTAAAAGAAAAATCAAAGGGTGAAAAAATAAAATTGGCCAAAAAAGTGAAAGAAAATGAACCCCACCAAAAGAAAGGCCAAGGAAAGTGTGCAAATCTAAATGCCACTACTTTTTGCTCTGATGTAATAAACAAAATTGTGTGCAGCTTTTCAAACTTTTGCCACAATTTATGAGGATTCAAACTGTTTAAAATTGACTCATTCATTTTTCAATTTCATGTTTTAGAAATAGAGAATAAATATCTGACCAAACTGTTTAATCTTGGCAGATAAGTAGATAGGTAGAGTAAATAAAAGGAGCTCAACAGTTTAATCTGAGCCCTTGGATGTAATAAGTGTAGACTTAGATAGGTTTTCCATGTAAAAGAAAAAGAAGATTGATAAGGGTTTGCCAGTCTAAGTGCACCCTAATAAAGAAGAGAAAATGGTAGGGTAAAGTAAGTAGGGTAGGTAGATGTTGTTGCAGGATTGCATGTGGTGAATGATGGTTCTAAATGTGTTCAATTTTATTTTCAACACACAGTGAAAAGGTAGTTACTACATTGGAAGAAATTCACAGCAGAGAAAAGTCAAATTATTAACTTTCCCTCTCATTTTCCCTAGACATTTTACTAATTTCCCCAAGCACTAAGGTATTTGAAGATTAAAGGGGCTCAAGGCATTTCCTTGACTTTTGGAGGGACCGGACCCTCGGCCCAATAATTGAAAAGACCTAAGTACTTGAAGTCATCCATTATCACATTCATTCACCTCTCAAAAATCTTTTTCTAAGTAAAATTCCATTTTACTTAGGAAAATCCTTCAATATTTCATGAAAAGCCCTCAAAATCACTTTTATTCTAAGTCTAAGTGATGAAAGTATAATAATGCCATTTACTTTTGAATCTTCACTTTCTTGGTTATATTTAAGTATTTTGAGTTCACTTTGTTCCCTTGTCATATTAACTCTAATTTTATTTTATTAATTTCTTATTAAAATAACCTTGTCCTATTATACATAAATCATTTTATAGTAATATCCCCAAAACACTTATATTATGACTTTTTAGGCAAAAGTATTTAATTCCTATTTTTTCAAATTAAAAACCCACAATATACCCCCTTTTGGCTAAAATATAACATTTATATTATTCCCGCCCCCTATGGTAATTGGATTAATTTAATTCAATTATCGTATAATAAAAATATGTGAAAAAGCGTTTAAACATATTACATGTGTTTAAAAACAAAAATAAAAATTCCCGGCCATCCACCGTACCAAGGATTAATTAATCCACATGATTAATTAATAACCGACCCCAGCCAATTGAATTCCACCCGATGAGTTTAATTAACCGTTGATTACATTGGGCCCGCGCCGTTAATTCCCCGCCATCTCCCTATTCCGTCGACCATCTGATCGACCCATCAAATATCTACGGCCCTCATCCATTTCACTGGCCATCCACGTACGAAAGATAACGCGCGATGGCCAAGCGGTTTTCAAACAGTGTCGTGCTACGTGTCAGCTGTTGTATCGCATCACTGCCCTTCCGCCTAAAACCGCCTTCCCGCATAAGCGGTGCGATAGAAACCCCTTACCACCTTTCCGCTCATGACATATCCACTGTACCATGCTGACATCATCCAATAAAATAATAAAAATTCCGCCACCCATTGACTTTGTGAATAAAACAAAATAAGCCCGTGTTTTTCGTTTTCCTCATGCGCAGAGAACGACTACACTTTCATGCACAGTAATTCAAAATTTTCATAGCTGAAGACCGCCAACCTTTGCCTCGTCTAAGAAAATTGCAATCAAGCATTCAAGAAATCATTCGCCTTATCCAGTACCTGTTTGAAACCAGCGTCATCCTCAGAGAAACAGGTATTTACCCTAGAAAATCCCACTAAACTCTGTAATAAACCTGATTTTCGTACTCTTTCACTAAAGCAGGTTCAAGCTTGATTGTTAGTTCATTTCTAAATCCTGAGAAGTATAATTATATTCCCAAAACTTGAAATTGCACCTGTTTTTCCGTCAAAACCCGAATTTCCATTTTTGAATCCACAAGAACCAAAAATGGAAGTTCATGTGGCTTTAAACATAGCACCATTGAATGCACCACACAAATACTTGGATTATTTACCTTTAGCTGATATGGATTTTCAAATTAAAGACCTGGGTGTCAGTGAGAATCCCCTTCGAATATTTTGTCGCTGCAGAGACAATTATTTGAATGGTTCTGACATAATTGGACTCTGGGAATCCAATATGCCCATGTACCTTCTCCCAGCAGTCCGTATCTTCCCTGAAATCATCCATCTTTGCCATGCCAACTATGATCCTAACCAAAGAGCAGTCTTATCCCCAAGTCAAGATGTCCTCTTCCCAATAACTGCTCAATCCATAAATGAGATGCTACATTTCCAACCTAGTCAAGCCTCACTCCTCTGTACATGGCTAAATTACTTGAGAAGTCTACCCAATTGTCACATGAAGAGTTAAACCGTCTTTGTCAGAATTTCATGCTGCCACAGCATCAGCCTAAAGGCCCTCCCCCTTATGGCCACACCTATTTTACTGATGAGGGCAGACTTATTTTAAACATGATATCTTCAATAATGGGTTTTAATATTAGTGAGTTTGTTGACCAATTGATCCTAGTATTATTGTCTATTTTTACCCCGGGACAGCCTCCTGCTGTTAAGTATGACTTTGCATCTTATATTGCTGACAAAATCCATGATCAATTCATGAGATTTGGAAATGAGAGGGTATTCAAATATTCTTCCTTCATATATCATCTCATGATATACTATCAGTCAGAAAGTTTTCCTTTCCATATTCAGAAACTTGATGCTAAAGGAAACCCTAGGTCAGTTATCTTTTGGTCCGCTATCACCCATCATTCTTCTGATTCTCCTTACTCTTACAATGAATTTATTGATCTGTTTGTACATCCAGCAACCACTTTGTTAACTGGAATTTCTCCTCCCAGAGTCAGTAATGAAATCAAGAGGATCCTTCAACTCTCAAAACAATATAAAGTGGGAGATTGGTACTTATATCAGAATTATACTGAAATTAGGATTTATGGATGTGAATTGTGTCCATTCAAGTTGCCCAGATATGTTCCAATGAGACTTTTTGCACTTGAGTATTTTAGACATATGAACAATTCATATATAGTTCATTTTTGTAATGCCAAGAAGAAGGCACAACTCGGGATAAAGAGCCAATTAGGTCCCTTTGTTTGTAATTCTAGGGAGGCTGGGAAAGAAGCCGAAAGAATTTTAGAAGACTACCTCAAATTACAAAAGAGTTTCTACTGGGCACCCTATGATCCATATAGCTTTATTTGTGACAGAAGAATGAAAAACAAATTATCTCCATACATTCATTTTAGGATGCCAGAAATTGAACAATATGCAAATACAGATGAATGGGTGGAAGGAACTTTGGTAGAGAAAGATAGTGAGCAGGTCAATATTGATAATGTAATGAAAGACCTTGAAAAAATACTTGACCTGGACTCTCTTGGGCAGGTACAGACAGCAGGACCTTCTTCAGCAGGAACTTCACAACGACCTTTGCAGGAGATCAGTACAGTGGCAATAGAATCAAAAGGAAAAGAAAAGGAACCAGACATACAAATAATTGAAAAATTCACAATGACAGAGCTACCAGAAACATATAAAGAACAAAGTCAGGTACAAATCCCTCCAGTTCAGATTAATGAGACAGAAATTGCCAATCTACAAACTCCTCTTAATATAGAAAAAGGGAAAAAGAGAGAAGCTGAAACATCCACCCCTGGTGATAAATCTACAGAGCAGCATGATACTAAAAGGCAGAGATTGAATCCTCTTCCAGAGGTTGAATCATTTCAAGAAATATCTGACAACCAAAGAGAAGACAGTCAGCAAACAGGAACAGTCAGTGGAGCATCCACTACCTCATACATGAAAGAGCTACAGAAGCAAAAGAGTATGGAAATATCTTCTTTCAAGCCTCCAGTAAAAGAATCCTGGGACATCAAAAAGACATTTATCAATATCAAGGCCAGGAATGATCCACTGATAATGCAAGTATATAATCAATATTTGAAAATGGCACCAAAGAATCAAGAAAGACTAATGTCAGCTTCTGACATTCAACAGGGAAAAACGTTAATGAGCCATTTTAAACCCAAGGTGCAACAACCCCAAACAGCTGCTGATTATATTAGGACAAACTTTGAAGTCCTAGCAAAGGATATCCATCCTTTAGATCAGATTGAGTTACATAAGCAGACTGGGGAAATGATCTATTCTACTTTGACTGATAAGGCAATGGCAACTCACAGGTTACAGGATTCTTTGGAGAACACCAATACACAATTATAGCTTGAAAAGGCTACTTCTCAAGCCAAAGATAACAGGATAAAAAGATTGGAAGAAATAATAATTGGTTTGGGACAAAATCCAAAGGATGTCAAAGGCATAGAAGCATTAATAAAGAAAAAAGATGATGACATTGCTAGTTTGAGAAAGCAGTTGAAATTGCCAGCCTCTAGACATCCACAAACTGAAGAAGTAATAAAGAAGAATTCTAAAGAAGAAAGCATGGAGTTGCTCTTAAAAATGAATGAGCAACTAATTGAAACAGAAAAAGAACTGGAACAAGCTTTAAAAGACAAGCAGTCCAATGTTCCAGTATCTACAGCAGTGGTTATCACAGGTACAACAAGTCAACCAACAGGTCAGCCAGCAGAGCCATCACAGGTAAATACTTCAAATTTGAGTGCAGAGGAATTATTAAAGCAAATGAATGACTTAAAACTTCAAGTAACAGAACTTCAGCACACAAAGTTACAGCTTATTAGTTTGGAACAAAAATATGATCTTTCAAAAATGACTCTTGCTGACAAAACAAGAGAAGTCAAAAAGTTGGAAAAATTGGTTAAAGCTTTGGAAAGGGATCTCACATTGGAGAAACCTTTAAGAGAAATAAATGACATTCTTTGGGATGATATTATTCAGTCAATAAAAGATATCTGGTCCTCAATCCAGATAATATACGAGCAAAATGATTTGGTCAAAGTAGCTCTGGATGAAGTTGAGAATACAAGAGCAGAATTAGGAAATAGGCCTGAGGAAGCTAATCAGCTCATACAATTCCTAAACACCCAAACCAGACAGCAACTTGCAAATGTGGGTATTCAGGACAGAACTGCAACAATATTGGAGATAAAAAGAGTTTTTACTAAAATGACTCTTATGCAAAACTTAGAATGAAGGTGTTTTGACATGCAAAGTGAAATCATTGCTTTCAGAGAAAGGTTTAATGTTTTATTGAATAAAGGGTTGCCCAGCCCTATGGTTTCAGAAGATAAAATAATGGACCTGGAAACTTATGTTAAGAAACTGGACATACATGCTCACAATCATTTCATTGCTAGTTCCTCAACCATTTCAGCAGAAGCAACATTACCTACAGGAAGGAATCTTCATGACAGATTAGAGAATTTGTTTTATTTTGAACATGAGGTAAGACATTTTTTTCCTAATCAGCCTAATTTCTTCAGATATACCGAGGCTGATGAAACATTAAGGAAGCTTCAACGGACCAAAATAGCAGAAGATAAATGGTGGGAAGATTTGTTGGAACTTTTGTAAAATTTATCCTTATATCAAATTTTTCCTATTTACTACAATATAAGGGATAAAGGGACAAACGAAGGTCAAAGAGTATCAGTTCAGTTGAAAGTGTATCAGTAAAAAAAGAGAGTATTAGTGAGGCAAGTCAGTTAGAACAAAATTACTGAAGAGGACAACGAAGAGCTAAAATATAGGTCCTGCCTCCAGCACATTCTCAAAAGGAGGAAACAACACAACATTAGTTGCTTTTTTGTCTTATCTATGAGACCATCTGTCTCTATTTTTATTGTAACTTATTTGTGATTCATCTTAGATAATATCTCGTTTTGTTAAGAGATATTTTGTATGATTTTTTGTATAAATAAGCCCTCAATCGGATTATTGAGGGTGGATTCTTCTACTTTACTGTAACATTGACTTTTGGAATAAAGTGATTTTGGAAAAATTTCTTTGTGGCTTGCTGGATGATGAATTGAAGCTCAAGACTTTTTGCAGGATTCATGTGTCAGACTACAGTTCAATAATTCATTTCTATCCTATGTTTTAAGTGTTATATATGTTTACTATATCACTGTGTTTCATTTCTGAATAATTAACAAAAAAGGATTAAATCAGAAATTGCTTAAATGTACTCTGATTTCAATTGTTATTATTCTAAATGTTTTCTTCTAAACTGGTCATAAACAATGAATTCTTAATTTCTCTTGTTTCTCTGGTTTAAGCATTTGATTACTTAGTAAATTCTGAGTTGCTCTTTATTGGTAATCACTCACTTTCCCTCGTTTAAACATGTTGAAAGATTCTTAATTGCCTTTCATCCATTTAAAAATCCATTCCATTCACTTTAATATCTAAAATTGTTCTTTGTTTTGGCTATCTTGCCCTGCAAAGCCATATTTTGTGTAAAAAATTAATCCAGTAAAGCCATCTTTTCGACTCCATAGCCCAATGGCCTGAAATACTCAATCTTGCCCTCATTTGGTGTTATAGCATCATTTCTCACCTTCATATGATTCATGATTGCTTTTATGGCTTTGGGCACCCATTCCTACAGACTTGGACAAATTCACTAAAAAACAGTGTAAAAATCCCCATACGCAGTTATGCCCAGACTTTTCCGCGTGTATACGCGAGTCCACATGCACTTTTCCACGTATGCCATTAAAATCATTAAAAAATATATAAAAATTCCCTATTTTCGGGATGGGTTGATGGTTACTCTGGTAGTTCAACCACCCCAGCACGTGGCCAACTGTTTCCAACTGTTGAAACTACTTTGAGGGAGTATAAAAGCCCCTCATATGTATGGCCTAAGGGAGAGAGAGAAATTATTGATATTATACTCTGTTGGTATTCCCTATCCAAGTCTGAATTCCCGTGCCTCTTGCACTTCCCAGTTCATTACAGGAAACCCTTGTTTCCTGGAGATGCTCATCTTCCTATATGTCATCTCGTATGCACCAGTTCGGAAGGAATCTTAGCGAGGCAAGGGCGGGACGGATCCGGATGACGGTCTGCTCGAAGATCATGGAAGGATTCAGGTGATCTCTCCACTCGTTATTTCTGTACATGCTATTTATAATACAGAAGAACCGTCTTGTTCCCAAAATATACGTATTAGTGTCCGCTTGCATATATGAGAATATTGTTATTTAAGAATTGATTATGGTTTATCTAATATTTCATATGGATTTCACTAACATTTAGAGTAGATATATGCTGTACAACCAGTTCTTCGTGCTTGTTTCTTCTTGTCTTTCGGGTTAAGAAGGAAGGACGCTTGCTGGGGGTTTGGACCCCGCGGGATCTGCTTCAACCGTAGGACCTACGGGTAACTTCCTCGAACTACTCTATTTAGTTTTTTATGAACATGTATGGTTGCATGAGTCCTTCTTAAGTAGCATGCCCTACTCTGTGGAGGTTTAAGCCCAACAAACCTCTAGGGTGATTTTCCCCGAAACAGAACTGGCGACTCCACTGGGGATCGCATTCTTGTGATTCCCTTGTTGGGTGGTTTCAGCTGTTTGATAGGTTTCCAACAGTTTTAACTTCTATTTGCAGTCCAGTTTACTCTTTCTCAGTCAGACTGAAGTCCTGGTTTCTTATCCAGGCTTGATCCTTTTTGTTTTTTCATTATTTACCTTTATATACGCGCTTTTTTCTGCACACAGTCGCGTATACACGCAAGTTTGTCTAAAGGGAGTCGCGTATACGCGTATTTCCTTTATCACAGTCACGTATGCACGCTTGTTGCTAAACTGTGAAGTTGCGTATACCTAGGCAGATTTTGAAATTTTGGATTTCTTGACTTTTCAGTCCTTTCTGTCTGTGGAGACCTGTTCCTGAAGTGTCTTTGTACCCTCTGGATTGTGAAGAAAGTGGTCTTTGGTATTTTCTCTCTTTCGTTTGATTGAAAACTAGTCTTTTTGGAAAAGTGTTGTTTCTGGTGCTGGCACTTCTGGTTCGAGTACCAAGATCTCTTTCTGGGGATTCTTGGTTGTTCTGCTTCATCAGAACAGAGAGCTCCTACTCATTTACTCTTTCCTATCTTTTTGTTTCGCTTTGCACTACGATTTTTGCTCATTTCTTGATTGGTTTTCTTGGGTTCAGTTGGCTAGGTCTTGTTGCAACTTTTGAGGAGTCTTTCTTGGTTCTTTGAAATTTTTGTTTGCGGCAAGGTTGTACTATTCTTCTAGGCTAAGTGGCTGAGTTTTCTTGTCTTCTTTTGCTCATATTGATCTTGCTACGAGTTAGCCTTATAAGATTTGGAGCATTTTTGAAGTTTTTTCTTGAAATTCAGTATTGTTTGGCTTGGGATTTTATAGTTTTACTTGGTCTTTTCGAACTCTTTTATAAAACTAAAAAGCTCAAAAAACATTTTTCTTTGTTGTTTGCTTTTGTTTTTGCATTTTTGTTTTCGTTTCTTTGTGTCTTTTGAAGCTTGGTTGAGGTTTCTTGCCTTTGGATTTTGGCTTGATTTTGGGAAGGAGTTGTCATTGATTTCTTCCCCTTGTTTTTAAGCGTTTTTGGTGTCTTCATATTAAGAGTTCTTGATTTCGGGAACTAGCTTTCTGGACAACCAAAAAGAGTTAAAACTGAAGGACTTTTGGGAAATTTCACTCTGCTTTAAGAGATTTTGCATCTTAGAATTTGCATGCTTGTAGTGATTTGCATCAGGTGCACTTAGGCATTTAGTAATTTTCATAGTTTTTGTGAGTGTGAGTTTGCTATCTGAAAAGTAAAAATACAATTTTTTAATCTCGTAGAACCCGTGTAGAAGTTGCTTTTCATCGAAAGACAATAACTGCATTTGCATGTAGTTTTGTTTTTATTAATTTCTTTCTGCATCAAAACATCATAAGTTTCATTTCCGCATCCCTTTGACTTAACATAACAGCCCATTAAAATAAGCGATATAATTTAAAATCAACTAGCAAGTTTTCTAAGTGTCATACACCAACTAGCTAGGTTGTAGGGCCTTGGATTAGGTGAGTGGAGAGTTAACTCTCCAAGGCCACTCAAACAAAACATAGAATTTGATTAATTGAGCGAAATCCAACTCCGTTAGGTGGACCGGGAAAGCTCTCCTCCAGAGAGTCAAGCGCGAGGGGAAGTGAAGGCTGAGAAGAGGGATACCCCCTCTCTGATTAGCTGAATCTGACCTCAAGACCGTTCCGCCTGGCTTCTGATACGGATTGGTGCCCATAGTTACCACTCCTAGGTTCCACACAGGTGACTGCGGGGGGGAATACCCGTGGTACCTGAGGCAGACGTCGCATCACTTTCAGCAGTACTTCTGGGGGGTGCCCTTGCGAAGCTTGGGTGCTTGAGCCGGCAAAGGCTGTCGTTAGGAGGTCGGCGTAACTATTTCTGATACCTTCGCTAGTAGGCCTGGGCCGTAATTATCCCAGACTGCTTTCGCTTTCCTGTATTTTGGTGTTCGATCCTCATCACCCAGAGCAGAAATACTTGAAGGCTGTTTGCTTGATTGTATCTCAGGGATTTTTCTTATAGTGAGTGCTCTTTGCTCCTAGCTTGCTTAGCTTTATATTTTTTGAGTCTAATTAAAATTTGTTAAAGTGGCTGATCAAGCGCCTCATCGATCGAGGAGAATCCGAGGGTTATCTCCCGAGAGTCCAGAGCCTTCTTCGAGAAGGCGTAGGAGTGATTTAGCAGGTGGTTACCACCCTGTGACGTCTGACGCAGTGGAGAGAGATCCTCCACAAGGGTCTGAAGGTTTCATAGCTGATTCTGGTGTCGGTTCCGAGAGGAGCGTTCCGCTCACCTTGCGAGTTTTATTTCCTCAGGAAGAAGATTTTCAAATTGAAGAAGTACCTGAACCTCCTGTGTCAGGTCCATCTCCTCTTCCTCCTGATTATCCGTTCGTTGTTCAATACATCGGACCTGAGTCAGAGAGACCGGAAGATCTTCCATATCATTCATACCTTTTGATGGCCACGACTGGGAACGCGGCTTCTGTTGTAAGTGCTGCAGGCATTCAGACTCCTGCTTCTGTTGAAGGAGGAGGCACTATTGCTTTATCTTCGATTTCTTCTAGTGCTGTTGTGTTTGGCTCTGGTTTCACCCAGGCACATGCTTCTCATTCTAGTCCCTTCTGTTCAGGGATGCCCACTAGTGGGAATCCCTCTTTTTCCTTTTCCGCTGCTACAGCTGGATCTACACCCATGTCTTCCATGGCTAGTGGATCAGTTTCTTTTCAGGGTTTCCCCTTTGGAACTGGGCACATTCTTAGTTCCAATCCTTCTTTAGGGTCCTTTCCATTTACGTATCAGACCCAGAGTTTTAATCCTTGGTCTGGAGGTCAGAATTCGACCACTTTTACAGGATGGAACCCTGTATTCACTACAGTGGGGGCAGGGAATCAGTTTTACGCAGGTCATCAAGGGAATACTTCTTTCCCTTCGTCGAGTGCTTATCAGACCTTTTCTCCTCTTTCTAATGCCTGGAACCCCTATTAGGGGCTCTCCTCTTCATTTCATACTTCAGCGGGGGGAACTGGTCTGGGCTTTGGTAACTCTGCATTGGGAGGAGGTTCTTCTCCTTTTTCTACGAGTCCTTTCTGGCAACCTGGTGCCTCATCAAATCCAGGGTATTCTTTTCAGAATGTTGGGAATCCATCCCATCAAGGATGGAATCCTCAGGCTCCACCTCGCTTACCTTTTCTGGCAACGTTAAACTTGCCAGATCTGTCGAAGTTGACTAATGATCCGATTCGTTATGGTCCGGGGTGGCCTCCGGTTCCCACCAAAATTCCTTCAGACATTCCAAAGTTTGAAGGTAAGAATGGAGAAGATTCGGCTGACCACATCACTACTTTCCATTTATGTTGTTCTTCGAACTCCTTGATCGATGATTTGATTAGGTTGAGATTATTTCAACGCACCCTAACTGGAAATGCCGCCAAATGGTATATTGAGCTAACTGGGGGTAGTTTTGCTACATTTGGAGAACTGGTTGTTACATTTCTGAACCATTTTCAGTTGCCTGCCCGATATGACGCTGGGACTGAACTCCTAGCCAATTTTAAGCAGGACGACGCAACCCACATTTCTGATCACATTCAGGAATGGAGGAGAAGGAAGAGGCTTATTAAAGCTCATATTCCAGGTGAATTCCTTTTGGAATGGTTTCTCAAATCCCTGCAGTCAGATATTTCGAAAGATGTATCCCTTTCTGGGGTATTTTCCGAGGAGCAGGATATTTTTAGGGCCCAGCAGCTGGAACTGATCTATTCTCAGTCTGGGGTCCTCCATAAATATCTGCCCAATGCTCCTCGCTCCAAATTAGATTTATCTAAAACTAAGCCCGGTCCTCATGGTGACGGACTGATTGGATCGATCAATAGTGGTGCAGCCAGCCTGCTTTCTCAACTGCAGCAGTTGTCTTTGCAATCTGCTCCTTCTGGTCAGGCTGTGCCTGTTGAGTCATTTCCTTCCCAATCTTTGTCCATAAATGTTGTCCAACCTTCTGATCCCAAAGGAAATAAACAATCCGATGGGAAGAATAAGGGACGAAATAATAAGAAGAAGGGCAAGAACGGGAAGGGTAATGCGAATAAAACCAACAAGCATGTTGGTGAGGGTCCAAAGGAGAAAAAGAAAGTGAAGTTTCCATGCAAGTTGTGTACTGGAGACCATCTCACACACCTTTGCCCTAAAATTCAGGATGCGCAGCGCTTGTTAGCCCAGCAGGGTTCTTCTAGTTCCCAGGCTGTGTTAACAAACCCTTTTCCCCAAGGGCAACAATTAGTTGTTGGCGCGAATCAAAATCCTGGGGCTTCCTCTGGGGGCACCCAGGAAGGGGAAATTCCATCGAACATATTCATGATGAGTGCTCACGTGGATGTCGCTACGAGATCCCGTGATTATGGCGAAGAAGAGTCTTCGAAAGCTAAGGATGCTCCTGATGCTACTAAGTCGATTCACATTACAAGGCCTACTATTGAGTCTATGCCTCGAATGCCCAAAGCATCTACTAAGCGGTCGAAGATTAATCCAAATGCTAGGGCTGCCCAGAACTACTCTATTGTGGAAGATCTGGCGCAGAGTCCTTGTGCTATGTCGGCTTTAGAGGTACTCCAGTCTTGTCCGGCTCAGCGCAGTGCTTTGCTCACTGCCATTGGGGCTATTGATCCAAAAAATTATCTTCTGATTACTTTTGATATGTCTAATTTTAAGAAGAGACTCCCCCATCACATGGCTTTTCATATTAAATCATCGTACCAGAAGTGTAATATCTTTCGAACGGTTGTTGATGAGGGTGCTTCCACATGCGTGATGTCTCTCACATGTTGGAAGACAATTGGATCTCCCAAAGTTGTTCCATCTACCACTCTTCTGACTGCGTTTGATGGTCATTCTCACAAACCCCATGGTATTGTCCCAGCTTTGCCCATCTGTGTTGGGGGCAAAACTGTCAATATAGAGGTTGAGGTAGTTGACGCAAGCTTGGACTACAACCTTCTGTTGGGGAGAAACTGGATTTATGAGATGGATGCCATTGCATCCTCATTATTTCGAATTATATGTTTCCCCCACGAAGGGAGGATTGTTACAGTGGATCAACTGGACTGTCCTCCTGTAGACCCAAATGCGTCTTCTGACTCATCTGTTCCAAAGTTGGATAATACTAAGGCACCTGTTGAGAATTTAGGAGTTGGAATGTATTCTTCCTTGATGGGTAATTTTGATATTCCTCCTCCTACGGTTCATATTAATGCAATTTCATCCTCCAAGGCTCCTCTTCGAAGAGAGTTCTTCAGAACTCATTATTTTTCGGACCCTTGGACCTTACCTTCCCCTACTGCCACATTAGCGGAAGGTCAAGTGGGTGGAATGGCATTTCCTATTTCTACAGCTGAGATTGCTTATCAGTCTATTGTTGACTCTGCAGAATCCATCCCAACTCCTCTGTCACCGGAAGAGTTGGATGGAGATGTGGCTCCGGCTTGGACGCTTAGTTCTTCTTCGGCCCAGGATTGCCTTGATACCACTCTTCTATCTGAAGAGGCCATCCTGGAAGCCATGACTGGTATAGATAGATCGTGGGATGATTTGCATCATCGGTCTTATTTTTTACCTGACTTGAGCGAAGTTGAAACAAGTTTTCCAAGTCCTCCGTCTCTTGGTCCTGTTCACCCAGTCTTGAACCCTTTAGCACCAACACAGGTTTATTCTGAAGGGAACATGGCTGTGATTTCTCCTACTATCCCGGTGAACATTTCCAGGGATCCCAATATTATCGAGAACGTCTTCATCGGAGCTGAATGTTCCCGTGAAGAGGTTCAAATTTACACCGAGCTCTTTAAAGAGTATAGGGATGTATTCGCTTGGTCTTATGAGGAAATGCCTGGAATAGATCCATCTATTGTCCAACATGAGATCAAGACGTATGAAAATGCTAAGCCGGTAAGGCAAAAACTTCGTCCGGTCAATCCTAGGAAGGCAGCAGCTATCAAAGCTGAGGTTGAGAAGCTGCTTAAGGCGGGATTCATTTTCCCTGTTCCTTTGACTGAATGGGTTTCAAATCCCGTTCCCGTAGATAAAAAGCAAGGAACGATTCGAGTGTGCATTGATTTCAGAGACCTAAATAAAGCATGTCCTAAAGATAATTACCCCACACCATTTATCGATCAGATCATTGACGAGTGTGCCGGTAATGAGATTTTCTCCTTCATGGACGGTTTCTCCGGATATAATCAGATTACTATCCGTCCTAAAGATCAGCATAAGACTGCCTTTATTTGTCCCTGGGGTACTTTTGCATACAAGAAGATTCCTTTTGGTCTTAAAAATGCTGGGGCTACCTTTCAGCGGGCCATGTCATATGCCTTCCACGACATCAAAAAGATTATCGAGGCATACTTGGATGATTTAGCTGCTCATTCTCGAAAGAGGATGGATCATCCTGGTCACCTCTGGAAAATATTTGAAAGATGTCGTTTTTATAAGATTAGATTGAATCCAAACAAGTGCATTTTCGCGGTTACATCCGGTCGGCTATTGGGATTCATTGTGTCTAGGGAAGGGATAAGGGTAGATCCCTTCAAGGTTGAGGCAATACTTCGGTTCCCTCCCCCGTCCTCTATCCGTCAGCTTCAAAGTCTACAAGGAAAGTCTAATTTTCTTCGGAGGTTTATCGTCAATTATGCTGAAGTTACAAAGGGATTTATGAGATTGTTGAAGAAGGGAGTTCCTTTTCTTTGGGATGACTACGCTCAACGCTCATTCGATGCTTTGAAGAAAGCATTGACCTCTGCTCCTTTATTGAGTCCACCTGATTATAGCAGGGATTTCATTTTGTATTTGGCAGCAGCAGAATCTACTATTGGTATGGTTCTGGTTCAGGAGGATGATGCTCTTGCAGAGCATGTTATTTACTACCTTAGTCGAGGCTTGGTAGGACCTGAACTCCTGTACACTCCGATAGAAAAGTTAGCTTTAGCAGCAGTTCATGCTGTGCAGTGACTCCGGCATTACATTATTCTTCGAAAAACTTATGTTTTGGCAGCAGCTAATCCATTTCAGTTTGTCCTCAGTAGGTGAGTGATTGGGGGCAAATACAATAGATGGATTGTGATTTTGCAGGAATTTGATCTTGAGTTTATGTCTGCCAAATCCAAGAAATCATTAGTTTTCGCGGAATTGATCTCCGAGTTGCCCTGTGGGAAGATATGATCTATGATGAATCCTTTCCGGATGAACACTTGTTTCTTATCTCTTCACAGGATCCTTGGTATGGAGATATAATTGTGTATCTCCAGACTGCGAATTTTCCCTCTACTTTTTCGAAAGATGAGCGTCGTAAGCTGCGTCACTTGGCCAAGAATTATTTGATTATTGGTGATGCTTTATACCATCGAGGGGTTGATTCAATCCTAAGACGCTGCTTAACTCTCGAAGAAGCTGAGGCTATGCTGAATGATTCCCACAGTGGAGCTTGTGGGGGTCATTTATCTAGGCTTGCTACAGCCCAAAAAATCTTGCGTGCTGGGTACTTTTGGCCCTCGATTTTCAAGGATTGTATCGAATCGGTCAAAAAGTGTCATCCGTGTCAAGTCTATACTCAAAAAATGCGCGCTCATCCAGCTCCGCTTTTTCCAGTCATTACTGTCGGTCCCTTTACAAAGTGGGGTATTGATTATACTACTTGTAACCCGCCTTCGGCTAAAGGTCACAAGTACATTATTGTAGTAGTAGACTACTTTACGAAGTGGGTTGAGGCTATGCCTACTTTTGGGAATGATGGTGAGACTGCAGCTCTTTTCCTTTTCAACCAGGTTATCGCTCGTTTTGGTATTCCTAGAGAGATTGTCACTGACCATGGCAGTCATTTTCAGAATAGTATGATGGCTGAGTTGGCTCTCAAATTGGGTTTCCGGCAAAAGCATTCATCTCCATATTATCCTCAGGCCAATGGGCAAGTGGAAGCCGTGAATAAATCCTTGAAGACAATTCTTCAAAGGAAAATTGATAAAGCTAGATCCAACTGGCATATTATGCTATATCCTGCACTTTGGGCATACAGGACGTCAGTGAAAACTGCAACTGGCTTTACTCTGTTTCAGCTAGTGCACGGAGTGGAATCCGTATTTCCCATTGAATGCGAGATTCCTTCTCTTAAGTTAGTTGTTGAACTTCTTCCTGACACTTCTAGTCTTGAAGAACGGCTCCTTCATCTGGAACATCTCGATGAGCAGCATCGAGATGCTGCCACGATGAATGAAGCGCATAAAAACCGAGTCAAATTCCAGTACGATAAAGCGGTCAAACCCAGGGTTTTTTCGGAAGGTGACCTTGTCTTGGTCTATGCCCAAGAAAAAGATGCCCTGGGGGCAGGAAAGTTTAAATCTATGTGGTATGGCCCCTTCATCGTTAAAAAATTCCTTAATAAAGGAGCGTATACCTTGGTTGATTTCGAAGGAAACGAGTTGCCGGAGCCCCGAAATGGGCTCTATTTGAAGAAGTATTATGCCTAGGCTTCGGCCTGGCATGTTGCTTTTGTATATAGTAGTTTTTTGCTTTATACATATCTGGTTGATTTTCTATCTTTGATGAGTTGGTGATGTTTTTGATCTGCTTTGGCAGGATGTGTCGGATGTCATGAGTCATTTTGGTTTCGCCGATGGTGCTAGTAGACACACCCAGAACTTAGCTTCCGCGGCTTGGGTGCTTCATTATCCTTCCGGTCAGCTGTTAGTATCAAGAGGGGTCTGCATTGGTCCTGCTTCCAATAATATAGCAGAATACACTGCAGTTGTTTATCTACTCTCGGAGGCAATATCTTTGGGTGTTGATTTGTTGGTAGTTTTCTTGGGCTCTTAGCTGGTGGTGTCGCAGTTGAACAATACTTATCGGGTTCGAGATCCATTTTTATTACGATTGTTCTTGAGGGTACGTTTGTTACAAAGATCATTTCAATTTTTAACTTTCATTCATATTCCTCGAGCTGACAATTGGTTGGCTGACTCATTAGCTAATCAGGCATTGGATTGGCATATTAATCATTCCATACAATAAAATTTTATCATCAAAAACATCATACATTTTGATACATTTATCACATCACATCAAATATCGTTCTATATATATCATCAGAGTGTTCAAAAACTTTACAAAATTTGGATCCATAAGGTCATACAAAAATTTGGGCTTATGCCCCGATCATGTTCAGTCTCAAAAATATACAATCATATGATATACATCTATCTACTCCTGAGGTCCCTGCCCAGAAGTCTTGTTCCTATAGAACGTGATCGCGGTGGCAACTCGGCGGAATAACCGTACCCAGTCTCGGGGCACTCCTACCACCCGTCTCTGGATGGCTTCCGACAGATCTTCCACGACAGCCATAGTTATTTGGCGGGTTAATCCCTCCAAATTCCTCTATACAGCCTGGAGGGTCCTGTCTGAATCCACAGTATCTGCTTCGCCCCTGCGGCGCTTGTGGCGCGGGAAACCCTCAGGACGAACTGGTCCAATATCTGTATCATGATCATATTTACATTGTTAAGTCATTATGAATCCAATCAAAAACATGTTTGTTTTTCATTTTTTCATACATATTTGAAAAAATCCAAAAAAATTATATAAGTCAAAAAATTGCAAACTTACCGACTGTACCCCATGCTGTGCCTGGTGGAAGAACAAGATCTGGATCTCCACGAAATTCCATCCCGGCATAGGGATAGTCGTCCACAGCGATGATTTGTTCTCCCCACCAAAGGAAGAATTCATCATCCCAAGTGGTCCGAGGAACTTCACTTCCCCCTAATCTCTTCATCATGTCTGCCCAACGGGCAATTCTTGGGTCTCTCGGGCTATTGATGGTAGAGAGGACTCTGGGTCTCAATGCTGGTATCTTCTCAAAGAAGAATGTCATCAAAATTGTACCGTATCCGAAGTGTTTTGTTTTTACTTGGCGGATTGAGGTCAACTGTTGCTTCATGTTCAGTAATAGGGTTGTGCACCAATCATACACATGAGTCAAGCATTCCACTGCTATACTCATTTGCGTCCTGGACGCCTGATGTAGGGAGGCAGATCCTGCCACTCTGCCAATGGTGAAAAGGAGGATTTTCATGTGCAAATCCCTCAAATCTTTAATTTCAATCTGAGTTCCAACCTTTTTGGAACCCTCTACGCAATACACGTGGACATAATCTTCCACGGTTAGCCCTCCCAGGGGCTTCCCGTGCAAGTCTACTGGTTCTCCCCTCCGGGAGAGTCCAGTGATAAAATATATGTCTTCCACTTCAATGCGTATTGGCATCTGATCTATAACGAAGCAATCTTGGTCTGGTTCCCAATAATTGACGAGCATTTCTAGCAACCGAACATTGCTTTTCATATTTGGCATTTTGAAAAATTTGAACAATCCGCAATTTCGAAGAATATTTTGCGATGCTCGATCTTGCATGACCTCTTGATCAATTGCACTATGTTCACGCTCTCTCCATGAGATTGTCATCCTGTCAAAATTCAATAAATCATGCATTAGCCACGCATTTTTTTATTCGGACCTGCGCATACGTGACTTTTTCTATGCACAGTCGCGTGTATATGCGACTTTCCTGTTACCAACCCGCGTATGCGCAAGTCCGAGTTTTTTAGCAAGGGTTTTAATGGTGAAAATCAATAAATTTTAATTTCTAAATGGAAAAAATGATTTTCAAGGATGATTGAGGAGCCTACCTGACAAATTCGGTGTGTTTCGACTGTCGGTTGTTCCTGATTTGACGAAAGAATTTTTTTTCTCCAGAGCACTTTTTTCCAAATCAGCAATGCAATAATGAACCAAATATGAGGTAATTTGTCTATTTATGCCTAAAAAGTTGAAAATTTTCGCAAAATTTTGTTATGCTTATTTTTCCGATCTATCTTAAGCTGCATAACCCGGATGCTTGGAAGTGCCCAGTTTGGTATATTTTCAGGTACATTTTGACGAATTTGAGATTTTTCCCAATTTTTTGATCCATGCTTACTGACTCGTCACGGCAGGTATATGATCTTCACTGGAATATAGGTTAGGGAAATCACTTTTCGCTGCATCTTGCATACTAGCCTCCATACTGATCACTTGCCATAGGGTCGATCCCATCAGGTCATGACTATTACACCCATTTCAGTCTCCGATTATTTAATCATGACTTGGTGGTAGAGCCTTCCTTTACATGGGCTTCCTAGTTAGTTCCTCGCTATCACTTGTTGCCCATGTTGCGTTTTATGTAGGCTCAGGAGTCCTCTTTAGTCCCGCCATGACTTACGTGTTGAAGCTTCATTCTTCTTCTTCCTCACTATCATTTTTCTGGCTATTACCCTAGAGGCTCCCTGGTGTCGTTAAGTTGTATTACTGCATTGCATATTGGCTACTTGTTTATCCTGGCCTTTAGCCGGCTTCATTTGGACTCGATGTTTAAGCCAAATTTTGACCTTGACTATTTGTACAAGTTAACCATTGCATACACTTAGCTATCGCGACTTGACACCCTTTTACCCATGGATGGAACATTCCTTTGAGTATCGCTTACCAGTTTCCACCGCCTTGCATTGAGCATAGGATCGTTCCAGTCCCAGGAACTAGTGCATCTGATTTTTGATACTCGTTCTATCCATTGTACCATAGCATTCTTTTATTCTTTTTCAGGCTCATTATGTGAAAAAGACAAAAAAATCAAATATAACAAAAAGAGTGGGAACGGGATGTATCTTCGTTGTTTTGATGGCAGTACAGAGTCAGTTTGTCGCCCTTGAACAAAGCACATATACTTATATATATTTCCTACATTTGGGATGGTTTTTAGTTTTGACCTAGGTTCAGCCTTTACCTTGTTTCACTTGTCAGTTCTCCCCCGGTTGGTTATCTCTTCCAATCATATGGAGAGTTTGTTCTACCTCCTGCATAACAGACTTATACAGTGTCACTTTTTACTGCCATGGTCATCACGAGTCGTGCTTTTGTTCAAGGGAAGTCTAACCTGAGTCGGCCATTTTGCGGTGTCTCTTGACTCATTATTCAGTCGGCCTTCCCGGTCTTGTCAGTATCATGTTCTATCACATCAGATGTTTTGGTCTTCTGCTCGTGCTGGTTTGAGAAGGTCCCCATTGACTTCTTGCTGGCGGGTTTGTCTCTTATCGACTACGACACATTGCTCTGAGAGCAAACCTAGAGCCGCACCTTGGGCCTATTTCCATCATTGATAGGTGACCTCGTGCTCGGCATTTGATCATCATCATGGGTCTTTGACTGAGTGGTTTCCCCTGTGTTCGACGTCAGCACACATTATCACACTTGGGATTCGTGCAGTACCTTGATTTCCATTTGACCCTATCGGTGGATTTCTCGCCTCTGTGTCAGATTTCATTATTGGTTGGTTCAAAGGGTTTCTTCCGTGTGCTAGCTTCATCTTGTGCATGTCAGAAACATACTTCGGTTTTGGTTCCATCACTCTACTTCGTTCGATTCCTTCCAAATCTTGGCCTGCGGGTTACACTCGCGCTGGACTGATGTGGGATGCCTTAATGCCTTCCTTCCAGCAGATCTTTTCCCATCGACTCCGACTCATTGCTCTGGGACCAAGATCTAGAGTCTTTTTGTCAGTACCTTAGGGTTTGCAGTCATCAGTGGCAGACTCTTCGCTATCGACAGTGGGGATTCATCATTGCCTCCTGATTGGTAGATTCTTTCAAGTGTTCGACTTCAGCTCATTCATTCACACTTGTCAGATTGTACTGGGGCACCTTGACACTCATTATCATTATCGGTGGGTTGTCTCGCGTTGGTTAACGGGAAACATCATTGCCCGGTAATCCAACGATTTCTCACATGGTCGACTTCAGCTCATTTATTCCAAGTGTGTAGAATTGTGCCGTTGTGATCGGTGAAGACCTCGGGTTGCATCAGCATTTCTCGGTTCACTGTTGACGGTCCATTCGATTTACGCCGGTGATGCGCGTCACCACCATATGTTGCGAGTTCGATGCGGTATCCTATATGTTGGCTCCCGAGTTGCGTGATTGTACACGTTGTTCCCTCTTATGGTCGGTACCCAGATTCAGTTCATAGGCTCAGACATCTGTTACCTTTGTCACTAACATCAGCCTATGTGGATATGAGACATTGATTCCAGACTTATGTTTAAGTGCCATATGCCAAGACAGGTGCCTTCTATGTCCTTTAGGTTGTCTTTCTTTGTATACATGTTGGATCTATTCATTACTTTCTATATGATGTATTTTTGACTGAGCATGGGTATACCCGCCTCAGCATGAGTTGACTCTCTGTTTTCTTTCATTGGTTTTTGGCAGGCTGAAATCTGGTGAAGTCCTCTCTTGTCCTTGCGAAGTTCTTTCTATGTGCATAATAAATTTCAGCCATCATGTACCCCTTCTGACCTCATATATTAGGGGGCATTTGTTATAGCATCATTTCTCACCTTCATATGATTCATGATTTCTTTTATGGCTTTGGGCACCCATTCCTACAGACTTGGACAAATTCACTAAAAAACAGTGTAAAAATCCCCATACGCGGTTATGCCCAGTCTTTTCCGCGTGTATACGCGAGTCTATATGCACTTTTCCGCGTATTCCATTAAAATCATTAAAAATATATATATAAATTCCCTATTTTCGGGTTGGGTTGATGGTTACTCTGGTAGTTCAACCACCCCAGCACGTGGCCAACAGTTTCCAACTGTTGAAACTACTTTGAGGGAGTATAAAAGCCCCTCATGTGTATGGCCTAAGGGAGAGAGAGAAATTATTGATATTATACTCTGTTGGTATTCCCTATCCAAGTCTGATTCCCCGTGCCTCCTGCACTTTCCCAGTTCATTACAGGAAACCCTTGTTTCCTTGAGATGCTCATCTTCCTATATGTCATCTCGTATGCACCAGTTTGGAAAGAATCTTAGCGAGGCAAGGGCGGGACGGATCCGGACGACGGTCTGCTCGAAGATCGTGGAAGGATTCAGGTGATCTCTCCACTCGTTATTTCTGTACATGCTATTTATAATACAGAAGAACCGTCTTGTTCCCGAAATATACGTGTTAGTGTCCGCTTGCATATATGAGAATATTGTTATTTAAGCATTGATTATGGTTTATCTAATATTTCATATGGATTTCACTAACATTTAGAGTAGATATATGCTGTACAACCAGTTCTTCGTGCTTGTTTCTTCTTGTCTTTAAGGTTAAGAAGGAAGGACGGTTGCTGGGGGTTTGGACCCCGCGGGATCTTCTTCAACCGTAGGACCTACAGGTAACTTCCTCGATCTACTCTATTTAGTTTTTTATGAACATGTATGGTTGCGTGAGTCCTTCTTAAGTAGCATGCCCTGCTCTGTGGAGGTTTAAGCCCAACAAACCTCTAGGGTGATTTTCCCCGAAACAGTTGGCGGATTCCACCATTCAAATTCAAACAAAACCCCTAAACTTATAACTAGCCTAATATTTTCTAAGAACAAAAGCTAAATCATAAAGAGAGAGCCCTCTCTGAATACAGATTGGCTAGATTCTATATCTGAAGGTTGGTTTGTGGTTACCTCGGACCCCTTTCCTCTTCCAACAACTTCAAGGAAAATCTGAGTGATAACACAATGGATAAAGCTTTAAACTGAGGTCTCCAACTGAAATAATTCTTGAGCATCCTACCATTGACAGGACCTCCAAATAATTTTGTTCCATCCATTTCTTGTAGGAAGAATGAATTGTTACCTCTTGCTGAATGGATGATGTATGGACCTTCCCATAGATTGTCAAATTTTCCATGCTTGCCTTTGTCTTCCCTTCTTGAGTCCCACTTCAGCACTTTTTCACGAATGTTGAAATCATTTTCTTGGTTCTTTTGTCAAAAAGCTTCTTTATGTTTTTCTGCACTTACTGTGTTCTATTGTATACTTCTTCTCTAGTTTGCTGCAGTTGGACAGTTTGGTTTATTCTTCTTTGCATATCATTTTCTTCAAATTGTACTTCTTGGATGAGCTTCCTGACTGGCACTCCTTAACTTGTTGGAAATACTACATCTAATCCATACACAAGCTGATAGGGAGACATTCCAATTGATTTTTTATTTGTTAATCTCTCTGCCCATAATGCATGTACTAGTTTTTCGTGCCATGAATTTTTATTCTCTTCCAACAATTTTTTGATGATGTTTACCAAAATTTTGTTTGAGGATTCTGCCAACCCATTATCTTGAGGGTAATAAGCTATATAATGGCCCAATGAAATTTGATATTTGTGGCAAAAATCCACCATTTTCTTGGATCTAAAGGCAGCAACATTGTCAGTGATAACCTTTCTAGGACAACCAAATCTGGACAAAATGTGAATTTCAAGGAATTTGATGATTACTAAGTCTGTGGAAGTTCTAGAAAGGAATTCCCTCTATCCATTTTATGAAATAGTTAGTTGCAGTGAGGATCCATTTGTGCTGGGCAGATGAGGCAGGATGTATTTCTCCAATAAAATCTAGGCCTCATTATTGAAAAGGAGATTCAACAGAGATAAGATGCAAAGGTAATGGCAACAATTTACTTTTGCCTTCAAATATTTGGCATTTGTGACAGGCAATTACCATTTTATGGATGTCTTGAAAGAGGGTGGGCCAATAGTAACCAGCTCTAAGGATTTTGTTGATAGTGGTTTTCCAATAGAGGTAGCCTCCACATTCCCCTTCATGAAACTCATGCTTGATCTTATTTTCATCATCCTCAGGCAAACATTTAAGAAATATACCACTATCATTTTTCCAATATAAAACTTTATCTAAAATGCAGAAGTTTACAACCTTTAACTTTAAGAATCTAGCCTTTGTTTTGGAAAAAATAGGAGGAACATTAAGATTAAAAAGAACTTATAAAATATCAGCATACCAAGATGAATTCATAAATGATTCTTCAATAAGTGGAGTAGCCAACTCCTCTTGTTCATCTAATGCATCAATCATGTTCATGTCTAGTGCTTGAAAGTTTGTTTTAGCCATGATTTTAGCAAGTCCTTGTCCTTTGATTAGTTTTGTGGGCTTAATTTCTAGATCATATTCTAATATAACATCAATCCATTTACCTATTTTTCCATCAGGATCTTGAGTGAGTATGTATTTTACCACTGTGTGAGGTACAAATGAAATGATGTGTGAGTGCAGAATGTAAACTCTGAAGTCTTTCAATGCTTTTATTGAGGAAAAAGATTTTTTTCCATTATGTTGTACTTCAGAGGTGCATCTCTTAATGCCTTGCTGAAATATGCAATGGGCTGCTCTTGTTCTTTTATGTTTTTCTGTAGTAGGATAGCGGCAACTGTATGTTCTGATGCAAAGGAAAAAATGAAGAAATCTTTGATAAAATCAGGGCTAATTAGAACTGTTGTTTGGGTAAGTGCTTGTTTTACCAACTCAAAGGATTGATTTTCTTCTATGGTCCACTAGACTCCTATTTCTCTTTTTATCATGTTCGTGATGTTTCTTAGGAGCTCTGCAAGGATTGGTATGAACCTAAGTCACATGACACGAGGACACGAGACACGGAGGACACGTAAATACGAGTATTCGACACGAGACACTGTGACCTTGAAAACAGGACACGAAGGACACATTTTATTTATATTTAATATATATATATATATATATATATATATACACACACACACACACACAATTATACTTTCTTGAAATTTTAATTTTGAAATTCAAAATTCCCTCTCATTAGTAAATCACAATTATACAACTTACAAGTTACAACTTACAACTTACAACTTACAACTTCAAGGCTACAAGCACATAAGAAATACTAAATACTAAATAGTCATTAAAACCATGGTCATTAGTCAATAAGTCAATGACTCGTGACTCATGAGTCATTAAAATGGAACTTCATCAAGGATTCGGATCACTGCTTCTATTGAAGCTAGGAGAGGTTGCATAAGTATCCAACATAGATGTGAAAGTGTCTCATGAAGCTAATGCAGCAAGGTAAAGAAATGATCCTCTTGCTAGGGACAAGCAATATTGCTAGCAATCATACACCATGTTTTCTATAGAGCACCTTAGCTTAGACTTTAGAGTTGGCATAGAATTTAGACATGTAAAGAGGGCAAAGCCTTGTTCATTTTGATATAATTGATAAACCTAGACATGAATTCTAAATGGGACCCCAGTGAAATAATTTTGACTCAGGGCTGCTATGTGTACTAGTTGGTTTGTTTATTCTTTTGTTCCATTCTCTTGTTTTGGCCATAATCCTGTAAACTGTGTCTGAAAGCATGGTAAGTGTAATTGTGTAAGGATTCTGTGGCATAACAATGACAGAGTAGGTGTTTTCTATGAAAGTTATGTGATTTCATGAACTTTTACCTCTTGACTTCTGACTGACAAGTTTTACTTATCCTCCCTTGAACAACAGTTAGGACTTGTAACAGATCCTCCTCAGCCCACGAAGTAGAAGAACTAGCTATACTTCCCACACAAGTCCATTGTCAACATGATGAAGAGATAATCATTCTCGATGAAATAGGTAGTAAGGATAGTGCTGAAGTCTAAAAGCAAATTTCAATGTCTTAGGATCCATTTTTATTAGAAGTTGTCCCTTTAAAAAAACTATTCCAGAGAAAATATAGATAAAATAATTTTATTAACATCCATAAATGAGCAAAATGGTAGGTCAATGGGAACCAGATTTATAATTAATAGTAAAAAATTGTAAGAGTGCCTAAGCAACTCCTAAAAGCTAAACGCTAAAAGTAAGGCATAAGCTAAAATAAGTTAACACTTAAACTGCAGAATGAGAGAATTACCAAAATAAAAGGTAGGCTCAGATATACATAGTAATGGTTTTATGGGTGCCCTAAATAGAATTATAGAACCCAAAAGCAGCAGGTAGTGTTTAGCAAAAAACCCAATGATAATGGTGTGTAATGGATTGGGAGTCGGGACTGTGGAATAGAGTCCAAAATAATGCTATAGCCTATCAATGATGTTGACCATTTCTAGCAGTATAGCAAGAGACTGTAAATGAGATTAGTCATGTTGCACTGAGGGATCAAGGCATGCCATCAAACTGTACATGGGACGTCCTAAAACGGAGGACACGAATGCTAAAACGAAGGACACGAATGCTAAAACGGAGGACACGAGTATTCTATTTAAGGACACGAATGCTAAAACGGAGGACACGTATTCGGTTTTGGAGGACACGAAAAAAAACATATTGGACACGTTTTAGGTCGTATTTCGTGTCCAACACGTAGAATACGGGACACGGGACCCTGGAGGACGTGTCCTGTGACTTAGGTATGAACCTTCTTAAGAAATTTATCTTCCCAATGAAATATTGCAGCTCTTTGATGTTTCTAGGATGGTTAATTTGAAATATTCCTTCAATCCTTTTTGGGTCAATCTTGATCCCTTTTTCAGATATGATGTGGCCTAGAAGTTTTCCTTCTTGAAGGCCAAACATAGTTTTCTTGGGATTCAAAGATAAACCATACTTTCTACACTTTTCAAAGACTTTTCTTAAGTGAGCTAGGTGTTCTTCATCAGTTTTTTAGTATACTGTGATGTCATCAAGATATATCACAATGAAGTAACATATCTCTTTTGAGAAATAAATTTCCATGGCTCTTTGGAAGGTGGCACCAACATTTATTAACCCGAAATGCATTTTAACATACATGAAGGTGCCCCAGGGTGTAGTGAAAGTTGTCTTGTGTTGATCATCTGGGTGTACCAGCACCTGATTATATCCTGAAAAGCCATCTAGCAAAATATTCTCTTAGAACCTACTACCCTTTGTAAAATGTGGTCCATTTTTGGTAAATGGTAGTTGTCTTTCAGGGAGGCTTTGTTTAAATTTCTGAATTCTATGCATATTCTAATTTCTCCCGTTTTCCTCCTCACTGATACCAGATTTGAAAACCATTCTGAGTATCTTAGAGGGACTACTATTCCAGCATCATACATTTTCTTAATTTATTTCTCAACCAGGGGTAGTTGCACAGGGTTTATTATGCACAATTTCTATTTAAAGGGATTCTGGTTTTCTTTGAGAGGGATCTTATGACGGATTATCTCAGTATCATATGACTTTAAATAGTTATAGCTCCAGGCAAATACATCAGTAAATTCTTTGAATAGCTCAATATATTTCTGTTTTATATGATTTGGTAGTGTTTTGGACAATTTTATCATTTTGTGTTTTTGCTCACTGTCTATATTGCACTCTTCTATTTCAGCTTCAGTGGGTTCCATTTTTGGCTTCCTAGCAACATCATTAAAGACAAACAGTTCTTCTAGAGGAACCAGTCCCTTTGGCAAGTTGTTAGTATTGGACTGCAACACTTCAAAGTCTTCTTTTTCTGAATTTGTGCATAGTTGTGTTTTATGTGGGTGTTATTTTGTTAACATATTTATATCAGCATTATCAGGAGGTTCTTTTTTGTAGGCTTGTTCCTCAATAGAGTAGTCTTCTTCATGATCTGAGTCTGAATTTTTCATTTCAAACTCATTTCTAGACTGCAGGAAATCTTCTATCCATTTATCTCCTTCAAAAACTTGCCAGTATTTTATGTTATCAGGGACTGTTGGTCTATATTTGACCTGTACTGTGTATTATTCGTTTAGATAAGGTTTTTGATATGTACTAGCTGCAAAGGCTAGAACATTGGCAAGAATTTTTTGAGTTCTAGGGACAAAAGTAAGATCATATTCTTTGAATGTTTTCAAGAGGTCAATGACATCATCTCCATATGCTTTTAATCTAGGATTCTTATTTGTGTATTCTCCCTTGATCTGCGTAATAACTAGCTCAGAATCTCCATGGAAAGTTATCCTCTTGGATCCTAATTTCTTCAGTAATTGTAGTCCTAGGAGGAGTGCCTCATATTCAGCTATGTTATTTTTGCATTGAAAGCTTAGCTTGTGTGAATGACCTTCTACATGATTGTTCTCTGTGTTATGTACCCATATGCCTACTTCTAAACCAGTTTTGCCACAAGAACCATCAAAGCTCATACTCCAAAGAGGTTCAATTTCAGATTCACCATTATGTTGGTTATTGTGGCAACCCCTATTTTGTTTACTATGCTATTCCTTAGGGTCCCCACTATGCTTGTCATTTTTTTGTTTTTTATGGTCTGCACTATGTTTTTCATTGTTTCGTTGTTTATGATCTGCACTGTGTTTGTTATTTTTTGTTTGGGCCAAGTGTTTTGACTGTTCCTCCTCTTTTTCCTCTTCTTCTACAATTGTCTTCTCATTTTTTGCTACTTTTTCATTAACATTTTCATCATTGCGGAGGATAAATGAATCAAGATCAGTGTGGATAGAATAAAGAGGGGAGTTATCTGGTTTTTCTTGACTACTAACCATGTATTTCATGTGAGTTTCCCTATACAGTCTCCTTGGTTGACTAAAAACAGGGATGGTAACATAGCTCATTTCCATTTGGAGGGTGCCTTTGAGTTTAGTTCCCCATGATCTTGAAAGGAGCATGCCATATCTATGAGGAATATCAGCCACTACAATATCCATTAATAGGCTCTTGGTTGGTATTTGTGCTAGATTAACACAAAGATCTTTGATTAGGCCTAAACATTTAACTCTACTGGAATTAAAAGAGTATAAATCTTTGTATGGTCTAGTTATCTCAAGACCTAGTCTTTCCATTACTACCTTTGGCATGAGGTTGTGTGAAGCTCCTGAATCTAGCATGGCATTGTGAAGTATTTTATCATGGATGTTTAAACTGACATAAAATGGAGGAACACCTCCCTCTTGAAATTTACCTTCCACTTCTCATCAGAACAGAAGTTTAGGCTTGTCATCATTTAAATTCACAAAATCAACATTTTCTCCTATGTCTAAAGCTTTCAAAAGTTGGGATATATATATATATATATATATATCTTGAGTGACTAATTCAGTAAGAGGAATAGAGATTTTAATCTTGGAAATTTCATTCTCTATACTGAAAGGTGTCTAAATTTTTGAAATGTTTAAATCAACCTTTTCAGGCACTGTTTTCACAACAATTTCAGCTTGTTAGTTTTTATTAGGAATCTCAGTTAAAACAGTTTTGTTAGGGGCACTAGATATGTTGCTAGTGCTACTTTGGTCACCACAGTCCTTGCCACTAGGTTGGCTATTTTTACTTCTAGTTTTATCAGAACTTTCAGCCACTGTGTTTGGACTTTCTGCTGTATCTTTAGGAATGTTTTCAGGTACCTTCCTAGCAGAAATTTAAGAGTTCTTTCTTTCTAGAGTATCTTGGTTTTTCTTGCTTATAAGGTTATATTGTCTATGTACCTCCATGATGGCGTTTTCAAAGCCTTGTTTATAGTCTTCAAATTCTAGGCTTTCTTCCTCATTTGGTGCAAATATTCCTCGTTCTGCAAGTTGTATCCTCATTATTTACACCCATTAAATTTATGTGACTTTCCTCTGTTTCTTTAATAACCCCTTCATCCTCATCAGCATAGTTTTCTTGGAAATGAGGCCTGATTTGTTGATCAGGACCTCTTTGTCTTATTTGAGGGGGGTTTCTTCTAAAATTTTGGTTTTGGTTTTGATTTTGATTTATGTTTTGAGGAGCTGTTTGGTTTTCTCTAGGGTAAGCTCTCTCATTCATGTTTATTCTCTCCATCATTTTATACATGGTTCTAAATAAGTTATCAATATTTGTATCAACTGATGAAGGAATGACTTCTTCCCTATGTGTAACCCTATTTTCATTTTTCATTCTAGCTCTTTTGGCAATCAAATTGGCTTCTACACTTACTGCTCCCCTCTGCATGTCTTCTAATGTGATGGGTTCTCTTTCTCTTAATTGGTAGGCCATTTCTGGATCAAATCCATCAGGGAATTTCATTAGGGCTATACCTTTTGGAGCTTTCATACGAACAGGGAGGGTCTTATATACACTATTGAACCTAGTGCAGTATTCTTGGACACCCTTTCCAACATTTCTTGTAATGTTTTCATATCCTGATAAGATTTGGAGAGGGTTCTTCTTGACTTCTCATTTGTTTAATAATAATTGATGAAAATCAGGGAGGTCATTTATACTATTAGGGGTTAGACCTTTAAACCATTTTCTTGCCCCCTAAGCTTTGAGCAAACATTCTGAGTTTAACAGTTTCATCATCTATTTCTTGTTGTAGATACAGAAGTGTCCTCAGACACATAACTTTATTGATCATGAAAAAATATTACATTACAAATTGCAGGAGTTTACAAATGTAAACTCTCACTCTACACACTACAATGAAATTAGGAAACTAACCTATTTATAAGCTCTATGTTCTAACTTAATCTAGTTATGGATCACTTGGAAAATCAACAAGTGTCCATTTACAATAAATGACCTTCTAACCATTCTACTAACTTTATTCCTATTTTAGAGCCAAGGAAATGACTCTATTCTAGAGTCTTATTTTTACTAACAAAATACTATTTCTAAGTATCTCAAATATTTATTAAATATTCTAATTAAATAAATATATTTATCCTAACTTTACATTATTTAATTTATGTAATTTTGGATTTATAATTGCCTTTATGAAAGAGGCTAACATTCTCCCCTTCAAGGATAAATCCAAAATAAGAGCAAGGAACCATCTTCCAAGTTCTCAAGTTGATGCTGAAAAAATCTTCAATCTCAAGAGACCATGAATCAATTGTATGTCCGATTCATCTCTGAATGTTGCTTCACAACTCCATCAAGTGCCAAGTTGCAAAAGGATCCATCTATCCTTTGCATGAAATCATCATCAAAATTTTGTTCAAAGCCCACTCGCTGATGATGTCAAAAAACAACTCATTGTTGCTTTTGTTGTGCTGGAAATTGTTCACTGCCTCTTTGTTGTCAACTGCCCACTGGAAAATTTGTTGATGCCCACTGGCTGTTGAAGATGCCCACTGGCTGCTTTTGTTGGTTGTGTCGAGACTTTCAGTTTGACAACCGCTGTCAATTTCATTGACATTTTCCCCCCTTTTTCAGCTGAAAGGAGAGACACTTCTCTTGGAAAGTATTTCTAAACTCCCCCCCTTTAGGTGTAGGAGTTTTACACTGGTGTACTCCCCGGTTCAACTGCATGAGAGTACCATCATCTTTTCAATGTTGGCTACACTATGTGTCATTGGATTCGATTGTAGAACTGAGACAATCGTTTGACTGTGGATGACCATTTCCAAGGGTCGATCCATTCATAATGTATCTTCAATCTGGCTGATTTTTTTTGGTTGCGACATTTTTCTAAGGAATGATTAGGCTTGTCACAATGGCAACAAGGATGGAGATCAAAACACTAATCTTCCATATGATTGGTTCTTTGACAATGAGAACATATCGGTTGAACTTCAACTTCAGGTTGTGTGCAATTCTGGTTGTCTGCAACTCTGGGTTGTGTGCATTGCTGGTTGTCTACAACTTTCTCAGAACTTGCTGAGGTGAGTTGTGCAAGAAATCCTGCACTGACGACCTTAATTGGCTTGGAATAATTTGGGATATCCAAGTTGATGTCATCATTGACATATCCTAAGCCTCGTCGATTCTTTTTATTGTGAATTTCTTCCCAGGGCTTGATGATGGGCTTGGAAGAAATTTGAACTGGGACAACTTCAACACTTGAAGTTGTTTGAAGGAATGATTATCATCTGAAGGGTTCAAAGACTTGAAAGTATCACGCTTTTCTTGCAATTCAATCCTTTGACGTTGTGACTCGAGTTGAAGAAACTCAATAGTTTCATGTGTTTGTTGTAGATGCCGTGAAAGATCAGCAAGAGTGTCTTTGCTTATGTGCACCATGTCTTCATCACTAGAGATGATCAAACTGTCAAGAATGTTTAACAACTGAATATGTTGTGTCATCTGAACTTGCACACTTGAAATCAAGCTCTCTTGTTGTAGATTTCATACTTTGAACTGTTTCACTTGAATGACAGGCTCGCTTGAATGTGGCTTGAATGGCACGCTCGCTTGATTTGTTGCTTATTGCACTTGCTAAAATTGTAGAATTTTCTCGCTTAAACTCTGGAATTCACACTCGCTTGATGATGATTGCGTTTGTTTAAGTGCTCACTTGACTTACTTGATGACCTCACGCTCACTTGAATGAATAGCCATGCTCACTTGATGTCGATTGTAACTTGTTTGGTTGCTTTGATGGTTGCTGCAATGAACTTCACTCTAGCTCCCTTGAAGGTTTGATCTTTGTACTGACTTGATGCAAATTGCTTGAATGTATAATCACGCTCGCTTGCAGGATATGTGAACTTGTTGCTTTTTTGATTTAAAAACTCATGCACTCACTTGATTTTTTGTAAAGGGTGTCAAACACTGTCGAAAATGCACCCAAGAAAGCTTACAAAGATTTTAATGATTCACTTTAAAAACAATGAATTCGATTACAAGTTCTGAAATGGATTTTCAACAATGCTGATGTAGACTTTGCTTTCAAATGCATTAACTTGACTAGGTGAATTTGATTGTTGATGTAAACAATCTTTTATTATATGTTTTCATGGCGCAAATGCATGTGTTGATCTTGCAGCTATTTCGTTACATGTGTTGTGCTTGCTGATATTGAACTTATTTATGCAATATTAAATGGAATCATTGATGTGTCACAACTAGACACAAATAAAAAGGAAACAACATGTGTTGGGAAAAATACTGAGGGTGGGGGGGGTGAATCAATATTTACAGCATATTCAAAACTTTTTACTTTTTCACTCTCTAAAACCCATACACCACTTTCCTTTAGTAAACTCGCATATATACGCGGCTATCCTTCATACAACTCGCGTATTAGTAGAGATCTAAATATGCAGATATTTATTAACTTAGTTCTTTGCACTATTCAATCATCTGATGTTAAGTTAACAGTAAACATGTGTAATAACAACAGAATAAACCATCACACAAAGCATCACACATGAACACCAGGATTTTTAGGTGGAAACCCAAGTCGGGAGAAAACCATGGCTTTGTGGTATTAAATATACTTGTTATAGAGAAAACATCTGACAACATATGTCTTTGGGTACGGAGACTCCTGCGACACGCGAGGCACCCACTGCCGGCTCGTTCCCGACCTCTCACGGAAGGAGCAAGCACGGCTCGTTTACTGGCCTCTGCTGGAAGGGAGCTCGACCCCACCACTCTCGTTTACCGGCCTCACCCGGAAGGGAGCACCAAAACCCCCACGGCGAAGGCTACAACCCTCGGCCTGCCTCTATGGACCCGTTTCATCCAATTTCTGCTGGATCCAAAGCTTCCTCTAGAACACAACTTGCAGGCCACATTTCATCATATTTTCAAACTGAACCCTTTCCATACTTTTAAGCACAGTCAACCATGAAACAGATACATATAACTTACTGACAGATATCAGTAAACCAGCAGAACAGATCAGATATTTCTTACCACGGACTTCAGCAAGCCCAAGTTTGCATACGCGCTTTCCCTTCACTGATGTCGCGTATATACGTGCTTCCGTCCACATAAAACAGCGTATACTTCAGTACAAATTCCATTGCGCATACGCGCTTTCTCTTCAGCGAAGCCGCGTGTATACGCGCTATACACGTCAAGCAAAGCGTGTGGTTCTTCAGACATTTAGGTCATTGCAATTCTTTAGAACAGATACATCACTCAGATTTTACCCTTTACTTCAGACAGATGTTCGCCTCATCTCAGATCTAATCATTCCATAAATAGATCTAGAAGATACAAATACATTCCAGATCTAGATTCCCTTCTTCATCATTTCTTCATTGGTGCATCATACATTCAGATCTTTCATTCAACTGTAACCCTTTCCATTCAGATATACTTCAGGGAGAAGTATTCATTCAAGCTCAGACATCTTGCTCCACACCCTACTTTGCACAATGAATTTCTTCTTCTTATATAGGTTTACCCTCTTTCAATACCATGAGCCAAAACCACATTACTTCCGATGGTATTCCTGGACGGGGTCATTTAGACGAATCATTACCCAATACAATGGGTCAATACCATGGTGGTTACCCCTGGTTTTGCACTTTATGAGTGCTTTTTCCCATGCGCGACTTGGAACGTTGTTTCCCGTGTGCATACGCGACTTCTCCTAGGTAGATCCGCGTATGCCTTGAGACATACTCTTTTCACCATAGATTTAGCACATGTTGAATTCCTTTCTTCATTGCCTTCTGTACACATTGTAGATACATCATATTTAGCTCATCAAGACATATTCTATCAAGCACAACTTCATCAAGTAAGTTGCCATCATCTTCATTAAGTGGGTTTCTATTCAAGGACAACACTCAGCATCATAGTGCTAGCAAACATTATTTCATATCAGATCTACATCATTTACCAAGCCCATCAGGTCAAGAATAGCTTCATCAGGTGGATTGCCATCAAGGACAACACATGTCAACAGTCTCATGTCTTCATCTTCATTCAGTGGGTTGCCATCAAGGACAACACTCTTCATCATATTGCAACAATCTCCCCCTTTGGACTTGATGGCAACCACAATGGTGTTTGGTTACCACAACAGATAGGTACATTAAGAATACAAGGACACCATGTCACATTCCCCATTTTTGACACCATTCTTTCTCTTCATTCAAACACCATGTCACTCTCCCCCTTTGACATCAAGGGCAAAGGGTGGATCAAAATCAACATACTCTCCCCCTTTTCTCCACATGGGGAAGAAGCGTTCTACAGATCTGATATATACTGAAGTGACCAAGCTCCCCCTGAGTTCATGCTGAATCTTCAAACATATTTTCCAATGAAGTACATGACTCTATGAAATTCCTATCACCAATGACTCATACTTACATCAAAGATCCATCCAAGTGGATTTACATATAAGACACAAGTACCCAACCAAGTGGGTTTACAAAATTTGACTCAGCTACCCAACCAAGTGGGTTTACAAATTTTGACAAGTCCTTACATGACTGAAATTTACAATTTTACATCATGGGTCTCAACATGACCTTTTCATCAAAATACAAATATGACTTTTCATAACCAACACCAGAAAGTCCTCAAGAAAGAGAACATATTGCAGAACCATCATAATGCCAACAATGAATTATACTCAGCAACGCTAATGCTCCCCCTGAATCTGTGCATCCAAGCAACCTTTTCATATGACTAAGGCTCCCCCTTAGTTTGTGCATCCTGAACACTTGTACCAACAAATCATCAAGGCATCTTTATCAAATGATTAGAAATAGAATTATGAGAACTGGAACACCACCAGAGATACCAAACAGTATCATAGATACCAAACAGCACTGCAGCTGTGCTGAAGAGAGCTGACTCCAAACAGAAAATTGTCAGCAATCAGACATACGCGGTTTTCTGTGCATGAACTCGCATATATACGCGACTGTGTTTCAGGAAATCCGCGTATCCAATGCCATCTTCTATATTTTAACCAGATCTAATCCTCTGCGAGGCAAAGACAATGTTCAGCTTCTTTCTGAGATATTTGAATGCTTCCCGGGAATACAGATAGATAGAACAATGTAGTTGTGTCTTCAAGCGTCATCCAATGGTTGTAGCATAAACACATTAGTAACCAAGCCTTCAGATTATTTGCAGCATCAATACATTCTTTCCAAGAGAAATTATCATACCAGAACAACATCTTCACATAAGTGTCAAGCAATCATCCATGTGGTCCAACATCACCAGGATCTTCAAGATTTACCATGATGTAACATAAGTAGGAAAAAGGTCTCAACCATAGTAATAAACTATGCATGAACTATTATTATCTCTGAATCATAAGACTTCCATCTCAGCAACGAATACTCTTCTTCATAAAGCAAACAGGACTCATCCATAATCTTCAACATAAGAAACCAAGTATCATATCATCATAATTTAGAACTGAGAAACTAAGCTGATACTGTGTCAATAATACAGTTATTAACAGTCAGACTGATGCTCCCCCTGAACCTCTGCTCCAGATCTTCAACTATCATGTAAATTCTCTTATCATCAATGCATACGTGACTGTGTCTGCTGGAACTCGTGTGTATACGCAACTTTTGTTCATCGAACCCGCGTATGGAAAGTGAAGTATAGAAATTTTTCCACATCCCTTCATCTCCCCCTGAACTTGTACTTCCTGTACCTGTCTTCTTCATATCAGATGCTCTGTCAGAAATACGTATAACTAGAATAATCAAATCAACCATGAGAGACATCATACATTGCTCCCCCTGTGACGATACATTACTAAATCTCATAATGTATCCCACATCATTCCTGCAGTCAATCAGAGAAATAAGCTTCAGAAGCGGATGACTGCAGTAGGGTCAATATTCCCTACGTTTCTGATCGGTCCTCCATCTTTTTTCAGATTTGTTTGATCTTTCTATTTGTGTGCTGGAAGTTATCCAATTTCTCATATCTGTTCAACCTGCATTCCTTTTCTACATGTCCATACTTGTTACAAGAATAACATCTCATATGTCCGGAAAAATAAGCATAAGAATCATAATGAGTATTTCTAATCTTCCTCCTTTTACAATCAGCTGCTTTATGTCCATACTTGTTACATGAAAAACAATATCCCTTGAAGTTACCAGAGTACCTTTCTGAGTAGAATCTGTTTGTTTGTGGCTGAATTGTTCTGCTTCTGCAATTTGCTACAACATGCCCATAATTATGACATTTAAAACATTCAACGTTCTTGAATGAATTCCTTTGAGAATTCATGATTGTTGGTTGATCTTTTGTCTCTTTCAACACTTCAGGTTTAGTATTGACATCCTCTAAATTTTTAGCACTTCCTTGTGAGCTAGATTCTCCTTTAACAGTTTCATGGAAACCAAGACCAAGTTTGATAGCAGGAGACCTTTGATTACTCAGAATATTGTCCAAAATATTAGTACTATCATGAAACCTCAAAAGTTTAACCTTTTCTTCTAATTTACCTTTGAGAAGGTTTACCTCAACCTCCAAGGCTTGACATTGCTTTGTCATGCTTTCTTCTTTTCTTCTTCCATCTTCTACTTGATCCTTCAGATTTAGAATCTCTTCTTTCAACCAATTTTCGTTTTCTTCACATGTTTTTTGCAGCTCTTCATTCTTCTTATTTGATTTTTCTAGATCTTCTTTGAGAGAGATGATTTCTGCTTCAAGGCCTTCCTTTTCAAATGGTTGTAGAGGTTCCTCATTCTTCTTACTTGATGCTTCAAGATCTTCTTGTAGAGAGATGATTGCAGCTTCAAGTCCTTCATTCTTCTTGCTTGATTTTTTGAGATCTGCATTTAGATCGTTGATTTCTGCTTCTAGTTCTTTAATTCGATTGGATGCATAAGTATGAAACCTTTGATACTTGTCCACCTATCCATTCAGCATTTCTATTTGTTCTTTCATTTGAGAGATCATCTCTTTGTAGATAGAATCTTTCTTATCAATTTCCTTTTTTTGTTCTTCAACTTTGATCTTGATAGCTTCTTCTAGATCCACAACTTTACTTTCACTATCTTCACTATTGTTTGCACAAAGAAGAGTATTACAAGGACCCCAATCACTATCTGATTCATCTTCTTCAATTTCTGATATACAAGTTTTCTGAGATATCTTCTTGTTTCGAGTAGCCTTCTTCTTTTGCTTCTTTTCCATGAGTACTTTCAGATCATGGTCAGAATCTTCTTCATCTTCACTGGACACTTCATCATCATCTTCATTTGTATAATAACTCTTCCTCTTTTCAAATTGTTTCCCTTTACCATGTTTTTCTCTATAAGGACATTTAGCAGCATAGTGACCAACTTTTCCACACTCAAAACATTTGAAGGGAAGCTTACCTTTGAATCTTCCAGTTCCTAGTTGGAGTTTTCTTACGAAATTCGCTTCTTCTTCATCGGATATATAGTTGGATTCTTTGACCACTTCCTTTTCTTTTCCTCTTGCGGATACCTTAAAAGCAGCTTCTTTGATTTGAGAAGGACCTCCTTGTCTCATTTCAAAAGCAGTCAGAATACCATGTAATTGAACAATAGTAAGAGTTTGCAGATCTTGCCTTTCTTCAATAGCTGAAACTTTAGAGTCAAATTTTGAAGTCAGGGATCTTAAGACTTTTTCCACCAGAGTAGTATTGGTTATGGTTTCACCCAAATTTCTCATTTGATTTACAATATCATCCAAACGTAAGAAGAAATGGGCAATACTCTCATCACTATGCATCTTCAAATTTTCATATTCAATTCTAAGAGTTTGGAGTTTTGCACTTTTTACCTTTGTGTCTCCTTCATAACTTAGAATGATTTTGTCCCATATTTCTTTTGCTGAATGTAGCTGCATCACTTTAGCAAATTCTGCTTCAGACATGCTTCCTAATAAGACATTCACTGCTTTGGCATTGATTTCATACTTCTTCCTTTCAGCTGCATCAGTAGGAATACTTGCCGGATATTGATAGCCTTCTTCCACGATTGCCCATACATCTACACCAAGACTTTGCGGATATGCTTTTGTTCGTACCTTCCAGAATATCAGATTGCTTCCATTGAATAGAGGTGGCTTTATAGACATTACTCCTTCTTGACTTCCCATTGCGACGGATCTCCTTTAAGCGATCAAGCTTTTGCACAAGGACCTTGCTCCGATACCAATTGTTGGGAAAAATACTGAGAGGGGGGGGTGAATCAGTATTTACTGCATATTCAAAAAATTTTACTTTTTCACTCTCTAAAACCCATACGCTACTTTCCTTTAGTAAACTCGCGTATACACGCGGATATCCTTCATACAACTCGCGTATTAGCAGAGATCTAAATATGCAGATATTTATTAACTTAGTTCTTTGCACTATTCATTCATCTGATGTTATGTTAACAGTAAACATGTGTAGTAACAACAGAATAAACCATCACACAAATCATCACACAAGAACACCAGGATTTTTAGGTGGAAACCCAAGTCGGGAGAAAACCACCGCTGCAGTTGCTGTTAAGTCCCTATATTAATAGTGTAGCCCCTTATTATGTTAGTGTAGCCCCCCTTATTGTTATTATTGTACCCCTGTAACCCCCATATTGTTATTATTGTGCCCTTACATTATTATTTTTAAGTCGGCTAGGATTACATTGTGGCCCCACTAGGATTATATTGTGGCCCCATGGACTCCTATATATAGAAGGAGGTTTTGTTCATTTGTATAATCCAAGAATTGTTCATTTATGTAATGTATTGGAGGTTTCCCCCTCGAATTGGCTCATTTCTAAGGCGTTGATATCTCTTTTCTTCTATTTTTGAGCTGGTTACACAACATTTGGTATCAGAGCTTTGGATTCTAGGGTTTCACTGCTCCAAATAGGTCATCATGGCATTTTCACTATAACTTGTTTTCTACAAAGTTTCAGAACTAAAATTTTTATGGTGCGAAGCCGAAATCTTGAGAAAGCTTGTCTAAAAATTTCAGAGCTTGGTTCACAATATTTGCGGAGATATCATCCGTGGAAGTTAGGTCTTTTTTCAGGCTCCTAAACAGGTCATCGTGTAATTTTCGCTATAATTGTTTTTGTACGAAGGTTCAGAGTCTGAAATTCATATGGTACGAAGCTGAATTGCTGAGGAAATTCGTCAAAAAATTTCAGAGCTTGGTTCGCAACATTTTTGGAGATATGATCTGTGGAAGGTAGTGCTTTTTCAGGCTCCTGAATTTCATCTCAAAGAGGTGATCATGGGAAAAGTTCAATAACTCTGCGAAAGATTGGATTGAGTCTGCGGAAGTCAAAGTTGTCACAAGTAAACGGAATTTAGTTTCTTGGCTATCAATTTCAGAGACAAAGGGCCAGCACAATCACGTGGCAAGTCCTACAAGTATTATGCGAACCGATCCGAAATTAGGTCATTGTGGGAGATTGGAAACAACTTTGTCTTGGAAAAATCAAAAATCAGATCAGACTGTTGCATTAAAATATAATTAGGAGGGAGCTACTTTAGTGATGAATTTCAGATATTGAATCTTTGTAATCATGAGATAATACAATTTCATCCTCCAGGCTCCTCAAAGAAAGAAAAAGGTGTGTATTTTTTTCAAATTGCACAAATCTTATTTGAAAAATCAGTTTGAAGTGATTCCAAGGGAATATTTTAGAATTTTTATCAGTATTTGGTTCTATAATGCCTCAAAAAAATAATTCCATACCCATTAATCCCTCAAAAATCTATACTATGACGCATGAAGAGGAAGAATTGCAGTATGAGATATCAAAATTACGGTACCAAGTGCAACAAATTTCGATCTTACGAAGAGCAACCAAAGATGGCATAGATGGTTTAAAAGCATAAATGGAGGCTAATTTGGATGGTTTGAAGGATAAATAATAGCTAATATGGATGATAAATTATTGGAAGATCACATCGAGCATCAACAACAAGTTCTCCAACTCTCAAAGGATAACCTAACTTTGGTGCAAAATCTAATGAAACAATAGGAAGATCAACATCACATAGAAAGAAGTTCTGAAGCAGTCACAGAAACAAGAACTTGACAAGTATGATCAATTCCATAGTATCTCAGCAGGTGGAAGAACTTTCCTGTAGAATATTCCACATGGGAGGATGAGAATTTTATATAAAAGCACCCAGAGCTACTCAAGTGTTGAGGACAACACTTTTTTGAAGGAGAGGGGCATGTCAGGTCCCTATATTACTAGTATAGTCCCTTATTGTTGTTAGTGTAACCCCCTTATTGTTATTATTGTACCCTTGTAACCCCCATATTGTTATTATTGTGCCCCTTAAATTATTATTGTTAGGTCGGCTAGGGTTACATTGTGGCCCCATGGACTCCTATATATAGAAAGGAGGTTTTGTAATTTGAATCATCCAAGAATTGTTCATTCATGTAATGTATTGGAGGTTGCCCCTCGAAGTGGCTTATTTCTAAGGCGTTGATATCTCTTTTCTTCTCTTTTTGGAGCTGGTTTCACAACGGTTGTCTCAGCCTTCAATATTTTATTATAGAGAAAACATCTTACAACATATGTGTCGGTGCAGACTCCTACCAGCACGCAGGCACCCACCTGCGCTCGTTTACCAGCCTCTCCTGGAAGGGAGCTACGACCCCCTGCTCTCGTTTACCAGCCTCACCTGGAAGGGAGCTGCGACCCCCTGCTCTCGTTTACCAGCCTCACCTGGAAGGGAGCTTCAACCCCCTGGCGAAGGCTATAGCCCTCGACACCTCTATGGACCACAGCACCTCTATGGACACGTTTCATCAATTTTCACAACGGATCCAAAGCTTCCTAGCTTCCCCTAGGACACCACTTGCAGGCCACATTTCATCATATTTTGAGACTGGACCCACTCCATACTTTTAAGCACGGTCAACCATGAAACAGATACATATAACTCACTGACAGATATCAGTAAACCAGCAGAACAGATCAGACATTTCTTACCACAGACTTCATCAAACCCTAGTTTGCATACGCGCTTTCCTTTCACTGATGTCATGTATATACGCGCTTCTATTCACATAAACCAACGTATACTTTTGTACATATTACTGAGCTCTATACATATTACAGATCTAATTTCATTGCGCATACGCGCTTTCTCTTCAGCAAAGCCGCGTATATACACGCTTCCTCTGCGTCAAACAAGCGTATGGTTCTTCAGATATTTAGGTCATTGCAATTCTTCAGAACAGATACATCACACAGATTTAACCCTTTACTTCAGACAGATGTTCGCCTTATCTCAGATCTAATCATTCCATAAACAGATCTAGCAAATACAAGTAAATTTCAGATCTAGATCCCCTTCTTCATCATTGGTGCATCATGCATTCAGATCTATCATTCAACTGTAACCCTTTCCATTCAGATATCCTTCAGAGAGAAGTATTCATTCAAGCTCAGACATCTTGCACCTCCACTCATGATTTGCACAATGAATTTCTTCTCCTTATATAGGTTTACCCTTTTTTCAATACCATGAACCAAAACCACATTACTTCCGATGGTATTCCTGGACGGGGTCATTTAGACGAATCATTACCCAATACAATGGGTCAATACCATGGTGGTTACCCCTAGTTTTGTACTTTATAAGTGCTTTTTGCCCATACGCGACTTGGCACGTTGTTTCCCGCGTGCATACGCGACTTCTCCTAGACAGATCCGCGTATGCCTTGAGACATACTCTTTTCACCATAGATTTAGCACATGCTAAATTCCTTTCTTCATTTCCTTCTGTACACACTGTAGATACATCATATTTAGTTCATCAAGACATATTCTATCAAGCACAACTTCATCAAGTAAGTTGCCATCATCTTCATTAAGTGGGTTGCTATTCAAGGACAACACTCAGCATCATAGTGCTAGCAAACATTATTTCATATCAGATTTACATCATTTACCAAGCCCATCAGGTCAAGAATAACTTCATCAGGTGGATTGCCATAAAGGACAACACATGTCAACAGTCTCATGTCTTCATCTTCATTCAGTGGGTTGCCATCAAGGACAACACTCTTCATCATATTGCCAACAACATGAAGCCATAAAAAACATGCGCCATCACAAACACACATAGTGTACCTAAGATCCCCTTATTCAATTTCGAGTGGATCTAGGACACAAGTACCAAAAAATATGTCTTTATTAATTACTGGATTACATCATCTTTTAGCATTTACAACATTTCCACTGAAGCTTTCTCAAACAATGAGAATCTGACGCTCGCAAATTTTGGAAACAAATGTCTTTAAAAATTGTGTGCAATGATTGCTCACAACTTATTTCTCCAAGTTACAAAAATTTTAACGCACCTTATCACTCCAAATATTTCAAAACATCACCCTTATTACTCCAACCCATTACAACGTTATAAAAAAATATATACTTTATTTCTCCAGTTCTAGTAGCCACACCGTGCTTCCGCCGCGCTCTTTTGACGGCAAAGATATGCTTGCTGTAATAGGAAATAGCTCTGCCATGCACAGCCCCTTCATAAGGTTCCCTGTAACAAATCCATTCACAGACAATACTCTATGTTCATCTTGGATTATATCCTCCAATTTGACTTCACCACGAGCTAACATTCATCCTTCAATCGAAAGATGAAGAAATTTGTTCATCACAGCCAAGCTTGATTTCCATATTTGAATGAATACAAACTTAACAGCATACCATATTCATCTATGGCTTGGACCATCGTATGAAACCAAGGAGTAAAAGCAACGTGCTCCATACATCTTTTCAAAATTCAACACAATAACCAAAAGAAAGATTAAATAACAATGATTTTATTTACTGTGCCTTTGTTCCTCAGAATGGAAGGAGGGCACTCGCGAGTGGCACAAGAAACCCGTGGGTTGAATACTCTAATGCAAATGCATTTTTTTATCTGACAGAGATCTCCAAGACATGTGTATAAACTTCGTGCTTGCAGGGCAGGACACTACTTTTGCTGCTCTCTCCTAGTTCTTTTGGCTTTTCATCGAACACCCAGATGTTGAAGAGAAGATATTGCTAGAAATTTAGTGGATTTTGAATTTGTCACCATCAGATAATGATTACAATTCCCATAAGGGTTTTTTCACGGAGGATCTCAAAGAGATGCATTATTTTCATGCCACGCTGTCAGAAATCCTGAGGCTGTACCTACCCATTCCACTGAAAGTCAAGGAGCTAGCCGAAGACGAGCTTGTATTTCCTGGCGGGAGTGATCTATTGACTAGACAGCATGTTGAGGAGGGCTTAGGCTAAATCAGCTTATATCACTTCAACTCCATCTTCATTACGCTTGAGCTCATCATGTCTACCCGCAGAAGAACTCTGTTAAAGGTTATCTCACCATACGAGGACGCTATGCTACGTGGGCTGTGAATTGCCGAGGACGCTGCCAAGAAACTGCTGCAGGAGCAGATTGTCGGCCTCTTATTTTCAAAGTTTATCGATTTGCATGGGGGAGTAGACCTTTCTTTTGGCTGTGTGGACAGTCAATATTGATCCATAAATGATTATTGTTGACACGAATGATTATATCAGATCATTGCAATCGGAAATAGGAGCCGCTGCCTACTGCTAGTAGACGGGTTTCGATGCTCGGCTCCACAGAAAATTAAAATTAAATAATAAATTGAATCTCACCATACAAATAAAAAATAAAAAAACTTCAGGCTTGATTGAAATCTGGATCGATTTTTCAGCGTATTAAAGCTCTTAAAGCTCAATTTCTTCTTTTACATAAGTGCAAAAACATTACTACATGGATTCAGTTCAAATGATAATACATGGATTCTGTTTCAACCTTTGAAATGGGCACATATTCAGATTTAAAAATCTAGAAATAAATCACAATTAAATTTCTTTTCTAAAAAAATTTAATTGATTCCATACCAATTATTTTCTGATTAATTCAATGGATTTTTCCAAGAACTTATAGAGCTGGAATCTCCTCTTCACATTCACTACAGCATTACCATAGCTCTGATACCACATGTAGATACAGAAGTGTCCTCAGACACATAACTTTATTGATCATGAAAAAAGATTACATTATAAATTGTAGGAGTTTACAAACGTAAACTCTCACTCTACACACTACACTGAAATTAGGAAACTAACCTATTTATAATCTCTATGTTCTAACTTAATCTAGTTATGGATCACTTGGAAAATCAACAAGTGTCCACTTACAATAAATGACCTTCTAACCATTCTACTAACTTTTTTCCTATTTTAGTGTTGGCAATATGTTTCTGGTATCCTATTATATTGAATTGATTTTCCTTGATGGCAACTCTCTGACAAAGGATAACCCGGTGTTGGGTATGATGGTGCTCTGTGTACAGTTAGAGGTACCAATGTCAAGACGGTCGACTATCTATCTCGACTGGTAGACAATAAACCATCGCGTGATAACCCTCTGTATTATAGAGTAAGGTTTTTATCTATGTTTCGAATGGTGGATCGAATGCACACAGAGAACCGAGTCGAACAGTTCGTAAGGATTTCATCGGAGCTATATAACAGTATTGTGGTTGTATGATCTAATAACGCGAAGAAACGAGTTGGGGAAAATACGCAGACGGAACTTGGAGTAGAGGGGAGGAACCTTGCGAATGAACAGTGAACGCGGTTTAAGGCTGGAAGTGGTTTTTATCGCACCACCTTTGCAGCAAAAGTGGTATTTGAGAATCAGGAGCGATTCCATAGAATAGTCGACACGTGGCGTCGGGAAAAGTTCCAAAACCACCATCACTGCACACCATCGCACGTTAACGATTGACCAAGGAGGCTGATATTAATGAGCGCCGTCGATCTGGAGAGAAGCCATCGAACGACGGTCGTATGAAGAAAATGTGCGAAGGTTAACCAAAGTACGACACGAAAATTTGATTGGACTATTGATCATATACGTGGGACCTGGAGTCAAATGTTTATTAACCTTGGCTATACATTATACGGCGAAGATAAAAATTACCTTTGGGTCGATTCGTGTTATGAATATGCATTAGTGTATATGGAAGAACGTAGGTTGGGGTTCCATTTTGGATTATTTTTTTTAAATACGTGGGTTGATATTAAAAGAGCATTTTTTGTATGCCTTAGAAAGGTCTTTACTAAAGAAGAAAGTTGGATTAATATCTCAATCTCAGATTGAGATATTAATAAGCCTTAGATTAATTATCTAATTTCCAACACCAAGAAAAATAGATCAATGAGAAATTTTTTGGACCCTGCTGGATTATCTATTGATCTCGTCCAGGAATACCATCAGTGGTTGGGTGGTTTTGACTCATGGTATTAATAAAGGATAAAACTATATAAGGAGAAAAGGACTATAGTACGAGGAGTGCATGCAGAGGGGCTGTTAATGAATAAATCTCTTTAAGATATATCTGCATGATTGAACTCTGATAAAGCTGAATTTATGATGCACCTATGGAGTTGATAAAGGTGAAAGATCTCTAGATCTAGAAATGATGAATCTCTAGGAAGATCTGCAAAGAAATAATGAAGACCTGATGTAAGTCTGATGAAGAAATTGAAGAAATTTTTTGGATCTGAGGGTTGAAGCCTTCTGCATGAAAGTGGAAGCTTTCTGTCAGTACAAGTTGGTGTCAAAATCAGGGGGTTGGAGCTCCCTTCCAGTAGTGACTAGAGAACGAGAAAAGGTTGTAGCCTTCTGCAGGTGGGTGCCTGCGTGCTAGTATAAGTCTGCGCCAACACACAAATTGTAAGAAGTTTTATGTATAATAAATATTGAAGACATAGACGACAGCAGCGGTGGTTTTCTCCCAAATTGGGTTTCCACCTTAAATAATGGTGTTCATGTGTGTTGCTAATGTGTAATGGCTTATTCTGTTATTACTGCACATGCTTAATTCTTATTAAACTTCTGATAAATAAATGATTCAATAATCTAAGTAAAGAATTAATTGCATAATTTTTCAGTCATATCTAAATACTGATTCACCCCCCCCCCCTCTTAGTATTTTTCCCAACAATTGGTATCAGAGCAGGTCCTTCTGAAAAGCTTAGCCTCTAGAAGGAAGATTGATCAAGATGAGCAATCAAGATGGAATATCATCTATCAGGCCTCCGCTCTTCAATGAAAACAATTTAATCTTCTGGAAAACAAGGATGAGATCTTATCTTCAGTCTCTGGGTGTAGACGTATGGGCTATTGTTGAAGTAGGATATCAATATCCAGCCGTAGTACCAACAGATCCAACAGAAAGAAAGAATTATGAAACAAATGCAAAGGCGTTTAATGCTCTATTGGGAAGTCTAACTGAATCAAAATTTGTCAAAGTCATGCAGCTGAATACAGCAAAGGAAATATGGGACAAAATCATTCTAAGCTATGAAGGTGATGCAAAGGTAAAAAGTGTTAAACTCCAAACTCTCAAAATTCAATATGAGAACCTAAAAATGCATAATGAGGAGAGCATTACAAATTTATTTTTACGACTTGATGATATTGTAAATCGTATGAGAAATCTGGGAGAAACAATAACCGAATATACTTTGGTTGAGAAAGTTTTAAGATCACTAACGACAAAATTTGAGTAAAAAGTTTCTGCTCTTGAAGAAAAGCAGGATCTTCAAAATCTTATTGTGGTGCAAATTCATGGCATACTAACGGCATATGAAATGAGAAGAGGAGGACCATCTGAAGTCAAAGAAGCCGTCTTTAGAGCTTCTACAAAAGGGAAAGAAGTACAAGAGACAGAAGGATCAGGGTATATCTCAGAAGAAGATGAGGTCAATTTTGTAAAGAAACTCCAACTTGGTATAGGACGGTTCAGAGGTAAGCTTCCTTTCAAATGTTTTTCTTGTGGAAGAGTTGGTCATTATGCTGCTAAGTGTCCTCACAAAGAAAAACATGAAAAAGGAAAGGAAGTAGCAAGAAGGAATAAGAATCGGTTTAGCACTAGAAAAAAGTTACTATACTCATGAAGACATGATGGGTTACCAGATAGTGAGGAAGAATGTGAACAAGATCTTAGACTTCTCATGGAATTTGAAAAGGAGTCTAGAGAAGAAAAGGATACTTTTATGGATGCATTAGAGGACAATGATTTTCTTGATGAAATCAATCAACTCAAAATATGCTTAGAAGAAAATAAAATAACCATAGAGACTCTAAAAAACCAGCTTCAAGAAAAGGAGAAACATAATGAGAAATTAGAATGTGAAATAGTAAGTCTAAGAAAAGAAATTGAGAAAGTAAAGACTTTGAATATTAGATTTTCTAAAGGATCTGAAACCTTAGATGAGATTATCAAGATACAATGTTCTCCTCTTCTAAAGACAGGGCTTGGATATATCAGAGAATCTTCTCAGGCTTCAGCACCAAATTATCTAAAAGCAGCTATAGCCAGTACACAACATTCTGCCCCTCAGCAAGGAAATAAAGAATCTTTACAGATAAAGCATGACCATCTCAATTCAAAGAACACTAACAGAAGTACCTTTCAAAGAAACACCAATCAACAGGTAAATTCAAGTAGAAGGTTTCATGATCGCAGAAATTTCTTTTTCAATGGACAATGTTTTTCATGTCACAATTTTGGTCATAAAGTTGTTCAATGTGTTGCATATAAAACCATCATGACAAGAGAAGCAAGAAAGAAAAGGATTGATATTGGAACAAAGAAGAATACATATAACAAATTTTCTCCTCTTCAAAATGAAGTTTAAAGTGCTTATTGCAATAACTTTGGCCATGAAGAATTTGAATGCAGGAGCAAAGTCCAGCCAAAAGAGCATCTTCCTTCAAGCTCCAAAGTATGGAAAAAGAAGGAATTACAGGTTGAAAATTGTGGCATAGATTTATTTGCAGAAGGAGAAGAAAATCAATGGTACATTGATAGTGGATGCTCAAAACACATGACAAGTGACAAAAACAAACTTCTTGCATATAGTGCTCTAGAAAAAGAAAATAATGTTACATTTGGAAATGACACTCCTACTGTCATTAAGGGAAAAGGATCTGTATTTCTAAAAGAAAAGGTGAAAGCTAATAATTTCATGTATGTGGATGGATTAAAGCATAACCTGTTAAGTGTAAGTCAAATGTGTGATCAAGGAACTGAAGTTGTCTTTAGTTCAAAAGAATGTGTGGTACGTGATCTTGATACAAGTAAAACAATTATAAAAGGAAACAGAACTCCAAGCAACCTGTATGTATTAAAGAACTGCAAAGAACAATGTTACATGAGTAAATCTTCAGAAAACTGGCTATGGCATAGAAGGTTGGGGCATCTGAGCTTCTCTCAAATCAACAAATCAAGCAGACTTAAAGTTGTTCGTGATCTTCCCAATATTACTCTACCTGAAAATATCATATGTAAATCTTGCCAATTCGGTAAGCAAACCAGAGTACAATTTAATGCCAAGGAAGGATCATCAAGTAAGCCTCTTGAACTCATTCATACTGACATATGTGGACCTGTGAGGAAAAAATCACCACGTGGTGAACAATACTATATCTTATTTATTGATGATTTCTCTAGAATGTGTTGGATTGGGTTGATTAAACACAAAGATGAAGCATTTGAGAAATTTCAGATCTTCAAAGCACTGGTTGAAAATGAATTAGATCTAAAAATAAAGTGTCTTAGATATGATCGAGGAGGAGAATATACATCAGATGAATTCCTTGAATTTTGTGAACAGCATGGCATAAAAAGACAGTTTTCTGTAGCTGGCACTCCACAACAAAATGGCGTAGCAGAAAGAATGAATAGAACAGTTCAACAAATGGCTAGAGCTATCCTTGATGATTCTGAAACACCTAACACATTTTGGGGAGAAGCGGCACATACAACGGTAAATATGCTTAACAAGGCACATGTTCGTGTAAATAGTGATAAAACTCCATATGAACTTTGGTATGGTAATCCTCCCACTGTGAAGCACTTTCGAGTCTTTGGGAGAAAATGCTTTATCAAAAATAATGATGAAAAACTTGGCAAGTTTGAACCTAGAGCAGATGAAGGAATATTTCTTGGTTACTCCTCTAGGAGTAAGGCATATAAATGTTACAATAAAAGACTTCGAAAGATTGTTGAATGTATTGATGTTATTATTGATGAGTCTCCTGCAGCTACAAAAGAAGAAAAACAAACAATAGATGAAGACAATGATGACATATATCCTTCTACATCAAATAGGAATGATATAAACAGTGAACCCAATGAAGAACCCGAAGATGATTTATTTGAAAAAGCTCCATCCAGCTATGTTCAAAAGAATCATCCAGAATCTCAAATTTTGGGAGAAAAGGGATCAGGTGTACAAACAAGAAGGAATCTTGTGGGATCTTCTAGCTATCTGGCATTTCTATCCACTATTGAACCTCAAAATTTCAATCAAGCCAGCAAAGATGAATGTTGGATTCAAGCCATGAATGAGGAGCTTGATCAAATTGAAAAGAATCACACTTGGGAATTAGTACCAAGACCTCATGACAAAAATTTCATTGGAACTAAATGGATATTCAAAAATGAGTTAAATGAGAATGGGGATGTTATAAGAAATAAAGCTAGACTTGTTTGCAAGGGGTATGCTCAACAAGAAGGTATAGACTTTGAAGAAACTTTTGCCCCTGTAGCTAGACTTGAAGCCATAAGAATGTTTCTTTCTTTTTCAAGATTCCAACAAATCAAAGTTTATCAAATGGATGTTAAATCTGCTTTTCTCAATGGTGATCTAGAAGAAGAAGTTTATATAGAACAACCAGAAGGATTCATTTTGGGAAATGATGAAAAAATTGTTTTTAGACTTAAAAAGGTTCTATATGGTCTCAAAAAAGCTCCAAGGGCATGGTACTATCGTCTTGACAAATATCTTCATCAACAAGGTTTTTCAAAGGGGTCTGCTGATAGCAACTTATACACAAAAACTGAAAATGATAAACTATTGATTGTGGTTGTATATGTTGATGATATCATTTTTGGAAGTAATGAAGAATATATGAGTCAGAAATTTGCTTCTGATATGCAGCAAGAATTTGAAATGTATTTACTTGGGGAACTAACATTCTTTCTTGGCTTGCAAGTGCAACAAGCAACAAATGTCATATTCTTATCACAAGAAAAATATCTTAAGCAAATCTTGAAGAAATATGGCATGGAAGATTGCAAACCTGTAAGTACACCAATGATAACCAGATGTAATCTCAGTTCTAATGATGATTCCCCCATGGTGAATCAACCAAAATACAGATCTATGATAGGAAGTCTACTATATCTCACTGGGACAAGACCAGACATTATGCATGCAGTTGGGATTGTTGGACGATTCCAAGCTAATCCAAAAGAGTCTCACCTTCAGGCTGTGAAAAGAATATTCAAATATCTACAAGGAACTCAAGACTTTGGACTATGGTATCCAAATAATGTTGATCTTACTCTTCATGCTTACATTGATGCAGATTGGGCTGGAAATGTTGATGATCAAAAAAGCACTAGTGGTGGTGCATTCTATATGGGGCCCTGGTTAGTATCTTGGTTTAGCAAGAAGCAAAGCTCTATTGCCTTATCTACAACAGAAGCAGAATATGTGGCTGTCGCATCATGTTGCACTCAAATTCTTTGGATGATGCAAACCTTACAAGACATTCAAATCAAATGTTAACCTCCTATCTCCATTATGTGTGATAATACAAGTGCCATCAGTATTTCAAAAAATCTTGTTATGCATTCCAAGACCAAGCACATTCCCATCAAGTATCACTTCTTACGAGAACAAGTGCTTGAACAAAAGGTGAAGTTGGAGTATGTTCCCTCCAAAGAACAAGTGGTTGATATATTTACCAAAACTTTACCTAGGGAAGCGTTCGAATATCTCAGACAAAAGCTGGGAGTAGTCTCAGCCATGCAAAAGATCAGATTTGCTTAAATTCAGAAGATTAAATTGGATACGCTCCCGTTGAAAGTATTTAGGATGCACAGGCTAAGGGGGAGCATTGGTCATAGGGCAAGGATGCATTGTTGAAGTCTGATCTCATACTTGAGAATCTGTGTTCTTGAGTGCATAAGTCATTTATGTTATTTCAGTAAATATTATTAAAGATGCAGCATGATCTCAGGGGGAGCATGGTATTGTCGGTACAAAGGACCCTGATCTATCCTTTGCCCTTGATGTCAAAGGGGGAGAATATTGCTGAATGTATTTCTGGTCATGGTTGCCATCAAGTCCAAAGGGGGAGATTGTTGGCAATATGTTTCTGGTATCCTATTATATTGAATTGATTGTCCTTGATGGAAACTCTCTGACAAAGGATAACTCGGTGTTGGGTATGATGGTGCTCTATATACAGTTAGAGGTACCAATGTCAAGACGATCGACTATGTATCCCGACTGGTAGACAATAAACCATTGTGTGATAACCCTCTGTATTATGGAGTAAGGTGTTTATCTATGTTCCGAATGGTGGATCGAATGCACGCAAAGAACTGAGTCGAACAGTTCGTAAGGATTTCATTGGAGCTATATAACAGTATTGTGGTTGTATGATCTAATAACGTGAAGAAACGAGTTGGCAAAAATATGTAGACGGAACCTAGAGTAGAGGGGCAGAACCTTGCAAATGAACAGTGAATGCGGTTTAAGGCTGGAAGTGGTTTTTATCGCACCACCTTTGCAGAAAAAGTGGTATTTGAGAATCGGGAGCGATTCCATAGAACAGTCGACACGTGGCGTCGGGCAAAGTTCCAAAACCGCCATCACTGCGTGCCATCGCACATTAACGATCGACCAAGGAGGCCGCGCGATATTAATGAGCGCCGTCGATCTGGAGGGAAGCCATCGGACGGCGGTCATGGCGGTCGTATGAAGAAAATGCATGAAGGTTAACCAAAGTACGGCGCGGGAATTTTATTGGACTATTAATCATATACGTGGGACCTGGAGTCAAATGTTTATTAACCTTGGCTATAACATTATACGGCGAAGATAAAAATTACCTTTGGGTCGATTCGTGTTATGAATATGCATTAGTGTATATGGAAGAACGTAGGTTGAGGTTCCATTTTGGATTATTTTTTTTAAATACGTGGGTTGATATTAAAAGAGCATTTTTTGTATGCCTTAGGAAGGTCTTTACTAAAGAAGAAAGTTGGATTAATATCTCAATCTCAGATTGAGATATTAATAAGCCTTATATTAATTATCTAATTGCCAATACCAAGAAAAATAGATCAATGAGAAATTGTTTGGACCCCGCTGGATTATCTATTGATCTCGTCCAGGAATACCATCAGCGGTTGGGTGGTTTTGACTCATGGTATTAATAAAGGATAAAACTATATAAGGAGAAAAGGACTATAGTACGAGGAGTGCGTGTAGAGGGGTTGTTAATGAATAAATCTCTTTAAGATATATCTGCATGATTGAACTCTGATAAAGCTGAATTTATGATGCACCTATGGAGTTGATAAAGGTGAAAGATCTCTAGATCTAGAAATGATGAATCTCTAGGAAGATTTGCAAAGAAATAATGAAGACCTGACGTAAGTCTAATGAAGAAATTGAAGAAATTTGTTGGATCTAAGGGTTGAAGTCTTCTGCATGAAAGTGGAAGCTTTCTGTCAGTACAAGCTGGTGTCAAAATCAGGGGGTTGGAGCTCCCTTCCAGTAGTGACTGGAGAACGAGAAAAGGTTGTAGCCTTCTGCAGGTGGGTGCCTGCGTGCTGGTATAAGTCTGCGCTGGAACACAAATTGTAAGAAGTTTTCTGTATAATAAATATTGAAGACAGATACAACAACAATGGTGGTTTTCTCCAAAATTGGGTTTCCACCTTAAATACTGGTGTTCATGTGTGTTGCTAATGTGTGATGGCTTATTCTGTTATTACTGCACATGCTTAATGCTTATTAAACTTCTGATAAATAAATGATGCAATAATCTAAGTAAAGAATTAATTGCATAATTTTTTGATCCAGATCTAATCACCGTTCTGCCCCCCCCCCTCTCAGTATTTTTCCCAACATTTAGAGCCTAGGAAACGACTCTATTCTAGAGTCCTATTTTTACTAACAAAATACTATTTCTAAGTATCTCAAATATTTATTAAATATTCTAATTTAATAAATATATTTATCCTAACTTTACATTATTTAATTTATGTAATTTTGGATTTATAATTGCCTTTATGAAAGAGGCTAACACTTGTCTGTCAAAGTAGCCATTCATTTTGTCCACATGTTGTTCAGCAGTAGTAGAAATACTAGTATCATATAAGGGAATCTTGTACTGGTAGTCCTGTGGGAGAAAAACTAAAGGCAATGGTAGAACTAGTGGAGCATGCCATGTTTCCATGACCTGTGGTTGTGGAAACAGGGGAGGGTTAACAAGAGGAGGGTTTACAAAAGGAAGTGGAGGGTTAAATGGAGGAAGGTGAACAGTGGTGGATGAGGTTAGTGCAATAGAATTCTGTTGTAAGGTGGATGGATCTAAAACTATCTGAGCTATCCAACTTTGAGATCTAGTCCTAGAAAAGATTGTTCCAGGGGTGAGTCAAGTAGGATATCCTGCAAGTTTTTAAGGTTTTTAGGTAGGGAACTTGCTTTGTGGATAGATCTGCTAACAGTTTGGTTTTTAGATCTAGGATAATTCCTAAGGATTCTTTCAGGATTGTCAACTATTGTAGGAGGATTTGGGTCAGGATGAGATCTGGTATATATTCTTTTAGAAGCCAGAATTTGGACCCAAAAATCAGAAAGGTTGAGAGTTATAACAGTCTTAAAGGGTAAACCAATTTGTGAAATAAATACTTAATCCAAAAATTATTCTTGACTGGGTTTTGATTTTTGATGATAAATTAATTTTCCTAGTGGAGTCTATGGAAGACCAGTGGAATCAGCAGGCCTACTAAAAACCAGTGGAGTCACCAAGTGGAGGGTTTTTAATTTTTTATGGCTGGTTGTTGTCCACCATCAGTAAGCAGATACAATTCTTGGCTAACACTTGGTTCATCTAAGTTAGAATGAGGTTTTCTAAGTTTTTTAGGTTATATTTAAGTTATTTATTACTCGGTATCCCCAGTATGGTCAGCACTATGTTGGCTCCCCGTGATTTGCAAGATTGGCAAGAAAAAACTCTCAAAGGAACCACATCAGACCACTTTGGAGTCCATGGACCTAGCCTTCCTAGACTCAGAGAAGGCTCTATCTATGTAAGTGTTTATAAATGATATGTCTTTATGCTTCTGTTTTGATTTTAGGCTAGTTATGAAGTTCTAAGGACTTGTTTGTTTTGATTGGTTGGATTGGTTGATAGATAGACTAATGGTGTCATTTAAGTGATAGAGTGTTTTAGATAAATAGATAGACCATGAGAAAAATTATTCCATTGGGATATGGAGTCATAACAGGATTTAATTGTTCATCAACTCTGCAAGGGTTTTCATAGGGCAAGCTAACTATATCAAGTGGATCTCTTAGATTAGATGGAATATGAAATGACAATAATTTGTGAAAACAGTAGAACTAAAAGTCAGTTAAGAATCTTTTAACTCTACTTCAACAAGAAAAAAATTTAGGTAATTGTTTGAGACAAACCAAAGGACATGGCATACCATAGAATTCTTTGGCCAGGCTTTAATAAGAAAGTCTTTAAGACAAAAATCCAGCAATCCAAGAATTAATTTCAGACAAAGAAAACATTTAAGATAACAATGAGTGCAACTAAAGAGCAAGATAAACCTATCTTCTTTAATCAAACACTCTAAAGACCTTCAAAGAAACATTTTGAGGCAGACCAGAGGACAGGGCATACCATAGACTTCCCTGGTTTAGACTCTACTAAGTATTCTTCAAAGAAAGGTCTTAAAAATAATATTTCAAGCTACACCAAAGGACAGGGCATACCATATACTTCTTTGGCTTGACTCTATTAAATCATTTCCAAGACAACAAGCTAGGTGGAACCAGAGATAAATTAAGAATTCTCCAATAAGACCTTGCAGAAGAAAACATTGAGATAAATAATGCAGACAAAAATAGGGTGCCAAGACAACATATCCTAATCTAAAATTTATGTTCTTTTATCAGGGAAATAATGGATAAAATGGAAAATAGAAGGAAAACATTTAAAAATAAGGAAAACTTACCCATTAACATAGCTCAAGAATCCTATGAATGTGCTTGTCTTAATAATGCTCAAAACAGTTACATTACTCTAGTACAATAGATCTCTGCAACTTAGAGCTTTCTCAAATCCAACCTAGCAGTCATCAACTAGCTCAACAACTAGTAATCAGCCAACTAACCAACCAACTGTTAGCCCCTTATAAATTTCTTGACTAGCAAGCAAGGGGATAGTTTGTTCTGTAAGCCTGCAAGGAATGCATTTCCTTTGTAAACACATCATCCTTACAGCCTTTCCAAGTTCCCTGCCTTGTGACTGTTTCCTTCTTTTGTCCTGAATCAATATGCCTTGCTGACCAAAAATCAGGCTCCTAAAGGTTTTATTCTGCCCTTTATACCCTTGCAAATTTCTCCATTTTCACCCCATTTCTCCTCTCCTCAACGTCCCCTTTCTTCCCCCTAATTCCCCTAATTCCCCTTTCCATCTCAGAAATCCCCTCTAAAACATCCCTACTCCCTTGATTATGCCTAAATCCCCCTCTTTCCCCTATCGTTACCCTCCTCAGGCCTCAAAATTCATTAAAAAGGGCAAGAAACCCATTTTCGGACCATATAATAGGCCTTAGCCCTTTCTTCGCTAGCCTCGTAACCTTTCTCTCACTGTTGACTATTCCACTGCCAGCTGGTCCCGCCACGTCACCTCCACGTGCATCCATCGTACATTCACCCATTCCATTACATATATTCGTTCAAAATTCGTGTGTTTTAAGGTTTTTCCCATTCGAATTTGCTCCGCATACCGCCAACCTCCACCAGAGCTATTCTCCGCCATTCCTTTGCATTTTTTCGCCATGTCACCAACTGCCAGGCCATTTTCATCATCTCGATGCATCCATTACCCCACGTCCATGGATTTCTTAACAAGTTTTCTGTTTTGCAGGGTTTCAAGCGTGGGCAACCGCCATAGCTCCTCATATCTGTCACACTGGCAGAAAATGTAGAAAGGGGCCATGTGCACAAATCCAATTAATGAAGAAAGGCCCGAAGAGGTGTTTCGACGTGATTGTAATCAAAAGGATAGGGTTAAGACTTTGTCAATCTTCTTCAGAGCCATTAAAAGCATAGAGCTCACGGTCAGAGGTAATTGCGGGAGCGGCAAGGAGTAATCAGTAAGGAAATCGAGGAGTTAAGGCATATAATTGAAGATTTTAGAGTCTTGATCCAGTCTCTCAGAGGCAAAGTACCAGATTGAAGACCCAGGGAATGCTCAGAGAGTACAACGCGCAGAAATCAATGCGTATCAGGGGTTTATAAAGCAGCAGAATGTTTTTCCTCCATGAAGGACAAAGTGCCCATACAACATTCAATCTATGTCGTGTTCTGGAGAGATTTTCTACCCTGAAACAACCCTAGTACTATCAGAGCATTTACTTCATTAGTATGGCAGATTTCTCTATCATTTATTTATCTTTTGTTTATTCGCCAATAGCACCACACAGTACTGCAGCCAGAACACATTGGAGTCATATCAGAGTAATCCACAGTCTGAAGAAGATCATTCGTCCACCCAGAGAACACCAGATATTAATGCACAGGATTTATACAGAATGGGTTTTGGCCCTCTTTCTTTTCAGAAATTTAATACTGCATTTAGTTCTCCACCTACCCCTCTGCTCCTTCGGAGCTATAAATTCATGAAGAACTCATTGTAATCGTTGTTGATCAGTTCTCAGAGAACTGCAAGTAGTTTCTTTGAGGCACAGTCTCTGTGTAAAGCGTAAGATAGGTTGAAGGAAATGTTTTCAGACTGAGTATTCAGCCATTGGCATGTTGTACTTGACTGGTATTGTTATTTTATATGACATGCACATTTATTTGGATCCTGATCTGAAGCAGCGGTGATGTTTTCCTGTCTTTGTGTTTACATTCATTTCATTTCATTTCTACTGGCTTGCATCAGAATATTGGCATAGGATTTACCCTTGTTAGGTACCCTATGTTTCTGCTCTCCTTGCCATTTATGTTTCTCTTCTAAATGTATTATCTAAGGAATGATTTCATTTGGTTTAGCCAGTGTAGTGGATGATATTGCCTGCTCTCTGATGTATGAATTAATTGAATTTAGTTCTTAGATGTTTCTTGTTATAGATCTAGTTGGAAGATTTGGGAACACTGGGGATTAGAGTTAGCCCTGTCCACTAGGATCCTTGTACGACCAGCTGGTCTGTAATTTTGTGCTCTGAATCTGTTTTATCTCCTCCTCTCCTACTTTCATATGTCACAATCATCTTTAAGATCCTATGTCTCAGATGACTAGCCCAATCGACAGCCTGCCTATTGAGTAGCAAGCAAATCCTTTCCTGACTCCATCGCCCAATGGTTTTTGAATACTTCACCTCCACCTTATCCCTCTTTTCTCACCTTTGTCTTATATTTAACCCTTCTTTCCTGATAACCAGCAACCAAACAAACAATCAGACAAACAAACCCCGAGCCTTACAACTATCCTAACATCTTAACATAGAGCTTCAAAGACACATATACCTTTGACTGTCATAGAGAGATCCCTCTCTGGACCCAGGAGGGCTAGATCCTGAGGTCTAAAAGTGGTTCTATGTTGTCTCATCTTTTGGTATTGCCAACCTTTCCAAAACATGGGAACCCCAACATAATGGCGACTCTGCTGGGGAACTTTCTGAGTGCCTACAACTGCTGAAACATTAAACTGTCTCCCAATCTCGTCACCAACATAATGGCGAATAAATTGGGGAGCTTCTAAATTTTCCTCACCTTCTACATCATAAGCCTCAGAAAACCTACAATCTCTGGTTAGCTTGGTAGTTAAACACTCCTTTTCTTACATCAACCTCTACACCATTTGTTGTGTTTTCCCATACTCTTGGACAGAGTCTGGAAAGGGCCAGGTAGCCTCCAGATCTCACACTCTTTCAGAGGTGACATATCTGGTAAATTCCCTCTCAGTCAATCTCTAGTTAGAGTTTGCTGTGTTTGAAGATATCCTTGAAAAGGGACATCTCAAGGGCACTGTGGTGGACAGTGTACCCTCCAAAAAACATCCTAAACCTTCCACCTGGCGACTCCATAGTTCCCTAAACGTTTCAAAGACTCCACTGGTGATCAGTAGGCCTGCTGATTATCTTGGTTCACATTAGACTCAACTGGGAGACCATCCCCCATAACAACATCAACCACAGTAGAAGTAACGAGTAGGGTTAAGCTGCTTGGTCGGACACAACATTCTGGCTTCTAGAACCATTCACACAAGAGCTTACCCTGACCCAGACCCACCTGAAATAGTTGACAATCCTGAGAGCATCCTCAAGGGAGCTCATACACCTAAAAGACCAACTATTTCCAAACACATCCTTAGAGCTAATTCTGCACCAGAAGATTTTACAGCTCTATCACACTTTCACCTTGACCTAGACCTACCTAACAGCTTATCTAGAACTAGGTCATTCAGTAGCTTAGACCAGCTAGACCCCGAGCTTCCTGATTCACCACCGCAAAGTGGTAGACACCTTGGGAATAGACAGACCCTTCCATCCACACCTCTTGATTTACATTTCATACAAAACTTGGGGCTCAGTCACCCTAGGTCTGCTCATCAGCCCTCTGCTGGTCATAATATCCCTGTCATCCATATACCAGCTGCCCAGGTTAACCCTTTACCTCATCAAAATATCATCATGGCAGCCTAGTATGCACCTCTGGTTTTACCCCAGCCTCTAGTACCCTTACCGAATGATTATCAGTCTAAGATTCCACACTTCACTGCAAAGGAGTCCATCACATCCCAACAACATGTAGATAAGATGGAGGATTCTTTTGACTATATGGAAATAGATGATGATACAGTAAAAATGAGAATCTTTGCCCAAAGCTTAGGGGGTGATGTGAAGAAATGGTTTAAGGGCCTACCTCCAGGTAGCATAAATGATCTTCCAGGCTTATATCAGACTTTCATAAAAAAATGGGAAACTAGGGCGAATCCTCGTCAACTCCTAGCATAATACATGACCCTTAAGAGAAACGTAGGAGAGAGTGTCCACGATTACACAACAATATTTAACAACATTTATAATTCCCCCCCTCCACATATGAAACCTCCACAAGGCATGGCCCTAGCAAAATACCCTGAAGGCTTTGATGCTGACATGGCATATGAGCTTAGGGATAAGGAATACAGCACATTGGAGGACATGCAGAAAGGAGTAGTGAACATAGAGGCAAATATGATTGAGAAAAGAGCAAGACTGAAATCTGAGAGAAGGGTAACATACAGAGATGACAATGTAGCCTCCACATCTGACCAAAATTATGATAAGCTGTCTAAAAATGTGGAAAGGTTACAACAAATGATGGAAAATATGGTTGTCACCGTTAGCAATCAGAACAAAAACAAGAACCAGAACCAGAACTTTAGAAGAAACAACAACACTCCCAATAGACAAAAGTAATCGGATCAACAAGTTATTCCCCCATTCCAAAACTTTCTAGATGAAGATGAGGGAATCATAGAAGAGTTTGAGGGAAATACAATAAACATGTTTGAAACAGAAGATTCAATCCACAACTGTTACTCAGAAGAAGATCAACCCTCACCCTCTGGTTGGGATGAGGAATGGTTAGAAACCGAGGATTATAGATTAGGATTTGAAAATGCCATGATGAGGGTCAGAGAACAGTATGAACTTAGGAGAAAAAAGAGTCAAGAAACTGCCAAACCCAAAGCTTCTGAGACTACCATCAAAAAGAGGCCTAAGAAAACTTCTAAAGCAACTGCTGAAACCAAAAAATCAGCAGCTGAGAGTTCTGGAAAGAATAGAGAAAAAGACAACCAAAACACTAATGCACAAGGTAAACCAGCCAGCATCACTAGCATTGCAGTTAGTGCTCCTGATGAGACTGTCACAAACACTGTACATAGCGAAAACCAACACATTGATTCAGCCACTAAGGTGGTGGCTAACAAAACAGAGTTGAACAGTTCAAAGAGTCAGTCCACTTTCAATTTGGAGAGTGAGATTGCAAAAATTAAAATCTCTGTTCCACTCTTTGAGCTGGCCACTCAGGATGTATATAAAGGCCAAATTTTGAAAGCATTGAATTTAGGTGAGAACAGTGACACTGTAAATCTGAGTGATGATCAACCTGCCCTTCTGTTTGGTCCAAAAATCGAAGGAAAGTTTCAGGAAGGGGTAGTACCCCCTTTTTATATCAGTCTTAATGTCCATGTTAAATTCTTCACAATGCAATGCATGATTCTGGGGCATCGCACAACCTAATGTCTAAAGTAGTAATGGAAAGATTAGGCCTAGAGATAACTCGTCCCTATAAATACCTATACTCATTTGATTCTAGCAGGGTAAAGTGTCTTGGCCTGATCAAAGATTTGTGTGTGAGCCTTACTCAGATTCCTGCAAAATGTATGGTCATGGATGTTGTGGTGGCAGACGTGCCGCCCAAGTATGGCATGCTATTGTCAAGATCATGGGGAGCCAAGCTGCAAGGAACAATGCAAATGGATGGCTCTTATGCCACAATCCCAATCTTTGGCCAACTTAGAAGACTATACAGGGAAGCACAAATGAAATTCCTAGTTAGAAGCCTTGAAAAGCCTGAAAACTCTCCCCTATACTCTGTGCACACAGACCTGGATTCCTTTATTTTCTGCAATGATGAATCTTTGGAGGGACCAGGACCTGAAAACACAGATACCAGCGATGGTACACATGATGAAAGAGAGCCAATGGATTTTAACATAATGGCTACCCTAGACTCAGAAGAAGAAAACGTAGAAAACTTTGAATAGTGCACTGAAATAGCAACGCTAAGTGAACCAGAAACATAACGCAATCAGCCAACCAGTCACCTCTCTGACTTCCACATTCTTAACGAAAAAATAAACAACCCACAGTCTAGCGCAGACCCTATAACGCAACATAATGGTGAACCCAGCTGTAGGGAAAGGGAAGATAACGAAAACGAGCTTGGACCCCTGTGGGAAATGAGTTTTGATGGGTCCTGCACAAGGAGAACTACTGGGGCAGGAGTATGGATACATAACACAAAGAGTGATTACGCAGAGAACCATGCCTACAACCTTCACTTCAAATGTACAAACAACGTTGCAGAATATGAGGCTCTAATCCTGGGCTTAACTCTGCTGAAAAAATTAGGAGCTCATAGGATAGCCGTGCGTGGAGACTCTGAGCTAATTATTAAACAGGTAAATGGTGAATACACAGAGAAACATCCTAGGCTAAGAGCATATAGGAATGACACTATGGATTTGTTGAAAACCTTTGTTGAATACGAAATAGTGTTTTTTCCTAGGAGTCAAAATGTCATTGCAAACGGATTAGCTTGCCTAGCTAGTGCATATCCTAAAGTGATCAGAAAATCATCATTCAGACCAAATTCAGACCTGCAGTGCCAGACAACGAAAAATATTGGCAGGTCTTTGAGGGCGATAAACAGATTGAAGATTTCCTGGTAGGCAGGAATGAGTTTGAATTTTCCGATTCAGAATCTAAATCTGACAGCAGTTGCCTAAGTGATGAGTCTTCCAAAGAGGAAGAAACACCCTATAACATAGAAATAAATTGTTTAAATGAACAGAATGGGAATCCAGACCGCAAATGTGAAAATGCAGATAGTGAAGAAGTAGAGGTGCTGCAGGCCAAAGATAAGAACATACCCAGAGGCCTGGCACCCTTAGAAGACCTCTTTGACTTTGATGATGTGGCAAAAAAGCCTACTATAGAACATGCAGACTCTGACGTGGAAGAATGAAACATAGGCACTGAAGACAAACCCAAAATGATCAAACTGGCTAAGTCTTTACCTGCGGACATGAAAAAAAATACATTGACCTTTTCAAGGAATTCATTGACGTGTTTGCATGGAGTTATGAAGACTTAAAGGCCTATGACACAAACATCATCTAGCACAAAATACCCCTGAAAGAAAATCAGAAACACTTTAGGCAAAACTTCACAGAATCAACCAAAACAATTGCCTGCAGTAGAGAAAGAGATTAAGAAAATGTATGAAGCAGGTATAATTGTGCCTGTAAGGTTCTCTGATTGGGTATCAAAATTAGTGGCTGTGAGGAAGAAAACGGGGGAAATCAGGCTGTGTATAGACTTCAGGAATCTTAATAGAGCCTCACTCAAAGACAATTACCCTTTGCCAAAAATGGAACATATTCTTCAGAGGGTAGTGGGCTCTAAAAGGATCTCCTTGCTTGATGGTTTTTCAGGTTACAACCAAGTCTTAGTAATCCCAGAAGACCAACTCAAAACAACCTTTACCACTCCATGGGGCACCTTCATGTATGTGAAGATGCCTTTTGGATTGATGAACGCTGGAGCCACCTTCCAAAGAGCGATGGACATAGCTTTTTCAGATGAGATAGGACACTTCATTGTTATTTACTTAGATGACATAACAGTTTTTTCCAAGATTGAAGAAGAACATCTGAAACATCTGAGGAAAGTGTTTGAAAAATGTAGAAGGTTTGGTCTGTCCCTGAATCTCAAAAAGACTATGTTTGGGCTGCAAGAGGGTAAGCTTCTTAGCCACATCATATCCGAAAAGGGAATCAGGATAGACCCATAGAGAGTTGAGGGAATACTACAAATCGCACACCCAAGAAACATCAAGGAATTGCAGTCCTTCATTGGGAAGATTAACTTCCTTAGAAATTTTATTCCAAATCTGGCTGAACACCTTAGGAACATGACGAACATGCTGAAGAGGGGTGAAGGAGTCAAATGGACTGTCGGAGCTAAACAATCTTTCGAATCAGTGAAACTTGCACTTACCCAAGCTCTCGTTCTGATCAGCCCAGATTTCTCCAAATATTTCCTGGTCTTCTCCTTTGCCTCTGAGCACACAATGGCCACAGTCTTGCTGCAGAAAAACACAGAGGGAATGGAACAGCCAATTGCCTTCTTTAGCAAAGCACTCAGAGATGCACCCTTGAAATACAACATAATGGAGAAATAGGCCTATGCTCTGATCAAGGCCTTGAAAGACTTCAGGGTGTACATATTTCATTCTCACACCGTGGCTTATGTGCCCAACATTATAGTAAAAGACATCTTGTCCCAGGACCCATATGGGAAAATGGGCAAGCGGATAGCTATGATCCTAGAGTACGACCTTGAGATAAGACCCACCAAATTGATTAAGGGTCAGGGCTTAGCTAAATTAATGGCTGAATCAAAACTACAAGCCCTAGAAATCAACATGATAAATACCATGGATGAGCAACGAGAATCGCCCGATCCCATTGTTGAGGAGAAGTTTCAGAACTCTCCTTGGTACTCTGATATTCTTTATGTGCTCACCAACCTCAATGCTCCACCTGAACTATCAAAGACCAAGGCCAGATTCCTGAAACTAAAAGCCAGAAACTACTGCATTTTGAATAAAAACTTATACTAGAAAAACCAAAATGGCCTATTACTTAAATGTTTGCCAGAAGCTGAAGCTGAGAGAATTGGAAAGGAATTCCATGCTGGGGAGTGTGGATGCCACCTGAGTTGGAAATCCACTGCAAACAAGATACTTAGGGTAGGTTATTATTGGCCTACACTCTTCAATGATGTCCATAAAATGATAATTGCCTATCACAAATGCCAGATCTTTGAAGGCAAAAGAAAACTTCTCCCCCTCCCTTTGCAGCCCATCACTGTAGAAAGTCCTTTTATGCAATGGGGCCTAGACTTCATTGGAGAAATCCACCCTGCTTCTTCTGGGCAACAAAAATGGATCCTAACAGCCACAGACTACTTCACTATGTGGATAGAAGCCATACCTACTAGGAATTCCATAGACTCAGACATCATTAGGTTCCTAGAAGGTCATATCCTCTTTCGGTTTGGTTGTCCAAGGAAAATAATCACCGATAATGCTGCTGCATTTGGATCAAAGAAAATGGTTGATTTTTGTCACAGGTATGGAATAGAACTTGGTCATTCAACTGCCTATTACCCACAGGATAATGGCTTAGTTGAATCATCAAACAAAAGCCTGGTGATCATCATCAAAAAGCTGTTGGAGGAGAACAAGAAGTCATGGCACAACAAGTTGGTACATGCTTTGTGGGCTGACAGGCTTACAATGAAGAAATCTATTGGCATGTCACCATTCCAGCTCTTTTATGGAACAGAAGCAGTGTTTCCAACCAGCCTTGGAATACCAGTGATCAAACTTGTTCAAGAGGTACAGACAGAAGAGGACAGTATGGTGAGGAGAATAAATCAAACAATTCATCTCCAGCAAATGAGAGAAGAGGTCTACAACAGAGCAGTGAAAGCCCAGGAAAATATAAAGAAACTATTTGACAAGAGGACCAAAGCTGCTGATTTAAGGATTGGAGATAAAGTTCTGAGGTGGGACTCAAGGAGAGAGGATAAAGGTAAACACGGCAAGTTTGACAGTTTGTGGCAAGGCCCATACATCATACAGGCCACTGTGGGTCCAAATGCATTTTTTCTACAGGAATTAAATGGTACAGAGCTGTTTGGGGGTCTTGTCAATGGCAGGATGCCCAAACACTACTTCTGCTGATTTTTCATTTCCAATTCATTTCCATTGTACATACCATTGCAGTTTTTTCATTTAAAAAAAAAAGCGAAAAATGTTTCAAAAAACAGAGAGAAAGAGGAGGTTCAGACATGCTCAAAACATGAACCTTTGATGTGCAAAAGATTGGCTCTAATAAACTCGAAATCTGAGCCATAAGAAGCAAAGAAGCTGGTCCTAACATGCTCAAATTCTGGACCAGCAAAAGAAAAAAGAAGAATCAGCTCCAACATGCCTAGAATCAGAGCTGAAATAAAGAAGAAGTGACTCTAACAAGCTCAAAACCTGAGTCACAAAGAAAGAAGGATACTCTAAAGATCGCAGATTTCAGTCCTTCATATTTTTGTCTTCAGTTTTGCAAGTTTCTGTCCGTGTGCAATTGTCCTTACACCATGGTCCACAGCAAGCCAGACAGTCTAATCCTAGCTTGGTTGTTTCTCAATTTCTGTTTTAGAATGTAGAGAAGAAATCTGCTGGACAGTTTAATCCCAGCAGATATTAGATTAGGTAGAGAATCATATGAGACCAACAATTTAAACTGGTCTCATGGAGCGATAAGGGTAGATTTAGAATAGGTTTATTTTCTGTTCACAAAATAAAATGATGTAAAGGGTTTGCTAGCTCAAATGCACCCTAGAAGAAGAAAAAATGCTAGGATTGTAGTATGGGTAGGTAGATTGTTGGGGAAAGTTTTTCTGCTGATGTAATGTCTTCATATTGTGGCAGTTGATCAAAGAAAAGGGATGTGCCGAGCAGCAGGCAACTGGCCTACTCCAAAGATCTATTCTCTGAATTCTTGACTCCTTCAAGAAGAAGCCAGCCCCATGTGGAGCCACTGTTAGCCCCTTATAAATTTCTTGACTAGCAAGCAAGGGGCTAGTTTGTTCTGTAAGCCTGCAAGGAATACATTTCCTTTGTAAACACATCATCCTTGCAACCTTTCCAAGTTCCCTGCCTTGTGACTGTTTCCTTCTGCTGTTCTGAATCAATATGCCTTGCTGACCAAAAATCAGGCTCCTAAAGGTTTTATTCTACCCTTTATACCCTTGCAAATTTCTCCATTTTCACCCCATTGCTCCTCTCCTCAACGTCCCCTTTCTTCCCCCTAATTCCCCTAATTCCCCTTTCCATCTCAAAAATCCCCTCTAAAACATCCCTACTCCCTTGATTATGCCTAAATCCCCCTCTTTCCCCTATCGTTACCCTCCTCAGGCCTCAAAATGCTTTAAAAAGGGTAGGAAACCCACTTTCGGACCATATAATAGGCCTTAGCCCTTTCTCCGCTAGCCCCGTAACCTTTCTCTCCACAGAACCCAACGCTGTGAACGAAGCGCTAGCCTCGAAGGCGTTTGTCCCATATGATTATCGGGCGCTGCCTCAACCGTTGATCCATATAGATCAAACGACGATCGTTTAAACCCATGGTGCTCGTGATTCACCTGTTCAAAACACTGATCGTGCCATCGCCGTCCTTTCACCGCCAGATCAACGGTTCGGAATGCATCCACCAGTGGTCCCCGCAGCGCACTATTTCAAAACCCGACGGTTTCTATCACACCGCCTTCGGGTGCTTGGCGGTATTTCTTCATCGGCCAGCGATTCCATACACCTCTTGATGCGTGGCCCCTGTACGGTTTCAAAACCGCTATCCCATCACACATTATCGTTCGGTACAGGACGCGCAGCGATATTCGCGTCAGCCGTTAGATCTTGGGAGTCTCATCCAACGGTCATCGATCGACGAAGCTGCGTGGGGTTTAAACCATAGCCTCCGTACCACTGGCCCATCGTTCCACTGCCCTCCGCCGTGTTCCCCACCGTCGATCTTCTCTCAGATCTGACAGTCCAGATTGTCCCCCACTATTGACTATTCCACTGCCAGTCGGTCCTGCCACGTCACCTCCACGTGCATCCATCGTACATTCACCCATTCCATTACATATATTCGTTCAAAATTCGTGTGTTTTAAGGTTTTTCCCATTCGAATTTGCTCCGTAGACCGCCAACCTCCACCAGAGCAATTCTCTGCCATTCCTCTGCATTTTTTCGCCATGTCACCAACTGCCAGGCCATTTTCATCATCTCGACGCATCCATTACCCCACGTCCATGGATTTCTTAACAAGTTTTCTGTTTTGCAGGGTTTCAAGCGCAGGCAACCGCCATAGCTCCTCACATTAGGGGAATTTTGAGGTCTAAAATGGGCCTCCTAAGGAAATTGTAAAATAATAATGGAAATAATAAAATAAAATTTGATGACATCATCAAATTTTAGAGGGAAAAAAGAAAAACATACTTTTTCAACTTATCTCCCAAAGTTTTTACTCAAATTTCAAGCAGGAGTACTCGTTGGATGCAAAATTTAATTCTTCATCCAATGAGTACCCATGCTACATACATTAGATGAACCCTGCTACATTAAAAATGATAAATACATGAAAAATGTTATTGCAATCACGTTTTTTCATGTATTTCTCATTTTTCATGTAGTAGGTTTAATCGAAAGTATGAAACATGGGTACTCCTTGGATGAGGAATTAAATTTTTCATCAATCGATTAATCCCGCTCGAAATTTGAGTAAAAAATTTGGGAGATAAGTTGGAAATACGAGTTGAAAAAGTAGTTTTATTATTTTATTATTTTTTAATCTTTTTACCCTTTTACTTAAAAAATGGTGAATCATCCCCCATGTTTGACATCATCATCTTTAATCCTATTGGTTATTTTAAAGCTTATTTTGGTTGTACATTTTTCTTAGGAGGCCCATTTTAGACCTCAAAATTCCCCTAATGTCTTTGTCACACTGGCAGAAAATGCAGAAAGGGGTCATGTGCACAGATCCAATTAATGAAGAAAGGCCCGAAGAGGTGTTTCGACGTGATTTTAATCAAAATGACAAGGTTAAGACTCTGTCAATCTTCTTCAGAGCCATTAAAAGCACAGAGCTCATGGTCAGAGGTAATTGCGGGAGCGGCAAGGAGTAATCAGTAAGGAAATCGAGGAGTTAAGGCATAGAATTGAAGATTTTAGAGTCTTGATCCAATATCTCAGAGGCAAAGTACCAGATTGAAGACCCAGGGAATGCTCAGAGAGTACAACGCGCAGAAATCAATGCATATTAGGGGTTTATAAAGCAGCAGAATGTTTTTCCTCCATGAAGGACAAAGCGCCCATACAACATTCAATCTATGCCGTGTTCTGGAGAGATTTTCTACCCTGAAACAACCCTAGTACTATCAGAGCATTTACTTCATCAGTATGGTAGATTTCTCTATCATTTATTTATCTTTTGTTTATTCGCTAATAGCACCACACAATACTGCAGCTAGAACACATTGGAGTCATATCAAAGTAATCCACAGTCTGAAGAAGATCATTCGTCCACCCAGAGAACACCAGATATTAATGCACATGATTTATACAGAATGGGTTTTGGCCCTCTTTCTTTTCAGAAATTTAATACTGCATTTAGTTCTCCACCTACCCCCTCTGCTCCTCCGGAGCTATAAATTCATGAAGAACTCATTGTAATCGTTGTTGATCAGTTATCATAGAACTTCAAGTAGTTTCTTTGAGGCACAGTCTCTGTGTAAAGCGTAAGATAGGTTGAAGGAAATGTTTTCAAACTGAGTATTCAGCCATTGGCATGTTGTACTTGACTGGTATTTCTATTTTATATGACAAGCACATTTCTTTGGATCCTGATCTGAAGCAGCAATGATGTTTTCCTGTCTTTGTGTTTACATTCATTTCGTTTCGTTTCTACTGGCCTGCATCAGAATATTGGCATAGGATTTACCCTTGTTAGGTACCCTATGTTTCTGCTCTCCTTTCCATTTATGTTTCTCTTCTAAATGTATTATCTAAGGAATGATTTCATTTGGTTTAGCCAGTGTAGTGGATGATATTGCCTGCTCTCTGATGTATGAATTAATTGAATTCAGTTCTTAGATGTTTCTTGTTATAGATCTAGTTGGAAGATTTGGGAACACTGGGGATTAAAGTTAGCCTTGTCCACTAGGATCCTTGTGCGACCAGCTGGTCTGTAATTTTGTGCTCTGAATTTGTGTTATCTCCTCCTCTCCTACTTTCATATCTCACAATCATCTTTAAGATCCTATGTCTCAGATGACTAGCCCAATCGAAAGCCTGCTTATTGAGTAGCAAGCAAATCCTTTCCTGACTCCATCGCCCAATGGTTTTTGAATACTTCCTGGAATACTTCACCTTCGCCTTATCCCTCTTTTCTCACCTTTGTCTTATATTTAACCCTTCTTTCCTGATAACCAACAACCAAACAAACAATCAAACAAACAAACCCCGAGCCTTACAACTAGCCTAATATCTTAACATAGAGATTCAAAGACACATATACCTTTGACTATCATAGAGAGATCCCTCTCTGGACCCAAGAGGGCTAGATCTTGAGGTCTGAAAGTGGTTCTATGTTGTCTCATCTTTTGGTATTGCCAACCTTGCCAAAACATGGGAACCCCAACACCAACCAACATTAAAAATGAATGATACATGCAGTATTTATCTGCAAAATGAGGAGGTGATCCTAAGCCAGGGTTTTAGATGTTATTTATTACAGAGTTAATGCATTTTTTACCTTTGAGACCATGCAAGGCCCAAGGAAAAATATCTGAGAGTGATTCACTGTAATAATAACTCCTAACTTAACTTTTGAGCTAACTTTTGGAAATATTTGACTTTAAGGCTTTCTCAATAACTTTTACAATAACTGCTGGGTAGATGAGAAATATCTCTGACTGCTTGTAATAACTACTGATGTTTTTATTGAAAGAAAACATGTTGTAGGTGTCCAAATGTGTTTATGAAGAAGTAAATGTCTTTGGTTGAGTCATTCGAATTTTCCTTTGTGCTAATCTGTTGTTTTTATCCATTAAAATCTGTTAAGGCCTTTAAACTTGATTTTTATTTACTGTCTAGTTTATCTCTGCCTCTCTATCTTCTAATATTTGATTAATATTTTTAATCCTTGGATTTAACTTTTAATCCACTGATCTTCACTGTCACAGTCCTTTGACTGTTTTTTTCTCTTCACTGTGCCTATGTCTGCAATTTTACTACACAGTGGAGCAATATTTTGGTTCTGTGCATGTCAATGGCCACCAATAATCATGATTCATTGGTGTTCTTCTTGGTCTTATGCTTCTGGCCCTTCTAATCAAATAATTTCTCTGGATCGTCACCCATAATTCTTATTTGAACAATTTTGGGACCTTTAGAATGCCATCTACGTTTTTTTTTTCTGTGAACCCTGCACAATACAACAAACTGTTAGTTTAAAACTTGCGTCGGGGGGTTTTTCTGTGTTTATTTTGGGTTTTCGAGTGTTAGGGGCATTCACAGAGGTGGTAGTGGTGGATCAGAGCTTTATCACAAATCCACAGGGCCTTGCAGCTTTTGAATGGAGGAGGCAGTATTGATTTGGCAAGAGGAGGACCGATGGTTTTCGCGAGCGAGGGAGGTAGTTTTCGCACAGAGTGAGGGGTGGTAAATGCTTTCGGGCCGACGAATGCAATTCCACTCGGCGATCAATGCGTGGCGGAGGGTACATGGGTGAATATCGACCATTTTGCAGGGTTAGGGGTTGTTTAACCCCCGCGCTGGAATCTGTGTGATATTGGATCGGGGCCGTCGGATCGTGGGGGATGTAGAGTGATGGTGGTCGAGTGAAAAACAACGGTGGCGAGGTCAAAAGGTGGGTCCTGGGTGGATAGGTGGCGGGGTTTTATTAGAGCACAAGATTTAATGAAAAGCGGGCCCGGGGGTTAATAGAACAAGCGGGGGTACCTATTTTATAATAAGAGGGGGAAGGTTTATATGGGGTTTTTAATAAAGAGAGGGGGTTTAAAAACATTAAAGCGGGGGGCTTAAATATTTTACAAAGGGGCAGAGGGTCGGGTCTTATAAAATAAAAGGAGTCGGATTTTATATCAATAAAACATAGTTTTAATATAAAAGAAAGGGTCCCGAAATGGTCTAATTTTTTATTAAAAACAATGTAAAAAGGGACTTTTTACATTGTTTTAGTGCAAATGAGGAAGAATGATGAAGGAAAGGGGGTCTGGTGTGGTTTTTGGAGAGGAAAGTGGGGAAAATGAGGAAATGAGGTTTTTCGGTAGGAAAGAAGGATGAAACTGAGAGGATCATGCCCAAAATGAGTTTTTAAGAGCAACGGAGTGATTTTGAGAAGGCATACTGAGAGCTAGTGAAAAATGTTTCATGAAGATAATGAAGGCAGTGAGATTTCTGAAGATAGTTGATAGTCAATAAATGTTATTTTCAACAGACTGTAGAAAATCCATAGTCACCTAGTGAAACTGTAGAATACAGGAAGATAACACCACCTAAGAAGTCTCACTCTTTAGGAGTGAAGAAATTCTCTAAATAATATTTCTACTTAATGATAACAATTTCTCTGCATAATCATAATTTCAAATAGCTCCTAACAATCATTTCCATAAATTTATTACAACATTCATTACGTAGCTCCAATCTAAGAGAAAAATCCATAGGAATAATCGACATCCAATTTTCTTTTGCATGAATAATATTTTGGAGTATATTTGTATGCTAATAATATGTGACATGTATTCATGGAAAGTAGATATTTATGTATTTTATGAACTAGTTTAAAGGTTAATACCTTAGGATAAGCATAAATCAAAACATTTACAATGCTAAGGTTCAAGAACATAGATCCCTGATTATAGAATATTATCATTCATCCCACTTGATCTTTCTAACTCTTATTATTTATTCTTATATAGAAATAGTTTCGTTGTTTGCACTTAAAGGTATTTGATCATTCTCCAAACTTTATAAAATTTAAGATTTATATAGAAGTATAGCTCTTATATTTACACTTCAAAATATTTGATCACTCTCTAAATTTTATAAAATTCAAAATTTAGATAGATATGCCAATCTCCAAAAACACAAACATCATTTTCTAGATTCTATTGATCATAAATATAGTGTTATTAATATATACTAGTTAGAAAATGAAAATATTTGAGAAAACTTCAATCTTTACCAAACCTAGAACACATCCTATATTAAAAAATACCATCTCTATTATACTATCTATATTAAAAAGATAAATATGAAACCTATAATTTATGATATTTATATTGAAAAAGTATCTTATGAAACTTCTATAAATAGAACAAATTATATATATATATATATATATATATATATATATATATATATAATTTTTTTTTTTTTACATTTAGTAGATTAAATTATAAAAGTGAAATATATTTGATCTTTAAATTATTATTATTACTAAGTATTAAATGAGTTAATTTATGATTTAAACAATATTTTTGATCATGAAGATTCACTTTTATTTTATTATGGAAATTATTAATTTGTAAATAATAATTGTTACAATACTATGGGCCAATACCATGACTTATCAATACTAGATACACAATATAACACTGGTTGGTATGAAATTTTCTTTGATTGATTGATTTGAGATAAATTAATTAGAAGAACATAAGACATAAATCTTAACTTTGATCTTTGTATACTACTATGAATATTCCATGGAAGTTAAATATCCACCATCCACCTAATAATTATTGATAATTAAATTAAATTGCTAAAATATCTCTTCTAAAAATAAGGAGTTGTCTAGGGAGGCGAAGGAATTCCTGATAGGAAAAAGTGGCCTAAATCTGGGCAAAAAAAAATTAAGAAATCTTGCACTAAGTTTGAATCACGTTTTTCATGGTAGAAATGGACCATCAAAAACCTCAAGGGCACCCAAAATCTTGAAGTTTGATAGCTATAACTTGGATTTACAAAAATCCCTACCAGATTTTATTAAAATCTTGCTGAAATTTTCATAATTTTCAAAGTAAAAAACAGACTAATTAAACTATGGCTCAAAATAAACATACCTATAAACATAATTTCTTAAAAAATTAAATTTACGTCTTTTAATTAAATCAATAAATCAATAATAATGGTACATAATTATTTAACAAATCTATAACGGAAAACAATTATTTTTATTAAGCAGTAAAATAATATTTGTACTATACTAACCCATACAAATTTAAATTATTGTTAACAGACGTTTAATATTTACATTTATTTAATACCTGAAGTATATTGTTGTATCCAAAGTTCACAAATACAAGTGCGAAACACATCATACAAAAGTATTTATGTCAAAGAGATATGTATTTAATAATATCGAGTGATGTATCTGTAGCCCGCCTGATTCTGCTTTGCCCGGTGCATGGACCTTGGCCGTTAACCAACCTTTTATGGGTGGGTGAGTCTCAATTTAATAATTGAAACAGTTTTATAATGATTTATTCAAATATATGCATTTAAAAAAAGAAAGAGATTTACCTCAAACTTTTCCGCCAAATTCTGGCTCGAAAATCCACTAAAAAGTCCAAAACAAAATCGCGCCAACTCTTAAAATTTATAAAAAACAGCCCGAGTTTTCGGCATCGTATAGGCCTTCCAGTTTCAAATTTTGATGCGTTCACATCACTGTTCCTCGTCTATCTTAAAGGTTTCGCATCCAACGGTTTGCTAGTGATCCAATCGGTGCGTAATGGTGGTAACCTCGGGATTACTGTCGATCAGAGGAAAAAATCAAATGATTTGATTTAATATTAAATGCCAAATGATTTGGTAAACCCCCACAGAGGGTCGGGACTCGGGCCCGATGGGGCTTGAACTACAAAAGCCAACAGTCTTCGAGTGAATGTTTGCGTTGGTGTCGGTAGTGGAAATATCGGTAGTTTTGATTTTGTCATAATGGACCTACACTGCGTGGGAATTGGAGGGTTTCAAGAGCAAGCTACGGGAATGGGGGAGTTTCAGAACGAGAACCAAGGAATGGGAATGGCTGTGGGAGTGTTTCAGAACCAGAACCAAGGGATGGGAATGCCTGTGGGAGAGTTCCAAGATTATGAGAGGGAGATGGCTGTGGGAGTGTTTCAGAACCAGAACCAAGGGATGGGAATGCCTGTTGGAGAGTTCGAAGATTATGAGAGGGAGATGGCTGTGGGAGTGTTTCAGAACCAGAACCAAGGGATGGGAATGCCTGTGGGAGAGTTCCAAGATCATGAGAGGGAGATGGCTGTGGGAGTGTTTCAGAAGCAGAAGCAAGGGATGGGAATGCCTGTGGGAGAGTTCCAAGATCATGAGAGGGAGATGGCCGTGGGAGTGTTTCAGAACCAGAACCAAGGGATGGGAATGCCTGTGGGAGAGTTCCAAGATCATGAGAGGGAGATGGCCGTGGGAGTGTTTCAGAACCAGAACCTAGGGATGGGAATGCCTGTGGGAGAGTTCCAAGATCATGAGAGGGAGATAGCCGTGGGAGTGTTTCAGAACCAGAACCAAGGAATGGGAATGCCTGTGGGAGAGTTCCAAGATCATGAGAGGGAGATGGCCGTGGGAGTGTTTCAGAACCAGAACCTAGATATGAAAATGCCTGTGGGAAGAGTTCCAGATCATGAGAGGGAGATAGCCGTGGGAGTGTTTCAGAACCAGAACCAAGGAATGGGAATGCCTGTGGGAGAGTTCCAAGATCATGAGAGGGAGATAGCCGTGGGAGTGTTTCAGAACCAGAACCAAGGAATGGGAATGCCCGTGGGAGAGTTCCAAGATCATGAGAGGAAGATGATTAGTAATAATATTTTCTACCATAATGCATATTTTCATGCTTCCTCTCACATATCTGCATCCATTGAGCCTCTAGATTTAGATAAAATACCCGTGGATGAATTAAGTTTGATTGGGTACGGAGATACTGTGGAAGAGAATAATGAATATGATAATCTAATGGGGTTTTCTTATGTTTCTTCCATGCCCGAGACAGGACAGAAGTGCCAAGTGCCACTGACATCGACCCTGCTAAGTCGCTCAGGGTCATATGCGGACAGCAATAAGGAACCAATAGCTAAGCAACCAAGAACCGTATGTTGCTATACTATCGAAGATGTAATGCAGAGACTCCCGAGAGGTTCTTCTCTCGGCGAGGGCAGCGTTGGAAGTCTGGAGATCTTGCAAAACAATATTCGCCCCGTGGCTAATCGATCTCTGTCTGATCTGAACTTGTCATCTCCCAAACCTAGTTCTGTCTCGTCGCTATCATCTAATTCGCTGATCGGAAGCAAGGAGAAAGTGGCGTTCAACAATATTTTTCCTCTGGCTACTGGATTTCAGTGTGATTTCAGGTTATCATCTTCCAAGCTTTCTGTCTCGTCCCTATCATCTAATTCGCTGATTGGAAACAAGGAGAGCTTGCAGAACAATATTTGTCCTAGCTGGGATAAGGGATTCCAGTCTGATTTCAACTTATCATCTCCCAAGCTTTCTGTTTCCTCCCTATCACCTTCGCTGAATATAAATTCAGCAGCTAATAAGTTTCAGTTATATCGTTGTACGGCCACTAGTGACCTTTCAGTGGAGCCTCAGAGCGTTGCAGCGCGCCATCGTCGGAAGAAAATCCAGCAAAAAATCCGTTCCCTGGAGAAACTTATTCCATTAAAATTCAAGTTAGACATGGGGACAATGCTAGAGGAAGCGAGAAAATTTGTCAAATTTCTGCAGGCGCAACTGCACGTTATAGAGCTAATTATGCCCAATGGTCTCGGCCCAGCGAGAACACTAAACCCTTGCTCAACGATAAGATTACATTCAACAGGGAGCGTGGAAGAAGAAAGAGGGGGTGGAAATCTGTCAGCTGTGGCAATGCTCCATCTTCTCGTCACGTCCCGTGCAGTTCAGAGAGAACTCCTGAGCGAGGAGAAATGCGTAGGAACAGTGGAACAATACCAAATGGCGGCTGCTGCTGCGGAAGGTTCTAATAATTTTTCTTTCCATAAATAGTTCATTTCAAATGTTCTATGTTTTAACAGAATATTGCAGCACTAGATATATGATGGATAGGGTATATTACTATATAGCGTTCCGTTGCTTAATTAAAAAATTGGAGATCCAATTGCATTTTTGTGTGATTGGCATGATGCTGAAGTTTGTGTAATCTTTTATTTAACATTTACGGTTTGTGTAATTTTTGTTGGGGAAGTCTTCTCTTTACGCTTTCAACTGGTCATTGTACATGGTACAGTTAAAAATAATTCCATTTCACAAAATGCTTTTCCTTGTTTCATTAAATTAGATTTAATTTTCAGACTTAACTTGCATCGATGTAGATTTATTTTGCGTCGTTAAACAATAGTTTCTTAAAAGTTAAACTTATATTAACTTTTAATTTTTCATGCCCGTAATATATGAAAATTTATTATTTTTAATGTTTTATATATATATATATATATATATATATATATATATATATTATTTTTAATGTTTCCTAAGCATATTATAAGACGGAAAAGGTACTGAAGCAAACTGAAATATGGATTTTACACAAAGTAATGTGAAACTCATTTAATAGAAAATTGTGAATGCTCTTATGTAACTCTTCTCGTGATGTTAGTTATAAATATTGTTATTAAGAAACAATAAATGAATATAAAAAATTATCTAATTTATAGTTTAAACTAATTCTAAAAAATAATGATAAATTTATTTAATTTATAATTATAAAAGTAATAAATATTAGATTATTATTTTTGGTTTAAGTGTTACTTTTAATAAATATCTTTAAAATTTAAACATAATATGTAGTTAACTTATAATAAAGGTATTATGCATGGGATACCTTGTTATATAGCAACACTGGTTATCCTATTGGAATTTTTTAGATTTATCGGGTTATTTCCGGATTAAGGCTGTTTGGATTTCACATGATGAGCTTGTGTAACTGAAAGAGAAGGAATTCAATCGTCTATTAACTCAATTCTTTTGAGTTTCCTTTCCACTCTCGAAGCACCTGAAATTTGTAATAAAGTGCTAATGAAGGATTGTAGTTTCACTTATATAATGAAATTTGATTGTCTAAACAATTAAATTTTAAAATTTGAATTTTGAACTATAAATTGAAAACAAAAATTCTCTATCATCTTGGAGCGAAGAGTTCCTCTTTGTTAAATTGAATTCATAAACAAGTATGTTAACTTCCTCCAATTTTAAGAGGTCTATGCAACAACGATTTATATTTGTACCCTTTCTTTTTCTCTTTCCGCCAATTTTTTTATCAACTACCATCTCTCGCTTGTACACACCATTGAATGGGTGTGTGTTTGTGGCATACCAATGTACTTCAGCACCTGTAACATCTTCATCTTCTGTAATCACCTTTATAACCTTGGCAACCCAGAATGGATAATCATGTGGATTTTCATGTGCTAAGACTGTGATCATGCAACCCTCCTTAATATCTGGTACTGACCTCTGTAAAGGTCTTCCATGGCTTCACGTTATGCATGAGATCTTCTGGAACCAATATATAATTCTCTTTCCTCCACCTGTGTAGTATTAATAATACCGTGTGATTGTTGTTGTTCAAGAATGTTTGTTTCCTCTTGTTCATTTGACACATTTTGTGGCCAAATAAATGGAGTCTTCAAACACATATCTCCATTTGCTCGTCTTGAAAGGATATCACTCTGATCATTGAAAAAGGACTCCCACCAAACTGAATCAGCAACATCAAAGTAATCATATGTATATCTAATGGTTCTTTTAATTTATTCTACTCATTCATAATAATCTATATCTCTCTTTTGTCTTCCTACATCATGAACTTCAACAACTGATTATAATAACAATATATTTGACGCAAATATTGGATGGTCTGGACTGAACTTCAAAAATTCCAAACTTGATGATGGCGCCCATTTTGTAGTAGTTGAATACTTCTTACCCCATACACGTGTTTTCCTATCAATTTGTTTGATACGAAATTGATGTTGGAAACTAATGTGATTAAGTTTCTCAATGCATTTCTCCTCACCATGCGATCCAAGAATAAACCTTCACATGTCAACATTTTCTTCTAACACATGAAAAATAGGTTGTGGCATATATGATTTCTTAATACATTCAATTAACGATGGAAAGCTCCCAATATTCTTCCTCCTCAATGTTACTGAAAAAAAACTGAACTTCTAATAAATATGGTTGTGAGTGTGTCCAACAGGAAGGAAACCAACTTTTACCTTATGAAAAATTCTTAATTCAACAAGCATATTTAGATATAAAAAAAAATCTGATTTTTTTTTTCACAAAAAGTGTTGTCTAATTATAGATACAAAATTTCAGGAAGATTACCACCCTAATGAGAAATCACATCATGAATTATGGTTATTATCAGATTTCCATCATTATAAATATTTGGAGCTATGAAGTAAACTCTTGGCAGAATTTTCCCATTGAAGACCATACAACCGACCAAGTGAAACTGGATAAAATTTTCCTCCTGCAAAATTTTGGGTGTGCATACAAAATGTGGTAGAAGTGCTTTCTTCTCATCCATACCATCAATTATCAAAGCCAAATATTTATTTGGATTATCATAACACTTATTTCGATGCTTGTACAAATTTTTCCTTTCACTTGTTTGTTGTTCGTGATGCTCTTGAAGCGCTTTAACAATGGAATCTACACATAACATAAAATAAATCTATTAATAAATACATTTTCATATTTGATCACTATACAATTTAAAAAAATAATGCTATGAATGCTTACCTCTTTCTCCTCCTTGACATTTATCCCTTTATTATTTTAGAGAAGCACATGTACTACAAACCCCCATCCTTTTCTTCTTAGGAATACGAACATTGTTGAATTCTCTCCTCCATATCTGCACAAAATATTGATATGTAATAAAATGACCATTTCCTTCAACACCTTCTGCATATTCCTTGTATAAGTCGTAGATTTGTCATCTTGAGAAATTATGTGGATTATGTATTGTATCTCTATTTGGCAAACACTCTCCATGTTTTGAAAAGAATTCTTGCATCCATGACATTGTAGTGTTTTCTAGTGGCCCAAACTATAGTTTATGACAAGCTTCTGAATAATATGTAGTAGCCTTTTCCAAATTATATTGGATTCATGATAGTCACAAATTTCCAATTGAATGAATCATTTTGAAAGCCTTTCTACAGAGAAATAAAGATCCAGTATGATAATCATAACCTACCAGTGTAGATTGCATGCACCCCACTAAATATGAATTCTGCATGCTTTTATTCGTTAACAAATAGTTCTTCCTTTTCTCCAAAGAAAATTTGAAATCCATATATTTCAAGCAATCCATTTTACAATATTCACTTGAAATGAGTTTACTGATAGAACTTATTCTCATGAGATATTCTACTCTACCCTTTGTATAACTAGAACATCTTGGATTGATATGAAAAGGTCTACTCCTACTTCGAGAAACAATATTTGCTGGCAACATCTCTATCATTTCATCATTATCTGAACACGAATTTCTATGATCATTAGGAGGAATACTATTATTACTATGATCATTTTCAATATAGTTAGGAAATTCACAACCAACATTGTTTGAAAAATATTCATTACCATCTTCGGCGGCGTGAAAATTTTCAATACCATCATCTGTTGTTTTGAAAAAATGAATTAGAGGATATTCTTCACCATATTTATCTTTCCCTTCATCATTTTTTCTCTCATAGTCCATAGGATTAGGACTATGTGGAAATTGTGACTCTCGATTTATTGGAAAGTCTTCATCCCGACCTTCATCAATACTACTCCCATAGTCCATATGATTAGGAGTAAGTGGAAGTTGAGACACTCGATTTATTTGAAATTCTTCATCCTGCCCTTCATCACTTCTTCTCTCAAATTCCATAGGGTTAGGAAAAAGTGGATAATGTGACGCTTTATTTACTGAAATTTTTCCATCCTGCCATTCATAACTATTGCTCTCATAACCCTTAGGATTAGGAGTAAGTGGCAAATGTGACTCTCTATCCATTGAAAATTTTTCATCCTACCATTCATCACTATTGATTTCATAGTCCTCAGGATTAGCACTAAGTGGAAAATATGACTCTCTATCTACTGAAAAAATTTCATCCTGCCATTCATCACTATTTCTCTCATAGTCCTTAGGATTATGACTAAGTGGAAAATGTGACTCTTTATCCACTGAAAAGTTTTCATTTGGCCATTCATCACTATTTCTCTCATATTCCTTAGGATTATGATTAAGTGGAAAATGTGGCTCTCTATCCACTGAAAATTTTACATCCTGTCATTCATCACTATTTCTCTCAAAGTCCTTTGGATTAGGACTAAGTGGAAATTGCGAGTCTCTATTTTTTGGAAATTCTTCATCTTGCCATTCGTCATTGTTGCTCTCATAGTCCATAATATTAGGAATAAGTGGAAAATTTGAATCTCTATTCATTTGAAAAAAAATTATCCTTCCCTTTATCATTGTTTCTATCGTTATATTCATCAATATGAATAGAGTTGTTACATGACGAAGAGGTTGATGCTTCATAAAAAGAAACTTCAATATGATAGGAATCCATAACATTCAAACAAGAGATGTTGAATGATGCAAATGATCTCCCTCCCAATGATAATATATAGCTGAAACAATGAAATTTCCCCTCCAAAATGTTTTGCCTAAAATTTTTGATTGAAGCATGTCCCTCCAAATTTTATTTCTACGATTTATTTGAAAATTAATTACTAAAATATTCTCTTCAATATGGACCCTAATTTCGAATTAACTTCCTTACACATTTTTCTTTTAATAATTTTTTATAAAGATGTTAGTCTCACTTATATAATGAACATTGATGGTCTAGCATAAGTCTCTGTTTTAGGTGGCTTATTTCGAGTGCTGGAAAATTCTTATTAGTTTTTAAATAAAAATAGTTTAGAAATTTTTACTAGATTATTATAAAAGTTATTTCAAGTAATAGTTTCTAAAAGTTATTTCACGTAACAATGTCTAATGTAAAAGATAATATGTTTTTCATTTAAGTTATTCAAATGATAATAACTTCATTTTTATTTTATTTTGGATATGATATTTTAATTTTGGATTTATAATATATTTAGATTAATTAAAATTTTCAAGATTCAAACATTTTTTTCATTATAAAAAGTTTTTTTAATTCTTCTTGATATTTGGTGGATAATGAATTTATATTGATTTTTAATAACATTATTTTTATATCTTAAGACATTCCTTGATGTGAAGTCATCCATCCAAGTCCAATTCCCTGACACTCTTTGATGTGAACTCACCCGTTAATATATTGGACATGACCAAGATGTAATCCTCCCAAACTTGCAATTTTTATATATATATAATTAATGACTTCTTAAATATTATGATTATCAAAATAAATTATCAAAATTATATATATATAATGTCCCTTTTTCAGAAACATTGTCAATCGGCAAGAAAATCTATTCCAGAGATAGACTGAAGGGGCATTTACTGGATTTGTCACCTTCATGAAGAAGGATGAGCTCCAGAGGCTACCTGGCCCACTATCAGACCTTGTCTATAGAGTATTTTCAAGGGAAAATATTCCCAAGAGGGAATACAACAAGATTGGGAATCTCTTAAGATAACCCCAACATTCCAGCTACAACAATAAACAAAGACATAAACTGGAAATAACAGTGATCAATATTATGCCAAAATGTATGAAACCCTTGAGCCATTTTATTATTAAATAACAACAACAAATGATACAATGAATCTCAGAAGAATAAGGCTAGAAGCCTTTCATGAAATTACATGCCAAAATACAAGTGCTGCTCCATAGCAGAATACCCATGAGTAGGGACTGCGCAGTCACATAAGGGAGACTGCTACACTGAGTGCAAAACATCATAGGATCTGCATAGATATGGCTCATACATCATTGGGAGAGAAGATCTAAGCTCCCAATCACTTCCTGAAGTCAATCCTAGAAGGATTGGCTGAAATATGCAAAACTACAAAATGCCGGAGTTGTTGGGTAGCTGCAGCAACTCAATACATAGAATGGAATGGAGAAGGCTGAATGGATGAAGCTGATAAAGAGCCCTTATCCTCTGGAAATCTGAAGTGAAAGGCTGATCCCTACACCAAAGATCTCACCCTCTGAAAAGCCTGCAAAACCCTCCCTGTAAATGTGCTCCAACTAGAACGCAGTCTATGAGAGTATCTGCACTGTGACTGATGGAAATGGTTGGCCTCCTGCCAATGATAGTGGAATAAGCTCGGAAACCATCCTCACTAACCTCCCTAAAGTAGAGAACTTCCCTCCTTTGAAATATCAGCTAGAAATGGTGTTGTGGGAAACCTCCAGCAACACCCAGCTACACTGCATAATAATATTCTACAGAAACTGCGCTGATGAAGATGGCTGATGCTATGGACTAAATACCGGAATATGGAGGATGAGTGCAATCCTTCATGAGCTACTCAAGAAGGAGAGGAAATCCTAAACAGGACTCACTCGTGCCCGAGGGCACTGCAACTCTGCTGAACAGCAAGAGGCAGCAATTTCTCTGAATAGACAAATAATCAAATGATCCAAGATAATCTCAATGGGATGCTTTGCTCCTATTTTAAACACTACGAAGTCTCCTCCTTCCTTCCTCTAGAAGCTTCCTCCTCCATGGAATATTCCTCCACTAAAACTACATTGTCCCACCTAGTGCTTGCCAGCTCATGCCAACGTAGTTTGACTTGGTCAATTAGGCCTTGTCCATTTGCATTTTAACCTCTTTCACACATGTGGGTGTGAAATCTAGCTCCATGATGGTCCCTTTTCACATTGTAAGGGATTTTATTCCTGTTTATTATATAAATGGGTCACTTTACCCATTTTTATTTAACAAAATAAAAATATGCAACCATAATGTTCAACTTTAGCTTGAGGCTAAAATTGGGGACATTACAGTCCTCCCCTCCCACATGTTGCTTGTCCTCAAGCAACTGCATAGAGAGAACAGAAATTCCTCCTCTTTCTTCTCTTGTGGCCCCCTCATCCATGGTCCCACCACTGCTCAAAATATGCTGCAATAAATCTTCCCTCCTATGCTCTCTCCAAGTATGCAAACTGAAAATGATGCTCCTCATGGAAAGATAGAAGGTGTAGTGGAATCCTTCCTACTGGAATGTGGCCTCCTTAAGGTAGGAGTGATGATCTGCATGGGATAATTCTGCTCCCAATGATGATCCTCTCATCCATGCTATCATCTAAATGAAAATATCAACCCCTGGTTTCTGCAAGGTGTTGGGGCTGAATGGAGAGTGTGCTTGTGCTACTCAAGATGATCTTCTCTCTATTTGAAGTGCTCATGGGGCTGCCTCTATCCTTGAGCTGAAATAGTATGGCCTCCAAGAATGGCCCAAGCTACCCCATCAAGAAAATCAGCCATGAGTTTCCTCCTCAAATCCTCCAAGGGGTTCCTCCCACAAGAAGAGACAAGTAGTAATGTGTCAATCATGGTTTTACCATGGTATCTCTTGCAACATAAATCATGTATAACGGGGAGAATCATGCTCCCAATGGGTTGTACATACAATTCTCTCCAAATAATTCTCCTCAATAGATATACAACATCAGAAATACATAAGGAGCAATATGCAATAGAAACAAGTTGTCAAATGACAACCGAAGAGTGGTTCCAAATTATACTCATGGAACCTGCGTAGTGCCTCCTTGGCCTACCTCAAAATCAAAATAACAAGTGCTAAACTAGCCACTTGTTTTCTGCCACAACATCTCCTCATAAGGTGAAACATGAAATCACAAGTTGGTGTCAATGGTGCACACCAAGAAGTATGTGGCTTCCCCCACAACCATCACAAAAATATCCAAAATCAAGGCTACTGGTAGCTACAAGTACATCATAAAAAATGCAATAAGGAATGATCCTCCTTGATGAATATGCTGCTCATATAAAGTAAAAAGGTACTCAATGTGAAATTATACCTTCTCTACCATGTACTTGAGACCTTGAGCTGAAATGGCTCATCATGAATGCTCTCCCTCTTCTCCAATGAGTAAGGGGAATGGTTGTGCCAACCTCTCTAAAATCAACCGGGCTATCCATCTGTCCATATGCTGATGAAGATCATGATGAATGCCCTCCATATGAACTCCTCTAGCCAATCAAAGTATGCATCCAAGTGCATAGCTAGGAAGCCCTCCTATGTTGCATGCAAATAATTTCTCCTTGAGACTAGAAACTCTAGCCAAGAAGAGTCTGCCATGATGATAGATGCTCATATCATCCACTAAGTGTCCTCCATCACCATCAAGGCCATCCAAGAATCATTCACGCACCAAGATCCTAGGACCTCTCAACCAAAAGCTAAATCCTCTAACATGGATCGATCCTCCGTATAGACATCACTGTAATCTACAATAAAGTGCTCCCATCACGCTGCTGCCTGCTACCTTGACATCCCCTCATGTCAAAGTCATCCTCCAAGTTGCTACCATGCCATCATGCAGCTACTCATGCTCAAACAAAAATTATGTCCTCTAAAAATGAGTCTCCCATGAGAGACTATCACCTCCAAAGAATCTCTCGATCCTGGGAAGTAAGCATGAGTGGCCTCCATCTACTCCAGTGCATGAAAGAATCCTTCCTTAAAAGAAGTATCATCTCTCTGACCAATTCTATGAAGCAATCAACCTGCATCATGAAGATGCAATCCTCTATCCTTGTAGCAACATCTGCTAGCGCAGTATGATTGATGAGAGTGGGTGATGCTGAAAATGAGAGAGTGTCTCCCTCCTCCTTGAGTCTATCCCAAAATCTCTGCGCTGTGCTGAATTCTTCCAAGGTTTTCACCTCCTGAAATCAAGGTGTAAGGCCCCCCCCAAAAGTGGAGCATCCAACCTCCTCTGCTGATCTAGTGGTATCCTTGGTACAATGTCTCCATGCAGTGAGACACCATCATCAAGAGATGACTGAATGTATGAATGGAGAAAACCCTCCATGCTTCCACTGCACAATCCAATCATCATCTTAGGTGCATCATCCTCATAAAATGGATAGGGTGTGTGCTCCTCATCACATGATGCTGATCATCCTCCCTATCTCTTCCTTCTATCTCCATAGCTCTACACCCTATCACCAATACCACAGATGTATCATGAGTTGTGCCTTGATCTCTACATGGGAGATCCTGGGGAATTTCTTGCAAAGACACAAGAATCCCTCTATGTGGAGCAAGAGCTCCTCTTACCTTTGAATGAGGCACTGGATCAACTCTAACTATACTAGCGCAGTTGCCCTCCTCCACATCAACATGTAGGGGAAACTCCTCTGAAATTTGATCTCCTTTTGAAAAATAGACCTCCATGCTCTATTGTTCAAGAATATGAGATGGATACCTTGCCTCCAACAAGGTGTGATGCAAGATGTCAGCCTTCTCATCAAGGTTATGAAGTGGATCTGAGTTTATGTTCCTCCCTTCTCATGCAAGAATTTGGTTTGTTTCCTCCGTATGTGTTTCAAAATTTCTCCCACCAAATCCTCCCATCATTGCTCCAATGAATCTGAAATAGGAAGAAGTATTTGCATCCTCTAAATAACTTGACTCAAATATCCACATGCATAGGTCTTACCTCAAAATTGCAGCACTGCAAATATGATAGCATCTCCTTGGATACTTGGTGCTACTGCAACATGGTCTTCAGCTCCTCTACCCATGCCTTGGCTAAACATGTAGGTGAGCCCCTAAAAGTAGATAGAACAAATCTATCTTGTTGTTGGTTCCTCTTCACCTTAGACTTGCAAAACCTATGAAGTGATATGATCTTTGAATGCCAAAGTTTGAGACTCCTTCTGAAAATCTTCAAGAGTTTTCCTCTTGATCACCTCTCCTCCTTTTCCCATATCTTCATGACAAAGCTGCACATGTGACTGCATTGTGCATCAAAGGATGTGACTGCATGCTCACATTCCTCATCAGAAACCTAGAGTTTGTTTCTGCTTCAAACCCTTGTGGAGATTATTCAAATCTCTCCCTTTTCTTTTTCTTGTGGCTCCCATGGAAGCCCTAGGTAGATTCAGGGAGAAGATTTGGCTGGCTCATCTCCTTTCTTCTTTCTTCTCCTCCATAAAGTGGAGTCTTCCTCATCTTCTTTAGATGGCATCTTGGCAAAGATCCACAGGCTAAGCCAAGATTATGCTTCGATACCACTGTAATGTCCCTTTTTCAGAAACATTGTCAATCGACAAGAAAATCTATTTTAGAGATAGACTGCAGGGGCATTTACTAGATTTGTCACCTTCATGAAGAAGGATGAGCTCCAGAGGCTACCTGGCCCACTATCAGACTCTGTCTATAGAGCGTTGTCAAGGGACAATATTCCCAGGAGGGAATACAACAAGATTGGGAATCTCTTAAGATAACCCCAACATTGCAGCTACAACAATAAACAAAGATATAAACTATAAATAAAAATGATCAAAATTATGCCAAAATTTATGAAACCCTTGAGCCATTTTATTATTAAATAACAACAGCGAATGATGCAATGAATGTCAGAAGAATAAGGCTAGAAGCCTTTCATGAAAATACATGCCAAAATACAAGTGCTACTCCATAGCATAATACCCATGAGTAGGGACTACGTAGTCACATAAGGGAGACTGCTACAATGAGTGAAAAACATCATAGGATCTGCATATATATGGCTCATACATCATTGGGAGAGAATATCTTAGCTCCCAATCACTTCCTCAAGTCAATCCTAGAAGGATTGGCTGAAATCTGCAAAACTGAAAAATGTCGGAGTTGCTGGGTAACTGCAGCAACTCAATACATAGAATGTAATGGAGAGGCTGAATGGCTGAAGCTGATGAAGAGCACTTCTCCTCTAGAAATCTAAAGTGCAAGGCTGATCCCTACACCAAAGATCTCACCCTCTGAAAAGCCTGTAAAACCCTCATTGTAAATGTGCTCCAACTAGAACACAGTCTATGAGAGTATCTGCGCTGTGACTGATGGAAATGGTTGGCCTCCTGCCAATGATAGTGGAATAAGCTCGGAAACCATCCTCACTAACCTCTCGGAAGTAGAGAACTTCCCTCCTCTGAAAGATCAGCTAGAAATGGTGTTGTGGGAAACCTCCAGCAACACCCAGCTACACTGCACAATAATTTGCTACAAACACTGCGCTGATGAAGATGGTTGATGCTATGGCCTGAATACCGGAATATGGAGGATGAGTGCAATCCTTCATGAGCTACTCAAGAAGGAGAGGAAATCCTAAACAGAACTCCCTCGTGCCCGAGGGCACTGCAGCTCTGCTGAACAGCAAGAGGCAGCAATTTCTCTGAATAGACAAATAATCAAATGATCCAAGATAATCTCAATGGGCTTCTTTGCTCCTCTTTTAAACACTATGAAGTCTCCTCCTTCCTTCCTCTATAAGTTTCCTCCTCCGTGGAATATTCCTTTACTAAAATTGTGCTGTCCCACCTAGTGCTTTCCAACTCGTGCCAACGTAGTTTGACTTGGTCAATTAGGCCTTGTCCATTTGCATTTTAACCTCTTTCACACATGAGGGTGTGAAATATAGCTCCATGATGATCCCTTTTCACATTGTAAGGGATTTTATTCCTGTTTATTATATAAATGGGTCAATTTACCCATTTTTATTTAACAAAATTAAAAATATGCAACCATAATGTTCAATTTTAGCTTGAGGCTATAATTGGGGACATTACAATATATATACATGGATATGTTAAATATTTTAGGGAATTTTTTCACTATGGAGACTTCATGGCCAAAATTTCACTATGCTTAGTGAGGGATAAGATGGCATAATGTTAAGAAAAACATCAAAAGGAATATACATATATTGAAAAGCGAGTTAGATTGGCCATGAGGATAAAGTATGGTACTAGAAAATAAAATAAGCACGAGCATAGCATAAGGCTATGAAAATGGATCAGAGTATGTAGTTGCAACCTAAATGGAGTCCTCATGGGGTGCTACCTATAGGCTGAGGGATACCAAGGCGTTTCTCTAGGAAATCAAGGTGCTAATCTAGGTCCCTAATATGATGATGCAAATGAAAGATAATTTTGAGGAAAACACAATTGTCAACCCAAATTTTTGATATGAGGGAAAAGTTTTGTGAATATTTCCAAGAAATGTGTCAAGGTTTTAGAAAGAGGTACAATATAAGTTTCACAATTAAAACATGCGGAAGGCATAACTTCTAATTTATGTAACAGAATGGGGAAGTCAAGTTTAAAATAAGAAACTATTGATGAAGAGATTGAGGTGAAAAACCCATGCTTTTGGGTTGATGATATCAATTTATGCAGGAACGCAATAGCATACACATATAACCATAAATACAAAGATGCAGTGGAAATAACACTTTATTTCATTAATATCAAATAACTGAAATTTGTTTACAGAGAGAATGGAAATAAGCTAGCTAGGGCGCTGGTAGCTTATCTCTGAGAAGAGATGTGGCAACTAAAGGCCTCTGAACTCTATGTTAAAATGAGGATCTAATGTTTATATATTATTAAGAAATAATGGAAAACCCTAAACATTCAAAAAACTAACCCTAGGAGATGAAACGCCAGAATATGGGCCCCGTCTGAGTAAATTAGTACCTCAATTTCCCGGGGTTGTAACTTTGGCATACTATCTCCGTTTGACGAACATGATACATCATTAGAGAGATATATCCAAGGACTACAAGTGCAGACAGTGAATGGACTTGTACCAAAGAATTTTTCTTTCGCTCCTCCCTTGGTAACTTGACTCAAGGGACAAGTGATATGAGTGAATCCCAACACGAACCTGTGGTAGAAATTAGCAAGACCCATAAAGCTGCGAAGCTCTATTAGAGTGGTTGGAGACGGCCAATCTTGAATGACTTGGATCTTGGTTGGATCTACATGCACCCCCCGCTCATCAATAATGTATCCCATATACTGAACCTGGGTCATACCAAAAGTGTGCTTCTCCAAATTGGCACACAACTTGTGTTTCCGCAGTGTTTGGAGGACCTGTTGGATGTGGTGGAGGTGTTCTTCCCAAATTTGGCTGTAGATCAAGATGTCATCCAAGTACGCTACTACAAATGAGTTGGTGAATTGCCACAATATTTCATCCATCAACCTCATGAAGGTTGCGGAAGCATTCATCAACCTGAAAGGCATGACCAACCATTTGAAAAGGCCCTCCTCGGCTTTGAAGGAAGTCTTCCACACATCGGATGGTTCGATTGGTACCTGGTGATACCCAGACTTCAAGTCGATCTTGCTGAAATATTTTTCCCCTTTGAGTCGGTCCAGAAGGTCATCAATCTATGGGATCAGGTACCTATTCCAGACAATGATCTTGTTCAACACCCGATAGTCATTACAAAGTCTCCAAGTCACATCCTTCTTATGCATCAACACGATTGGGATCCCACAAGACAACGATCTTGGCCGGATGTGATCTTTCTCCAACAGCTCCTGAATCTACCTCTTGATTTCATCGTTCTCTATAACAGAGCGTTGATAGATTGGTCAATTGGGCAGCGGCACACCTGGGGTCAGATCGATGGGGTGTTTGACCTGAAATTTCAGAGGCACCCTCGCAGGTGAGGTGAAGATGTACCGGTACTCCTCCACGACCTTTTCCATTTGTTTTTATCATGCAGAGGAACCCTGTCTGGAGGTTGTGGCTATAGTCTTCTTCCTACCATGAGAGTGGATCATTAGGAACACAAATTTTTGGAAATGAGCTTACTACTTTGTTTTGTAGTAACCAAAGAGATAGCAGCAGGTGGTGGTACCTATGCTATCCTGTACAAATTATTTCCCAAAGTAACAATAACAGACTCATACACAACATGTCACTTCCACAAGTATGGTTGGCCTAATAATACATCACATACATCAAGAGGAGCAATGCCACATAATACCTCATCGGTGAAGGGATTAATGCTGTAGGGAAGACATTACTGGCTGATGCGGAGATCAGGTTCTTGGTGAAGCCACCCGATGGTGTATAGTTGTTGGTGTGTTGTGGTCGGCAAGCCCAACCACTTCATGACCTCTGCTGAAATGAGGTTCTTTTGGCTCCCACAGTCGACAATGAATTGTAGCGGGGAACCCTTTACCCACATCTAGGAGTGGAAGAGATGCTCCTCCTCCTTTGGATATTCTAGTTCTTCCTTTTGATTCTTCATGGTGGCAATGGTGGCGTTGGGCTTCACATTGATAATCTCCTTCCCTTTTTCATTCTCCTTCTTGGGTTTTTATTTAGTGTCGGAGTATGCATCTGATTCAAAAGCCTTCACCTTGGGCAATAGTGACTGATTGGTCCGACACTCATTTGTGTTGTGAGTGGAGCTCTTATGGAACTCACACCACTTTCCTGTGTCCTTCTTTGGCTTCATAGTGTTGTTCTTTTCTTGCGGCTTTGGCAGTTTGTTTTGGGCCACCATGCCTTGGCTTTGTCCTTTGTTCTAGAGTTTGGGGGCACCTTTTGCTTGCTTTTGATTTATAGATCCAAAGTCTCTCTTCTTCTGTTTGAATTTCTATTCAATCTTGGCAGCATACCAGTATGCCGTAACAAGCGAGGATATGTTGAGCAACTCCATTTCCTCTTGAATGTATCTATGCAGACAACTGTGGTACCTAGCACCAAATGTTTCCCCGAATATTTGATACCCAACTTTGTGAGCAAGGTATGGAATAGATTCATCATATCATGCACATCTTGATCCCTTTGCTACCGCAATGTAGTCCATTGTGTGTACTTGTCCTCATAGCTCCCCACGGGATAATATTGTTCCTTGATGGCGTCTCGAAAATATTTCCAAGTGGGTATGATCAAGAATATAGAGGGTTCCCTTCATCCTTTTTCTCATGGTAGGTTTCCCACGAGTCCTTGACATTGGGGGCAGCTTTGAGTAGTGAAACAATAATCTTCTCCTGGTAAAAAAGGTCATGAACTGAGAAATATCATTCCAATAGATTCAACCATCTATCTATGGTGCTCGCATCTATTGGCCATCAAATATGGGAATTTCAAAGTTTAATTGTACCTTAAAATGGGCTGCACCTCCAGAGTAGATGCTGGATGCAGATGCACCGCCAGTGTGCAGTCATTGAAGGATCAGGGTGAAGTTAGCCATCATCACATTCCCTTTCTTTAAAGGGCCTCCTCGAGCAATATTTTGATAGGATCCCCTACTCCCTCATATTTCTTTTCATCCCCCATGGGTAGATGTCGGGGTTTACGAGGCTAATCTTGCAAAGGTTCAACTAGAGCGAGCCCTAAATCCTTATACCCCGACCTCATTGGGGACATGCAGAGAAGGATCGAGAAAGTGAAAACCGCTTTGATGCCACTGATATGAATTTATGCAAGTCTAACACAATAGCATAAAAATATAACCATAAATATAGAGATGTAGTGGAAATAACACTTCATTTCATTAATATCAAATATTTGAAATTTGTTTACAGACAAAATGGAAATAGGCTTGCTAGGGCGCTAGTAGCTTATCTATGAGAAGATATGTGGCGACTACAGTCCTATGAAATCTATGTTACAATGAGGCTCGAAGGCCTATATATTATTGAGAAACAATGGAAAACCCTAAACATCCAAAAACCTAGCCCTAGGATATGAAACGCCAGAATATGGGCCTTGTCAGGGTAAATTGGTACATCAATTTCCCGGGGTCGTAACTTTGGCATACTACCTTCGTTTGACACACATGATACATCGTTAGAAATATCTATCTGAGAACTACGACTAGTGACAAAAAATAGAAAATCTAGAATGGAATCCCATTTTCCAGAGGTTTCATGCCCAAAAAAAGTTGTTTAGGGCCTCAAAAGAGCTCTGAAAGTTCAGGACCTAAAAAATTGCCAAAAAGAGTAAATTGTACTACGATTAAGGAAACTGAAAAAATAAAAGAAACAATGGTGGGGATCCAAGTGGAATAGGCGGGTGGCTACCAATATCCAACAAGATCAATTTAAGTCTCGAATCCCAAAAAAATTACAAAGAAAGTTATAGGAAATATAAGGGATGAAAATCATGGGTAACAAGTTGGACTTATGGTGGGCATAATTCCTAAGCCAAGAATCGGAATTGAGAAAATGAAAAACCAATGGAAATTGATTGATGATAAGGTTATTTTCATGAACTCAAAATTTGGATATGGGCATTGATTTGGAATAAAATTTTCTTGAAAAGCTAAAGGATTAAAACATGATCATGAAGACTTGTAACATGAGTAGAATCATTGAAGCATGGGCTTAGTTGATTACTATGGATAATGCAGAATCAATAGTCATAGATATAAAGTGCCTCAATGAAGGCATTGTATTAGGATTATGATAATAAAAAACATAGCTATGTATGTCCAAGTAACAGTCACAAGGTTTCAAACAATAAATAATTAGATAAAATGATAGCCGAAAGGACATGAAAATGAACACAGATAAAACTATGATGAAAATAGTAAAATAAGATACAAATGGATGGTAAAATAATATGAATAATGAGGAAAAACCACAAAACGAGACAACCATGATATGTATGCTATGTTATAATTCTGTCTACCCTATAGAATGAAGCCTTTCAAGGACGAGGTATTGTGTAATGTTGCAACCATTGAAGTTTTTGATGTTCCGTTAGGCCAACCATACCTATGGAATCATTATATTGTACATGAGTCTAGACCTCGTAATGTTACTATTACTTTGGGCACATAACTATATAGGAAACCAGAGGAAGTCCCTCCTATAGTTGTTTCTTAGAGCTTTGTCGAGAACAGATTAAGGTCATATCCAAGACTAGGGAATTTTTCTTATTCCTGATTCTCCTCAAAGTAAGGATAAGATTGTGGCCACATCCATGGTCTCTGCACAAGGCTCCTCTACACATCACAGGAAAGTGGATAAGCTCGTGAAAAAATATAGACATATTCTCTCACCCACTAGGGCACCTCTTCATTATTAGATCAAGATTTGAATTGATATAACCCTTCATGCCCCACTACCTAATGGACCAAACTATTGTTGTTCTATTGTGGAAAATGATGTAACCAAGTGAAAAATCCAAGGGATGGTCCAAAAAGGGCATATATGACCAAGTTCCTCTTCCTCTGGAAGCCCAATTGCACTCATCCAAAAGAATGATAAACCTAGAGACTCTACATTGATTATTAAGCCCTAAAAAAATCACAGTTAGGAACAGGTACCAGATTCCCCAGATTAATCCAATTCTTGACCAACTCAAGGGGGCCAAGTACTTCAATAAGATTGATTTGACTTTTGTCTACCCCCAAGTCCCAATACAACCAAATAATGTGTGGAACACTTATTTCAAGTTTAAGGGGGTGTTTTGGAATGGTTGGTTATGCCCTTTGGATTAACAAATTCTCCAACATATTTCATGAGTTTGATGGATGATATGTTATTTTATGTAGCTTGGACAAGTGTTCTAGTCTCAGGAGGTGTCAATGAGGTCGAGAACACAAGTGGATTATTTATCTCTAACCCTAGTTAAGTTTTTAAAGTGAAATGGCTTGATTATATTATTAAAAAGTTTTTACTTATTTTCCTTAGTCTAACTTAGGAAAAATGGTTAATTAAACAGTGTTAATTGAGACAAGTTGATTTCTCTTTACTAACTTCTAAAAAAGTGAGTTGATGGAGTCAAGATAATTTTAGCCATCGATTGAGACTAGATCGTGGCCATTGATTGTTGAATAAGAGATTATAAGAGGAAGTCGCTGGACATATTGGATACATACAATTTTATTAAGAAATGGCGCAATGGCAGCATGAGATACCTGCAGAGAGTTTCAATAGTGATTCAGGATGAATTTTCTACAGATATTTCTTTGTAATGATCTCAATGATAGAGTGAGGTCAAATTAATTTGTAGAGGTTCAAATTTCTCCAGTTATGTGAGCTACTTGAAGAAGGTTTTTTTTATAGACAGTCGAAAAATTTGTTGTAGAGGTTGATTAACAGGAGGAAAGTTGAGTTTGCGAGTGAAGATCGATTTTCTAATGGAGGCCAAAATATTTCTCTAGGATGTGCGACTTGCCAATGGAGGCCAAGTTTTCTCTAGGCCACATAAGTGGGTTGAGTTAAGGCCATACAAGAGGGTTGAAATGAATGGGATAAATTTATTTTAGCATATCAAATTATCTTGCAGAACTGAAGAAAATATTTTTTGAGCCCCTTGATTATTTATGACAAGTAGTTTATGTTACTTTCAATTATAGATTTGTTGGAGAATAATAAAACCCTCATTTGTAGAATTGGTTTTTCCCACATTTTGTTTTTTCAGGGACAATTTTTCCAAACATATCAATTTATGTTTCATATGTGTTGTTTTATCATCTCTTGTGAATTTTCATTAGTGAAATTTGTAGTTGTGTTTTTGTTATGTATTTGTAGGGAATTAATTTGTTGGGGAAATAATTGTTTAAATTATAGGTGAATAATTACCATATTAACTGCAATAATTTTTTTACATTGTATCAAAGTATATATGAAAGAAAAAACTTAATTTTAGAACCTCATCACATGGTGGAGGAGAGAAAATTAAGGGTTTATAAAACTTAGATACATTTATTCCATTTTTCACATGGAAACTTCTTATTCTATTTGAAGGGCTTTAGATGGATTAAGTTGGTTTATGAGATAAAGAAAAATTAGAGGGAACATTTAACATTGGCATATGGAAATCCATAATATTATTTTTATCTTGTTGGAGAATGGTCTCAAGGAATATGTTACCGAAGTTGTAGCCATACGAATATATCCAGCACAACTCCTCACATACAAGAAAGAAGATACCAAGATGAGATATGTTATTCTCGATGGAATCAAGGATCACATTATACCTCATTTAGAAGAAGAGGATGTGGCAACGAATATGTGGGATGAAGTTTGTAAACTCTAGCAAGATTCCAGTGTGAACATTACTTTAATCCTGAGGTAGAAGCTTCAAACCACGAAATAGAACAAGGGTGAAATTGTTGTATCTTAATTCACGAGGGTGAAATGTAACAAAGAGGAATTGGTAGGTGTTGGTGATAAGATTGAATATGATGAGCTCATCAGGACAAACCTTAATGGGTTTACTAATAATTGAGAAGTCTTTGTACAAGTTAATACAAGGACTTAGGATCTCCCATCATGGGAAAGACTATGGTTATATTTTATCCAACAAGAATTTTAAAGGAGCCTTATTAGTGGCACTACCAGTTTTAGACTGAAAGGTGAGAAGGAATAGGAAAATGTGGTTGTTTAAAGGAAAAAGAAATCACAAAAGGGATCTTACAAAGGATCCAATTCCAAGGTGGATAAAAGGAAGGAACTATCAAAGGTTAAATTCTATGGATGCCATGATTTTGGGCACTATGTCAGTAATTTACCATAGAGGGATAAATGTGACAAGGAGGGAAATAAGAAAAAACAACTTCAACGAATGCAAATGATCTTTCGAGAAAAATGGAATAGGCGTTCACACTCATAGCTTGTTTGAATAGCTCAACCTCATAGCATGTATGATATATAGATAGTGGGGTTCCATTCCACATGAAAAGAGCTACAAAGTAATTCTCCAGCTACAAGGAGGAGGAAATAAGATTCTAGATTTAGATGGGTAATAAGTCCAAGTTTAATCCAGTTGGGTGGGATATAGTATCATTTTAGACAGAGTCTCGCAAGACGATTCCTATCAGTGATGTGTTGCATGTGCAAGGAACGTAGATGGATTTGATTTATGTGATGTGTTATATGTTGTGAGCTTGGTGAAAAATGAGGGAATATATTACAATGAGGCATTTTCTCCTATAACCAGGTACACTCAAATCACAGGCATAATCTTAATCACAGCACAAATGAGATGGAATATCCATTAGATGGATGTTTAGCTAGAATTCCTTAAACGTGAGTTGGAAAATGAAATGGATATTGAACATGTAGAGGGCCTTGTAGCACACCACAGTGAGACCCAATTGTGCCAATTGAAGATAAATTTATATAGGAGGTTGATTGGCTCTCTTATTTATTTGGTAAATAGTAGGACATATATATCCTTTACAATAAAATCTTTGAGTTAGTTCATGGTTGAACCGAAGAGAGCGTATTGGAAGATAACATATAATGCGCCACATTATTTGCAAGGTACAATCGAGTATGGGATCAAATATGTTCGAAGTTATGGTATCAAGTTGATGGGTTGTATTGATGTATATTATGTAGGAAGTGCAATATATAGGAAAATAACTTCAAGGTGTTACACCAACATGGGATCAGGAGTTGTCTCTTGGTATGGTAAGAATCAAAAGTCAATGGCACTAAGTTTTATGAAAGTAGAGTATATAGTAGCAAGAATAGCGATATGTGAGGACGTTTGGCTTCAGAAGCTATTAGTAGCCTTATTTGGTCAAAAGGTGGAGACAATAGTGATACAATGTGAAAAATAGATTTTTGTTATGCTATCTAAGATTATGATGTTTCATAACAGGTATAAGAATATAGACATCATATATCATTTCATCCTGGATTTTATATAGTGTGGGATATTTCATCTACATTATATACCTATAGATCACCAAGTAGAAAACATTCTTATGAAATCATTCAGGAAGGAAAAACTCATCTTCTTAAGAGATAAGTTTGGTGTTGTGCCAAAAAAATTCCTCGTTAAGAGAGAGTGTTAGTTAGTGTAGCATTAGTAGGGGTTCTAGTATCAGGAGGTGTTTATGAAGCTAAGAACACAAGTATATTAATAATATCCAAGCCAATTTATTTTTTCTAAGTGAAAATGTATTAATTGGATTATTAACTATATTTTTATTATTTTCCCGAGTCTAACTTAAGAAAAATGGTTAATTAACTAATATTAATTAAGACAAGTCGATTTATCTCTAATTACTACTAGGAAAGTGATTTGATGGATTCAAGATGATACTATCCATCAATTGAGATTATGTTTTGGCCATTGATTACTCATTGAGAGATTATAAAAGGAAGTCAATGGAAATCTTGGAGATATACATTTTGGTTAAGCAAGGGCACAATTATAGTGTGACAGACTAGTACATGGTTTCAATAGTGATTGAGGATGAATTTTTGAGAGTGATTTCTTCACATTGATATCCATTTTTTTAATGATAGAAGACACTCAAATTATTCTCCAGAGTTTCAAATTTCTATAGTGGTCCAAATTACCAAAAGAAGGTCGATTTTCCAGAGATAGGATGAATTCATTCGAGAGCTAGATTAGTAGGAAGAAAGTTGACTTTGCTTATGAAGATAAATTTTCTAGTGGAGGTCGAAATAATTCTCTAGGTGGCCTGAGTTGCCAGCAGAGGTTGGGTTGCCTTCAAGCTACACATGTGGGCCAATGGTTAAGGATGTACAGGACGGTTGAATTGAATCTAAGGGGTCAAATTGCTTCTAGGAGGTCAAATTAGCTTGAAAATTAAAGATTTTTTTTTTGGTGCTTTGCTAATTTATGGAAAGTAGTTTATATGAATTTCAATTAAAATTTATTTGAATAAAAATAAAAACCTCATCTGCAGAACTATTTTTCCACACATTGGGGGTTTTTAGGGACAATTTGTCCAATATTCTTATTTTCTATTTCATGTGTGTTGTTTTCCTAGTTATAATGAATTTTAAACGGTAGAGTTTGTAGTTGTGAGTTTATTTATTATTTTTAGTACGCTATTTTGTTGGGACAAATAATAATTTAAAAATAGGTTAATAATTACAAGAATAACTACAGTAGATTTTTCACATCTTGCTTCCTTTCACCAACTAGTTCATAGTTGTATATCTAGGCAATATCCTCATCTTCAGTAAGATTTGGGCAGAATAGTTGCAATGCTTTTAGCAAGTCCTTCACACTCTATGAAAACAAAATTTGTGTGATAAATTAGAAAAATGCTCCTTTGACGTTGAAAAAGTCCAATACGTAGGCTACATTATTAGTGAGCGTTGTGTGCATGTGGATCTAGCCAAGATCTAAGTCATTTAGGACTGGTTGGCCAAGAAAAATATAACAGTGCTCCATATCTTCTTAGGTATTTCTAACTTCCACTAAATATTCATGTTGGGGTTCTCTTATATTTCTTGGCCCTGAAGTCAAGAGCATGAGGGTGAGGACATATATATATATTTTGGTTCGATTCACCAAAAAATGAATTCCATGAAGCGAAAAACCACCTTTGCTATACACTAGTCCTCAATTTCTAGACCCAAATCAACCATTTGGGATTGAGACAGATTCATCTAAATTTTCTATTGGTTCAGTCCTCTTTTGAAGGATATTTGATCTCATATTGCAATGAAGCACTCTCATATTCTCTAGAGATACCACGCCAATGATAAGGAAATGTATTGCATTATGCAGGCCATGTGGGCTTAACCGCAAGACAAATACCATAGCACATGGGTTCATATTGTGGGATATATAATGAGGAAAAAATAGCATAATATATTGGGGGATATATAGGGGGTAAAGGTTTTTATATTGGAAGGTATAAAAAATGGAGCTCAAAGTTAATGAAACAATATAAATGGGTATAAAAAATGTTAATGAAAAAATGGATACCTACAATATATAGTGAAAGTAGGGGATTTTTTAATTGGGAAGGTGTATTTGCTTTATATTTTTAGGGGGTTAAATAATGTGAATTTTAGAGGTAGTTTCCAATATGTACTCAAATTAAGCATATTGTTTAATATGCTATGATTGCATGTGATATGTTAGAGGTTCATTGAGTGAAGCCCCTGTGGTGAAGGAATTGCAAAAACAGAAACAACATATTATGGGGAAGGAGATGATAATCCACATGGATCATTGGCTTCTTCAATATATAGAGTCCACAAGGAAAGTTGCAGAATGACTGCAATCATAAATGGTCCACATACTTGAAACAATTCTATTTGAACTTCAAATAAAAGAAGGGTAGCACCAGTCATGTCACAAACTACCTTAATAAATTCCTGACTGTGGCAATGACTATAATTGTCAAAAAATTTGGGAACGAGTCCTTTGAATGGACACAAATATATAAGAATGATTTAAAATTCACTGCCACATACCATATGTTTATGTTAGGAAAGCAAGTTCTAGAATTCCACCTCTAGGATGCACTGTTGTGATACCTAGGATGCCTTTGTGTTCCTTCAAGAAAGCATGCCAAGATTATTGGGGAGGCACATTATAGTCAGGTGGCATGGCTCTTTGTTCTAGAGAAGATAGTGAAAGTAATGCAAAATTATATTAATTAGTCAAAAAATTGGCTATATGTTGGTAAGCATATCAATTGATGCAATACATGTGTTATTTTCAAACCAACCATAAAGAAGCAAGGATTATACACCACTCTTCGTACTACTAAATGACCTTATGAATCCATCTCGATGGACCATATTTCTAGCCTTCCTTCTACCAAGCATGGTAATAGCTATGTATATTTGGTGGTTGATGTATTTTCTACGATGGACATTATGGTTACTTACAAGAAGAGTATGGTAGAAAAATCCACTTCGAATCTCTTATTAAAATGGGTATGCTTACATTTGGTTTCCAATATACCATCATGTCTAATTATGAGGGTAGGTTTCTAAGTGAATTATGGTTGATCCTCTAGTAATTATTGGACACCAAGCTCGCAAAATCAACCACCTTCCAACACTAAATTGATGGCTAGATAAAGGTCATCGACATGATGATTGTGTACATATTTTTCATTTACAACTCCAAGGATATAAAAAAATGAGATGTGAATCTCCTCTATATTCAACACAACTATGATAGATCTCTCCATAGATCAATTGGCCACAACCCCTCTCAGGTGGGCTTGGGATTCCAACAGTTGGAGCCCTTGATGTCGCACTGCCCCTTGTAACCACACATAAAAAATCTTCACATGTTCAATCTAAAGCTAAAAAATCTATCAAGTTTATTGCAAAAATTTATCACATATTCTGTTAGGGCAATGATATCTTGTAAAAATTTGATACTATGTACAAAAAAAATTATGATCAACACTAGGTGCCACACAAATTTCAAGTGAGAGAATAGCTTTGGTTGCAATTGCAAAAGGAAAATGTTCTAGGGGCCCATCGTAATCTTGAACCACCAAATTATGGACCTTACACTGTCACCAAGGTTGTGGGTGATAAATATTTTGAGCTAAGTATCCCCCCTTCCTTGGCATGCCCCTATTGTTCAATGTGGACCACTTCAACCATAATTTCCACTATTGTTGGACACATCAAAAATCATAAAGAAGATAACACTGAAAGAGATCAACCCATATTGGCCTCAATTGATCAAATTGTAGACACATAAATTAATATCATTCACTAATAGAGGATCCAACTATATTAGGTTATATTTTCATTATATCTTTGTGTCTTAGATAAAAATATTACTGTCAAGTTTCACTGAATCGCTTTGTCTTGGCCATAAATATGTATGTCATTTCATTCTCTTCATAGATTTATATCATAATGGATTGGGAGAGGAAAGGAATTGTGGTGGGAAGAGATTATCATGCGATCATGGAGTTACTCCTTCCTAGTAGAATTGAATTTGTCTCATCTCACTAACTAGTGTTGGTAGGATATTTACTTGATGTACTAGGCGTAAAATTAAATGACCCAAGGTCTGTGGAGGTGGCGTAGTGGTAAGGTCGCTCTCGTAAAGACACAAAGGTCATGTGATCGATCTTGAACAAGGGCTTGGCTCGTTGCGAGAGATTAACCGATCCGGGCCATTCCCATGACCTTTTCCCTAGATGCGGGTGTTTTCATGGATTAAATATCATCGCCACATGGTTGTGAGGATGAAGGACACATTTCCTCATCACGCAGACGTGTTTGGGTCCCGTGTTTTGATAGTTTGGCAAATCAAAAGACAAGGCAACATCAGAACCAATCTTTAGAGTTACAGGATCTAGTCCTCCTGTTCTCAAAGAGGGATCTCTCAAAAGTTTGTTTGCTAAGGTTTATCTTGCGAGCTTATAGTATTGGTTTTAGACTAGTTATTAAGTGCAGGTGTTTGTTTGTTTGGTTGGATTGAATTGATACAACAGAACATGAAAGGTCTAGGAAGGATACATAGAATGGAGAAACATCTGGTTCATTGGGCAATGGAGTCAAGAAAAGGTCATAACAAAATCATCAAAGGATATGGGATATCAGAGGGAAAAACTAACTTGGCCACAAGATCCTTTTGTTTTTGGAATGGGATGAACATTAATGATTTGGAAAGAGAAAATAAATTCTCAACAAAGGGGACCTGAAAACATAATGTAAACAATAAAGAGTTCTTTGATAGATAGGGCTAACCATAAATTCTACAAATCACACCTTCAAGCAAATAATGATTTCAAAACAACTTTTAAAATGAAATCTAAGATTCGGGGAACACCCGATTTCCTCAAAGATTTTATTCTAAAGGACTTATAAAACATAAAAAAATTACTGATAATTACAGTCATAGAAGAGGGAACACCTAAAAACATCTATGATCATAATTATAATGACCTTTAAGCCAACTGTTTAAGTGAGGACAGAGGGAAAGATCAAAACATACCTCTTTGATTCACTGTAAGAAAAGAACATCAAAGGGAGACTTCAATAACAGTTTTTAAAGTGGCTGTGGACAAGCAGGGAAAACCATAAATCATGCTGAAACCAACTGTTCAAACTATTAAGGAAATAAAAAAGCATGAAGACTAAAGAGAAAGATTAAAGCCTCTAAAATACTTCAACAGAAGAAAACATAAAACAGTGAAGGATGAACAGGTCTAAGGTGCTTCCAGGATCCATTTCTTAGCCTAATACTTTCTATCCTACTGTAGTAAGAAATTATGGAACATAATGAAAACAGAGGAAAAACATAAACAGTTCAGAATACTTCACCAACAACCAAGCTCATGGATCCAATGATAGAGCCTTCTCAGGAACAAGCATGCAACAACATCATCAAGGTCTCCAAAACTTCAATTTGTTCTTCAACTTCAACAGACTATGTATTTACTTCAAAGAGTTTTAGTATTACAACTTGCGATCAAACAATAACCAACCAACCAACCAACCAAACAACAGTTACTCATATTCTACTGAAGTATTTATAGAAGGATGAGGAAGTGGGATCTAACAAAAGATCTCAAGGACAATTAATACAAAGTGAAGACTTGTCGGCCTTTTGAGAGGCTTGATGAAGAAGTTTACAGGTGGTTCTGCATTAACTGTTTTACGATTAACATTTAAACTCGGTGGGAACTTTGTTGACTTCCAGGCTCTGCATAACATGGAGTAATCCTGAAGATATTTGTTGTATTAGCTTCCTATGGTAGAATTAACTTCTTAGTAGCGCTTGAGGCAGATATTTCTTTAATCAATAACTTCAGCCTATGTTTTCAATACTTTTAAGGCACAGGTGGCGTTTATGGTAGCCGAGGAATCAATTCGCCTCAAAATGCAGCGGTGGAGGTCCTTTCTGCCTATCAAACACTTATAACTTCCTTTGATTGTGTTTGGATGCAGGGAACAAGCTTTTGATCATTATTTTAAGCCGTAGTTCCCTAAATCTGTCTTCAGTCTTCATCTCTACTGCGCTCTGTCTTTCAAATTGATACTCTTTTTAAATGTGGTTTTGAACCATAGTGTCTTGTCAATGTGTAGAGTCGTTTGGATTTTAAAGGTATCAATGCCCATGAAACATTGATAAAACATTGAATGAAACCTCGCGAATGGTCTCTTTAATAGCTCAAAGGCGTGGAAAACGTCTTTCCTGGCCTTCGGCCCTTCTTCATTATATAATGGAAAACCATAAAAAACACCTGCAAAACACAAAAATAGTTAAGAAATCCTACAAAATGGGTTAAAATACTTCGGAAGGCAGGAGAGGAGCGTATCCGTTGGATCTAGACACGTGGACGGTCCAGATCTAATCGGGAGATTGCAATCGGCGGGAGGAGAAAAGGGGTGCGATGAAGAATCTCCGATGCGATTGCGCAATCGGGAGGGCATAAGTGATTAGGCGATGGCCGTGGATCTAAAGAACGAGATCAACAGTGGAGAATGAGTCAGGGAAGTTGCAATCGGAGGTCAGGAATAAGGTGATGCGATTGCGCAATCGGAGAAAGGGCCGATGCGATTAAGCGATGGCCGTCAATTTGAGGATCAGATCGACGGTGGGAAACGAATCGGTGTACAGGCCATTCGGAGGGATGAAAAAAATGCGTGCGATTGAAATTTGTGATGCGATAGAGAGGTGGCCACTTGATCGGCATTCAATCAACGGTGGGGATTAGTTCTAGAGTGGACCGACGGAAAAACTTTACAAAATATGAAACCCAAAGTTTTCAACAAAAACAAAGGTTTTTAAATGGATCGGGATATACATATATGATAGGTGCCCAAATTCGGGGCCTGTGGTCTTTACGGAATGTAATATGCCCGGGGTGTGCATAAAAAGGGCCAATCGCAATCGGGTCATCGGGCCTGGTCTTTCAATCTACCTATTGTATTTTCTCCGATTGTGATTGCGCGATCGGCTCTTTTCAATCAACCCATTAAAATATTAAACCATGTGGCTTTGGTTTTTAATAAAAAACTTTGGATAAATGGGTTCTTCGTTTTTAATAAAATAAAAAAGGTGATCCAGCATGTTTATAATACATCGAGCGATCGCATCGGAACTTTTTAAAGCGAAACGACAAAAGACTTGTGCTCACTTAAAATTTAGCAATGCGATAAGCGCCGTGAGGGGCTTAGCACTTGGTTTTTAAGGTAAGGGCATATGGGGGAAGTGGTTAGGGGGGCTTAGCCAAAGGGGCTAAAGATTGTAATCAAAACATTATTTTTTATGAATTTTTCATGGTTTTCAAAGGAATCGGGGGTTCGAAATAGTTAAAAAATGGGTTTTCAACTACGGAAGGGTGATTTTCATGAAAGGAAAACATGAAAAATAGGGGAAAATTATGGGGAAAAAGGAGAGAAAATGAAGGTTATTTGTGAGTGGGAGAAGGGGAAAATGATGGTTTTTGCAGCAGTTTTTTCTCTTTGGAATTTAGCAGAATTCTCAGAGTATAAAATGGAAAAATCAAATGAAAATTTTGGATAGAGGCATGAGGCCTTTAAGAATCTTCAAGAGCCAACAATTTTTAGCAATGAAATTTGTTCCTTGAAGGCTCAAAAAAGTCTTAGCCACCTTTTTCTATAACAAATATTATAGGTGACTAACAGTGGCTCCACTTGGGGATGATGCCTTTTTGAAGGTATCAAGAACTTCAGACTTGCATTATTTGGGAGGCTAATCAGTTTGCCTCATCCATTAGGTTGATTTATTTACTTGAATGATCTTCTTTTGCTCTGGAAAATAGGTTAACATCCATGGAAGACAATGGATCTTTCATCAACAAGCTTTCTACCTACCCAATCCTACTGATCTAACATTTTTTCTTCTTAGAGTGCATTTGGATTGGCAAACTCTCTTTCAACATTTTATTCTTTTTGAAAATAGGAAATCTGATCTATTTCTACTCCTTATTTCTCCATGGACTCAGATTAAACAGTTGAGTCCATAAAATTCTCTACCTAATCTACCATCTGTTGGGATTGAACTGTCCAACAAATTTTATTCTCTAAATTCTACAACAGAAATTTAAAAACAGCCAGGCCAAGATTAAGCTGTTTGAATTTGCTGTGATCTATGGCATAAAAACAAGCTGCACATAGACATTTATTTTTCAGAAAATTAAATCAAAACGGAAGGCTTAAGATCTGAAAGTTTTTCATCATGGCCTTCTCTTTTTACAGCTCTGTTTTGACTCTTTTTTGAGCTGTTTCTTCCTTGTTCTCTGGTTCAGATTTTAAGCTAATTAGAACCAGACTATCTTTGTTTCTGACTCAAGAAAATATAACATATTTGAGTCATCTCTCTTTGGAAACTTAGGTTCTGATTTTAAACATGTTTGAACCTTTAATTTCTATCCTAATCTATCTACTGATAAGCCAAGATTAAACAGTTTGGCGAATCGAATTCACTATCCTATCAACAGAAAATTTAAAGCTAATTAGTCAAGTTTAGGCTGTTTGACTAACTAGAAGTGTGTTTTGTAGGAGTGGCATTTGAGCTTGCACACTTTCAGATTTGTTTCTCTTTTTTGGTATGGGGCTTATACCTTTCTTGTTTTGAGAATCTTCCCTCTTTTCTTTCTTTTCTTTGTTTTTGTATTTTTGAATGTTTGATTTTCCTTCAAAGCAGAAGACAATCAACTAACTACATGCTTAGGACTAAGATTTATTGACATTCCTATCTAACCTATTCTAAACATGGAGTATTTACATTTATCATATGATACAAAAATGCCAATGCAGCCCGCTGAGTAATTTCAAGAAGAAGTAGAAACTCTGGCTACTTTTCAGAGGTATCCATAGAACATATTGAAGATTAACCTTCAATATCAAGGCTATCACAGACGGTGACAAATTTTCATGTCTCTGGCTCTTGCAAAGGGTCACTGTTTGATAATTTGAGCCAGTTGGGATTTCCACACACTCTTCCAGAGGATCAACAAAGAAAATATGAAGATTCTCTTCTTTATGGTCCTCCACAATTGGTAGGTTATCTACTTCCCAGGCTTTAGCTTTGAGGAGTATCTCTTCAGTATGTAGCTTGGAAGTATCGTCATCTTTAACCTACACAATAGAAAACAATGAAACATTTTCTTTCTCTAAACATATGATTGCTTCTGATATAAATTCAGGTTCTTGGAATGGCATATTGACATTAATGAAGGGAGAAGTCTCTTCTTGGGAAGATGGTATATCCACAACAGGATAGTCTTCTATCTGTTTCTCTCCCTCTTCTTCATCATCATCTGAACTGGAGGACTCATCATATTTGGCAGTGTTGTCCTCTTGTAGCCCTGGTATGCTTGGATTTAGTGAGCTGAACTCTGTGAAGAGGTTATTATATTCTTGAGTGGGGGTGTATTCAATGGTTTCCTCTTGCTCAACAATTTATTCATTACTCTTCTCTTCACTTTCTGAGTTGAAAGGCTGCTGATTCCCAATTAAGTGAAAGATTTTTAGGATGGATCGAAAAGGATGATTGCAACTTTCAAGCTGATGATGGTGAAACTCATAACACCAATCAAATGCTGGTTGCCCTGCATGATTAGTTTCTACTTGGAAATCATCATCATCATAAGACTGATTGAAGTTTGAAAATTTAAAAGAATAAACATTTTCATCAGTCAAACATATTGGGATATCAGTAGGTCCTTCTTCATTCTGATTCACAAAAGAACTTTCTAAATCTGTACAAAAAATTTCTCTATGTGAATGGGCAAGAGTGTTTGTTTTGTAAAAAGTTTTAGAGACTGACTGTTTATAAATAGTATGATCTATCTCTTTCTCTGTCAAAGGGGAGGATGTTTCTATGTTCCTTTGAATAGGAGTATAGCAGTTCTCTGTCTCTTGTGAAGACTGATTTTGAGGCTGGATGTCTTCTTGAACCTCAGTTATAAGGGATGATGAATCAATATTTGAGTTTTCAAGGATGTCTTGAGGAACATCCATTATTTCTTGGATCATCTCTTCCTCAACTGATTCATCTATGTTCTTAAAAATTTTCAATAGGAGATTAAACTCATGAATGGCTGTTAAAAGATCTTCAAGATGCATCTCTTCCAAAGCTTCCTCATTATCTATAATATGTTGGGTGATGTTTTGTGATGAATCATAATATATTGCACCCATTCATAATGATGTAGTGTTTTCTTTATAGTTCTCATAGAACATATATTCAAGGTCTCTTAAAGAAAACAAACTACTAGATCTTAAGCCTTCATACCAATCCCTAGCTTTTCCTTCTAATGTTAACATGAATATTTTCATTAGGCAGTCTTCATGCCATTCAACTTTCAACCTCCATACATGTATATGAAATTTGATAAGATGTAATAGAGGGTCATCAAAATTTTCACCTTGAAAAATAGGTATGTTTTCATCCCAATTCACCTGGGGCATCTTATGTGGAAACCTAGGGATATGATTTCTACTCATTGGGGCATATCTTCGTTGTATTCTTGGAATCATTTTTGTCAATCAAGAAAGAGGTCACTGTGTCTGGTCAATCAATTCAAGGTCTTCTACCAGTGGAGTCATTTGGTCTTGTGGGAGTTTCAGAGTGTGGAGTCACCAGGTGGAAGTTTTTAGCTCCTAAGGAGGTAAAAGGTTTTAATGGTCCATCACCATATGACTCTTGTAGAGCTGCAAGATTTTCAGGAACTAAATTAGCTCTCAAGGGTGATCTGAAAATAGTTGATAATTTTAACCTTAGGAGACTTCCTAAGGATTCTTTCTGGGTTATCAACTATCTCAGGTAGATCAGGGTCAAGATGGGCTCTAGTATAGATCTTTCTAGGAGCCACTATGCTATGTAAATCAGACCCAAATAAAAAAGAAAATTTCAACCATATATGACAATATTTGAGAGGTTAACTAGTCTGTTTACACAAATTTTAATCCTACAGTCCCCTAACTGAGTTTGAATGATATTACAATGATAAGGGTTCTTCCTAGTGGAGTCTTAAGGTCTGCTCAGGATTGTGGAGTGTGGAGTCGCCAGGTGGAAGATGTTTTAACTCCTAAGGAGGTAAAAGGTTTAAAGGTCCACCACCATATTTATTATGAATCCAAATTGAAATGTTTTGGGTTTTTCTGAGTTATTTTGGTCTTATAGGTTAAGAGAGTGTTCTAAGTCCGATTTAACACTTAGCTAGGGTGTCAAAACATACAGAGTTTACTCTTATGGCTTGGTAACTGAAATCTTAAAGGTTTGACAAGGCTTTATGAGAATCCTAAGGGTTACTTAGTTTGTCACTGATTCGAAGGTCCTATCATGATTACCATTATGCTTGGTAGTGCTTGAAGAAGGTTACTTATGTGATGCTAGACAGTGAGTGTTTAATTTTAAAGATTTCACTTAGGGTCACTAGATATTCTTGAAAATAAGGGATTTCTGGAGTCCTAAGGGGTACTTAGATTGTCACTGACTCAGAGCGTCCCACTGCGATCGCAATTATGTTGGGGTCCTATGTTTTGATAATTTGGAAAATCAAAAGACAAGGCAACATCATAACCAATATTTAGAGTTACAGGATCTAGTCCTCCTGTTCTCAGAGAGGGATCTCTCAAAAGTTTGTTTGCTAAGGTTTATCTTGTGAGCTTATAGTATTGGTTTTAGACTAGTTATTAAGTGCAGGTGTTTGTTTTTTTGGTTGGATTGAATTGATACAACATAACATGAAAGGCCTAGGAATGATACATAGAATGGAGAAACATCTGGTTCGTTGGGAAATGGAGTCAAGAAAAGGTCATAAAAAACTCATCAAAGGATATGGGATATCAGAGGGCAAATCTAACTTGGCCACAAGATCCTTTTGTTTTTGGAATGGGATGAACATTAATGATTTGGAAAGAGAAAACAAATTCTCAACAAAGGGGACCTGAAAACATAATTTAAACAATAAAGAGTTCTTTGATAGGTAGGGCTAACCATAAATTCTACAAATCACACCTTCAACCAAATAATGATTTCAAAACAACTTTTAAAATGAAATCTAAGATTCGGGGAACACCCTATTTCCTCAAAGATTTTATTCTAAAGGACTTAGAAAACATAAAAGATTTACTGATAATTACAGTCATAGAAGAGGGAACACATAAAAACATCTATGATCATAATTATAACGACCTTTAAGCCAACTTTTTAAGTGAGGACAAAGGGAAAGATCAAAACAGACCTCTTTGATTCACTGTAAGCAAAGAAATTCAAAGGGAGACTTCAATAACAGTTTTTAAAGTGGCAATAGACAAGCACGGAAAACCATAAATCATGCTGAAACCAACTGTTCAAATTATTAAGGAAATAAACAAGCATGAAGACTAAAGAGAAATATTAAAGCCTCTAAAATACTTCAGCAGAAGAAAAAATAAAACAGTGAAGGATGAACAGGTCTAAGGTGCTTCCAGGAGTCATTTCTTAGCCTAATACTTTCTATCCTACTGTTGTAAGAAATTATGGAACATAATGAAAACAGGGGAAAAACATAAACAATTCATAATACTTCACCAACAGCCAAGCTCATGGATCCAATGATAGAGCCTTCTCAGGAACAAGCATGCAACAACATCATCAAGGTCTCCAAAACTTCAATTTGTTCTTCAACTTCAACAGACTATGTATTTACTTCAAAGAGTTTCAGTATTACAACTTGTGATCAAACAATAACCAACCAACCAACAGTTACTCATCTTCTACTGAAGTATTTATACAAGGATGAAGAGGTGGGATCTAACAAAAGATCTCAAGGACAATTAATACAGAGTGAAAACTTGTTGGCCTTTTGAGAGGCTTGATGAAGAAGTTTACAGGTGGTTTTGCATTAACTGTTTTACGATTAAAATTTAAACTCGGTGGGAAATTTGTTGACTTCCAAGCTCTGCATAATGTGGAGTAATCCTGAAGATATTTGTTGTATTAGCTTCCTGTGGCAGAATTAACTTCTTAGCAGCGCTGGAGGCAGATATTTCTTTAATCAATAACTTCGGCCTCTGTTTTCAATGCTTTTAAGGCACAGGTGGCGTTTATGGTAGCTGAGGAATCAATTCGCCTCAAAATGCAGCGGTGGAGGTCCTTTCTGCCTGTCAAACACTTATAACTTCCTTTTAATGTGTTTGGATGCATGGAACAAGATTTTGATCATTATTTTAAGCCGTAGTTCCCTAAATCTGTCTTCAGTCTTCATCTCTGTTGCGCTCTGTCTTTCAAACTGATACTCTTTTTAAATGCGGTTTTGAACCATAGTGTCTTATCAATGTGTAGAGCCACTAGGATTTTAAAGGTATCAATGCCCATGAAACATTGATAAAACATTGAATGAAACCCCGCAAATGGTTCTCTTTAATAGCTCAAAGGCGCGGAAAACGTCTTTCCCGGCCTTCGGCCCTTCTTCATTATACAATGGAAAACCATAAAAAACACCTGCAAAACACAAAAATAGTTAAGAAATCCTGCGAAATGGGTTAAACTGCTTTGGAAGGAGGGAGAGGAGCGTAGCTGTTGGATCTAGACACGTGGACGGTCCATATCTAATCAAGAGATTACAATCGGTGGGAGGAGAAAAGGGGTGCGATGAAGAATCTCTGATGCGATTGCACAATCGGGAGGGAATATGTTATTAGGCGATGGCCGTGGATCTAAAGAACGAGATCAACGGTGGAGAATGAGTCGGGGAAGTCGCAATCAGAGGTCGGGAATAAGGTGATGTGATTGCACAATCAGAGAAAGGGCCGATGCAATTAAGCGATGGTCGTCAATCTGACGATCAGATCGACGGTGGGAAGCGAATCAGAGGACTAGCCGATCGGAGGGATGAAAAAAATGCGTGCGATTGAACTTTGTGATGCGATGGAGAGGTGGCCGCTTGATCGGCGTTCGATCAACGGTGGGGATTAGTTCTAGAGTGGACCGGCGGAAAAACTTTATAACATATGAAACCCAAAGGTTTCAACAAAAACAAAGGTTTTTAAATGGATCGGGATATACATATATGATAGGCACTCGACTGTGGGGCCTATGGTCTTTACAAAATGTAATATGCCCGGGGCGTGCATAAAAAGGGCTAATCGCAATCGGTTCATCGCGCCCGGTCTTTCAATCTACCTATTGTATTTTCTCCGATTGCGATTGCGTGATCGAATCTTTTCAATCAACCCATTAAAATATTAAACCATGTGACTTTGGTTTTTAATAAAAAACTTTGGATAAATGGGTTCTTCATTTTTAATAAAAGAAAAAAGGTGATCAGGAAGGTTTATAATACAGCGGGTGATCGCATTGGAACTTTTTAAAGCGAAACGACAAAAGACTTGTGCTCGCTTGAAATTTAGCGATGCGATAAGCGCCGTGAGGGGCTTAGCACTTGGTTTTTATGGTAAGGGCATATGGGGGAAGTGGTTGGGGGGGCTTAGCCAAAGGGGCTAAAGCCTGTAATCAAAACATGAATTTTTATGAATTTTTCATGGTTTTCAAAGGAATCGGGGGTTCGAAATAGTTAAAAAATGGGTTTTCAACTATGGAAGGGTGATTTTCATGAAAGGAAAACATGAAAAATAGGGGAAAATTATGGGGAAAAAGGAGAGCAAATGAAGTTTAGTTGTGAGTGGGAGAAGGGGAAAATGATGGTTTTTGCAGCAGTTTTTTCTCTTTAGAATTTAGCAGAATTATCAGAGTATAAAATGGAAAAATCAAATGAAAATTTTGGACAGAGGCATGAGGCCTTTAAGAGTCTTCAAGAGCCAACAATTTTTAGCAATGAAATTTGTTCCTTGAAGGCTCAAAAAAGTCTTAGCCACCTTTTGCCATAACAAATATTATAGGTGACTAACAGGATGCACAAGGCCACCATACTTAGCTTAAATGCCTGTGCCTGGTGAATTTACTCACCACCCTCGAGCGTCCCCCATCGAAATAATTGTAGCTCTATGTCATTAACTCTATCCTCTGCTCCATTAATCCAACTATCATGCCTTCGCTGTCCTCCATGGCCCTTAAATCTTCTGCCCCTGCTCTAAGATTCAGCATTCGACTCTCCCTTTGGCTTTGTGCAGATGCTCCTTGTGCCTCCGCCAATCCTTTGTTCCACTGCTCGATTCCTTGCAAATCAGCTCACTTCACTTTGGCCTTCGGCTCCTCCTATGCTCCCTCAGTTGTATTTGCGCTCCCTCTATCGTCTCAGCTCCACTCCTATTCTTCCACCATGCATAGAGGCCACTACATGCATTGTCGCAAAAGCGGCGGATGCGGTCTTCCCTCCATGCCTCCCATCTCTGCCTCTACGAGTAGGACGGTGAATCTCTTGGTTGACTAAGCAGAGCTAGAAATACTTGACCCCATTAATCTAACTGCTCACCTGTCACTCCACCTCCTTGAATCTCCCTCTCAAGCCTCTGGGGTCAGTCTTCACTTCAGAAAAATATGTCGCAAGTCCACCATCTCTCCCGCCTCCCCCTTCTCCCCTCGCAAGATGGTGGCCTTGTTGGTTCAACAGGCCTCGAACAAAGATCATGGCAGCTCGAGCTCAGACGAGGATGGCACTAGCGCGGGTTTTGAGGCTCACACGGCTTCCTCCCGTTCACTTGATGCCCACGCGGCGCTTTGTCCTCTGTCGATAACCCATGCATCCAAGCCAGAGGATGAAGAGTCTAAATATGTGTGTATAATTGAGAAGGAGTCGTTCCAGCCACCAGAAAAGGATGATAACACTCCATATGCTTAACCTCTGGGTGCTTCTCTCTCATTCCAGTAAATTTTATGCTATTTCACTACTACTAGTTTTCAGGTTTTTTCTTAAACATGTAATGCACAAGGCTGGTTTCCCACTATTGGTAGCATATTCTAGACTCTCTGTACTCTTCTCTTGGGCTACTTTCCCCATCTGGGGCAACCCCTTTTTTATTGTTTTGAAAACAAAATTTCCCTCCGGAGCTGGCTTGCCAAGTTCAGAGGATGAGGACTATAATATTTTGGCATGTATGATATAATAGAAGTAGCCTAATTTAGAAAAAAAAGAAGTAAATGACCCCATAATTTTGTAATAAGTAGATTCTATTTTACTTAAATATATAATAACTATTTTTCTAAAGTTGAAAAGGTTAAAGAAATGGAACTCAATAGCTAGAAATGTTGTTGAGGAAACCACGAAGTTCAAAGAATAAGTTGCAAGATGTAAACATAAAGCATTCACAACTTCTCAAAAGGGGCGATTTTTTTGGTTATAGATTGTAGGAAATTATTTTCGAGATAATATTAAGAATCCCTAAGGATAATTCCATAGGAAGAATTAATTTTGTGTCTACTATAAATTTTTGAGGGTTATTCTACAAAAATATTCTTATTCATACACTTACATGTGATATTTATTATTTGTTTATAAGTATATTTTTTTGTTGATTAATTAGTACAATTACACATGCTTCATTTTCTTATGCAATGTTTTTTTTAATTTGAATGAATGGTTGTTAGGTCCCTATAATACTAGTGTAACCCCTATATTGTTATTTCTTTTCCCCATAGAATCCCACTATTATTATTGTTGTTCCCTTACAATATGATTCTTATGTAGGCCCTAATTATATTTTTACACCAAAGACTCATATATATACTGAGTAGGTCTTGTCATTTGACTCATCCAATAATTTTTCATTTATGTGACGTAAAGGGAGCCCCCCGACACCCCCCCCGCCCCCCCTCGAAGTGGCTTATTATATAGTTATTTATATTTTCTTACTTTTTGTGTTATTTTGATCTAGATGCATAACATTTGGTATCAAATCTCTTTATCCTATGCTTTTGCTACTTTAGAAGGGTTACCATATAATTTTCATTATAATGTTTTCTATCAAGCTTCAGACTATGAAATATTACATCGTGGATGTAAAATCTTGATAAACATCTAGTTAAAATTTTAGAAATTGGTTCACTATATGTTTAGATATATTATTCAAGGAATTTAGGGTCTTTTTTTGCTCTAGAACTCAGTCTCAAACAATTTTCTTGGGGAAAATCGTCATAACTTTCTCTTCATGCATCATATTTGAATTCCATAAAAAATGACTAAAATTTCATGGAATTTCATTTTTTGGGTATGAGTTCTAGGGCTCAGGTTTGAAATACTGACACATGGAATCCCATACAAGTTCACTCTACTGAACTAGTCCATAATAAAGTCATCGTGAGGGATTTATCATAAATTTATCTTGAATAATCCAATATTGGTATAACTTGTCATGTTCTAAAGAAAAAATGGATAGATACCTCAAGAAACAATTTCAGACCTTGAGAGACTAAAATCACATAGATACAATAGTTTCAATGTCAGCTAGATTGACAAGATTAAAATCAAGCACTTAAAATGTGTGTATTATTAAATTTGCATAATTTTTATCTGAAAAATTAGTTTGAAGTGATTTAAGGGGAATAGTGAAGAATGGATATCATTAATTAGTTGCAAAATGCCTTGCAAATAGAAATCATTTACACTCATTAATACCTCAAAAATATTTACTATGACACATGAAGAAGAGGAAGAAATGTAACACGGTGTATCAAAATTACAAGATTGAGTGTAATAAATTTCTTTCTCAAAAAGGGTAACCAAAGATTAAATGAAAGTAATGAAAGTAGACATAAAATGGGGCATGGAAGGTTTAAAATTAGACATGGAAGTTTTGACAAAGTTGCTAGAATAAAGGCTTCCTAGTGGTAATCAGGTAGTCCAAGAAACTCATGATGAAAAAAAAAAGAATGTGAATCATGATTTTAGAGACTCTGACTTTCAGTTTAAGAATAACCATATTATAGATATTTATATGATGAAGTTTTATGACAAGGATATTGTAACATGGATGCTAAAAATGGAGTAGTTCTTTGATCTACATGATGTGCAACACACAGAAATGGTATGCACTACATATTTATATTTAGAACCTAATCACTTTGTGTGGTATCGATGCCTCTGTTCTTGCAAATAACTTGTCACTTAGAAAATTTTTAGGGAGGAATTATACAACATTATTCGGATACAAATAACAACACCTTATTTAGAGCACATTGGTGACTTCCAAAGAGTGAATATCAAAGTAACTGATATTTTAAAGGAGCATCCAATTGAAATTTTCCTATGGAATTTAAAGGATAACATCCAACATGAGGTAAAACTTTGGGAACCTAAGTCATTGGAGAATGCATTCATGGTGGAAACAAAAGTCGAAAGAAAAATAATGTCAACAAGGAGGTCTACCACTCACAACAATAAAAGATGAAAGTCTTGCTACTCCTAGCCTCCCACAACCTACAAGGTTAACATCACGACAACTGAAGGAAAAAAGAGAAAAAGGGATTTATTAAATTTGTGACACAAAATACATCAAAGGTTATAAGTGTGTTGAGAGGAAATTATTTTACATATATTGTAAAGAGGAGGAAGAAAAGGAACAAGAAACATCAAAAGAAGAATATATAGACTAGGAACTAACCCCGAGGATTAAAAAAGAAGAAATAAATATAACCATATTTTGTAGTGAATTGGCAAGAATTACCACTCCTCAAACTCACAAGATAGAAGGATACATCAAGAATAAAAATGTAATAGTTCTAATTGGTTTAGGTAGTACCCATAATTTCATTCATTGTAAAATAACAAAGGGTTTGAATTGCTTTCTATGTCTAGCGTCAACATGTTAAGTAATGGTTTCGGACGGAAAAATTATAATTTTCTTAGGGAAGTGAAATATTATCAATCTAAACACAGGGGAACATGTATTGAATAGTGAAATTATATCCATTCCAATGTGTGGTGTTGAGGTCATATTATGATTCTAATGGTTACAATCTTCGGGGACGATAAATTTTAATTTTCTAGAACTTTTCTTGAGTTTTTTGGGAAAGAAAAGAAATTTAATGAAGGGGTATTTCAAGGAAACCTATGAAGATAATCACTGCCAATGGCGTGAAAAATATTTTGAAGAAGGAACAACAAGGGGTAACTTCACAACCTTTTTTAGTATATGTTCAAACATATAAGCCATCCACTTATCCAAAAATACAAAGAGTCCTTGACAATCACTCCAAGGTATCTGAGACTATGAAAGTTCTCCCACCTATTAGTGACCATGATCATGTTATTCCCTTTATTCCACGAACTGTTCCTCCAGACATCAAACCTTACAGATATCCCTATGCCCATAAGAGTGAAATTTAATGTGTGGTTGTAAAAATGATAGAGGTAGGTATAATTCAACCTAGCCAAAGTTCTTTCTCTTATTTAGTAGTATTGGTGCACAAGAAGGATGGATCTTGGTGTATGTGCCTGAATTATGGAGAGCTCAACAAGCTCACTATTAAAGATAAATTTCACATCCCTCATTAATAAATAGTTGGACGAACTATATGGAGAAATTTACTTCGCCAAGCTAGATCTTCACTCAGGATATCATAAAATTAGAATGAATATAGAGAACATTAAGAAAAAAAAAATCAAAACTCATGAAGGTCATTTTGAATTTTTGGGCATGCATTTTACCCCATGTATTTTATAACCATTAACCATTCCAATTCAACATTGAGAGGAGGTCTCAATGGATTTCATTATAGGTCTACTCAAGTCAAAAGGAAATAATGTCATCATGGTGGTAGTTGATAGACTTACCGAGTATGCACACTTTTGTGCACTATCTCATCCTTTAAAATATAGTACAGTCACTATTAAATTTTTGGAAACAATTCAAAAGCTACATGGAAACCAAGAGATTATTGTAAGTGACAAAGATCCCATTTTCACTAGGAATTTTTTGACATAATTATTTTCCTGTCTCAGTACTCAATTTCTCTTAATCTCTTAACCTATCTTATCATCCTCAATATGATGGGAAAAAAGAGAGAGTGAACAAATTTCTATAAGGATACCTTCCTTGCTTTGTATATCATAAAAAAACACAATGGGTCAAGTGGTTACCTTTGGCAGAATGGTGGCATTTCACTTCCTTCCATACCAAAACAAAAATGACCCCATTTATGAAAATTTATGGATATCATTCATTTCCCATCACATTTAATTTAAGAGACAATTCTAAGGTTCAAGAAGTGGAAGATCACATCAATCATCTACAACAAGTTATCAACAACACGGATAACATGATTGTGGCACAAAATCAAATGAAATAACAGGAATATCAACATCATAGTGAAAGAAATTTTGGTGTAGGAATTTGGGTATTTTTATGAATATAACCATAAAAACAAATGTTTTTCGAGGAAGAAAAGAAGGATAATAAATTATCACCCAAGCCCTATGCCCCTTACAAGGTGCTGCAAAATATTGGAACTATGTCATAAAAATTGGAGTCACCTGCATCTTCACGAGTACAACTAGTTTTCCATGTTTCCATATCATTAAGTGGAAGAAATTACCCATTGAAGATTCCATATGGGAGTATTAGTATTTTATACAGAAGTATCCTAAACTACATAAGCATTGAAGACAAAAAACTTTTGAATAAGAGGGGCATGTTGAGTCCCTATAATACTAGTGTAGCCCCTATATTTTTATTTTTATGTCCCACAAAATCACACCATTATTTTTTTTGTTCCCTTACATTATTATTGTTATGTAGTCCCTAACTATATTTTGACTCTTTAGAGTCTTATATATACCAATAAGGTCTTCTCATTTGAATCATCCAATAATTGTTCATTTATGTGATGTAAATGGAGGTTTACCCCGCGAAGTGGAAAATTATTTATTTGTTCATATATATTTTCTTATGTTTTTGTGCTATTTTCATCCGAATACATAAAAATGGTGCTTATTAGGTTCACATATGGGAAATTTTTGTGTTTTCCTAGTTTGAATGGAACTAACATTGTTTTTGTAGTAATGTAGTTAGCTTATTTCTTTCAAATTATAATCAATATTCAACTCCAACAATTTGTTCATTGAGAGTTAGTTGATCCTAGCTATAATATATTAGTACTAGTTTAGTTTTATTCATTTAGAACATATTGTGTTATTTTTTTTTCATGTTTCCCATATTTTGATTTAAGTGACAACATCAAATATCTATTAATGGTTGTCAATCTAAGATGTAGATGGGTATATTACACTAAACATTATGAGGTCTAGTCGAGACATCATATCAAAGAGTAACAACTGGTTATTTCTATAGAAATTATATAGAAAATCTATACCAATGGATTCAATCTAGTCATGCAATGTACTAAAGCAAGATACTCAATCCTTCTACTATATTTGTGGAATATAAAACATGATCGCTCAATCACATGCAAGTAAGAGAAATAAATCATCAATCACACGATGTATCTAGGGAAAGCACCTGCTCAAAACCCCTCTATCATATATTGTACGTAGTCAAATAATCATGAAACAATACAATGATTTCTCACACTGAGAAAATCATGCACTCTATTGATCGTCTCACCTTGATCCTGCTCAAAACTAACTAGCAATTCTTAGACAAAAATGGCTAGCACTTAGCCAATTCTCAGCCCCTACTTAGCCCAACATTTCTCACGTAACCCCTAGGCAATTAATCCCTATTAAATAGGATAATCAACCTTCCTTTACTGCGCAAACCTTCATGAAACTTCCTCTGACTTTATAATTGTGCCCAGGAAATTCACTAATAATAAAAATGATAGTTAACTTCCCTTTAACCTATGTCTCAACTAGGTCATCATCAAAATTGACATGGGTGGAGCTATTAATAGAGAATCATTAGTTATCTAATAGATCACTACTTGTGAATTAAATCTAATTTAATTCATTGGACCTCTCACTATCTCATCACTCAGTTAGAACTATTTAAACTGATTTTAACTCAATAAGTTGAGTTAACTGATTACGCATGCACCACACTAGTGCATTAACTACAACTGGACCCCCAAAATAATAGAATCACTCTACATGCCTCACATTAGACCCTTAACTTGAAATTATTGAGCTAACTTAGTGTTTCTGAGTTAATTAAATAATACAAGTTGTTATGAGATGAAACTACAATTTATTTTCCAATTTGTTTAAGGGATAAATAAATTAGATGCCCACATTTAGTGCTAATGTGTAACTTAATTCCTCACTCATGTGTGACTAGAATCCCATGCCATTTATGTGATCAATTTTTGTCCTTTCTGACTGCCAATTTCAATGTTTCTTGTTGCAAATTTCAACACTCCCTCTCAAAAAGAAAGGAATCAATTTATCTCGATCCAGTACATTTGGAATGTTTTGCATGCAACACTTCTCTAGTTTTTTTTACAAATGCAACTCCTAAAATTTAATAGCCTCTGAAAAATTCAATTAGTATAATGAATATGTCACCAGAGTATTCTAACTACTGCTAGCTACTTCATTTGTCTACTGGACTCTTTGTGCTTTTGTTGACATCTGTATCCATGTACTTTGCACTACTGCCAATTGTGATCTATGCTCTAGTATCTGACATCTATCACTCTGATTTTTTTCTTCCTAACATATGACTGTATCAATCTAACTGATCCTTCCTGCTACTGTTGTACTGTGGGCTCCTTGTAGGCAAATTCGATCCATGAGACACACCATCTCAGTGGACCATGCCCAAATTTCTTCTTGGGATTAATTCTGCACATTGCCCCACCTCACACTTGGAGGTATAGTTGTATGTACTCCCTCTACCTTTCTGGCTCGAAAGTTCCCCCTGATGGAGGTCTCTTCTTGAATGGAAACTTCTACTCAATCTTCTCTCTTCTTCTCGAATTGTGCTTGCACCAAAACCTTTTTAGACTGCTTTGGAGGCTGCATGTTGAGAGATAATTGCTCCCTCGCAACCACCAAGTCATTAACCATTGATTTTCTCCTCAAATCTTTGCATGCATCCTCAACCTCAAGAACATACAGGTTCTTGAATCTTGAATCAATCTGCTTCCCCTATCCCATGGCTTTGTTTTTAAGGAACACCTTTCCTTTTCTAAACAATACCTCATAACCACGGTCTTCCAATACCACTATGAAGACATGATTCTTCCTTAGGCTTGGAACATACAAAACATATGCTAGTCTTAGAGGGGAGCCAAACACCCTCTGAAAGGTAATTGTACCTATCTCAGTCGCGATATAACTCTCGTCATCTCCAAACTCTATGTTCTGCTGGAGGTCCTTCTCCTCCAAGTCATTGAAGAGATCTCCATTCCCTGTCATATGGAATGAGGCACCGTTGTCTAGATACCACATGCATCCCATTACAATGTTGGCCATGCATGCAATGAGAGTAAAATCAGGCTTGAACTATGAAGCCAATGCTTCACCCACTGTAAGTGCAGCCTCCTTCTTGCTTGCCTTCTTCTATGGACAATTCAAAGCATAGTGCCCTTGCTCGTGACAGGGAAAACATCTAATCTTGGAAAAGTCTCTATTTCCCTCTTCGCCTTGGGATTTATTTCCCGTGCCCTTCTTTTTTTGTCCCAATAATGCACAATCTTCTTCTTTGTTGGCATGGGAGGTCCTGTTTCTGGTGCTCCACCTTATCTCTTCTATTACCCAGCCAGACCACAAATGCTCCTAGTCTGGTAACTTATCCCTCCCATTCATAGAGTCTTGGTAACTATGCTAGCTCTTGGGAAGGCCTAGAAGTGCTAGACTCACCAAGTCATCATCAACTACAGTCACACCAATACTTCCAAGCTCATCTCGACATTGATTGAACTTTGCCAAGTATTTTGGTACCGTCTCGCCCTCCTCCTTCTTGATCTGTCTGAGCTTGTCCTTCAGCACCAACTTCCTTTGCTCGCTACTGTTCTAAAATAGATATGGCATTCCACATAGCATTTGGAGTTTCCTTCCCATACAGACTTGATACAATATGATCTCGAACTCCCTCTAACAAGACCCTTCTCGCCTTGGCTACCTTTTTCTGCCATGCATCAAGAAGTTGGGAATTTGCTGATGCGGGCTTAGGAACATCAGTATCTATGAATTCATTTAACCCGTTGTCATCCAACACTCCCTTCGTATTTTCCTTCCATGCAATATAGTTTGAATTTCCCTCGAGTGAAAATTCAAGTCTCAAGCCATTGAAAGACATCTTGATCTGTTGCTGGATCCTGAAGAATAAATCTACAAATTTGAACCTGTTCAAGACAAGCTCAATTTATTTTTTATTGTGATTCCTGGTGCTCTGATACCATGTAGAAATTATATAGAAACTATATACCAATGGATTCAATCCTATCATGTAATTTACTAAAACAAGATACCGAATCCTTCTACTATATTTGCAATATAAAACATGATCACTCATTCACATGCAAGTAAGATAAAGAAATTATCAATCACATAACACAAGATGTATCTGGGGAAAGCACCTACTCAAAACTCCTCTATCATATATTTCACATAGTCAAAGAATCATGAAACAATACAATGCTTCCTCACACCAAGAAAATCCTACACTCTACCGATCATCTCACCTTGATCCTGCTCAAAACTGACTAACAATTCTTAAGAGAAATTGACCAACACTTATCCAATTCACAGCCCATGCTTAGCCTAGCCCTGCTCATGCAATCCCTAGGAAATTAATCCCTATTAAATAGGATAATCAACCTTCCTTGACTGCGCAATCCTACATGAACCTTCCTCTAAATTTGTGATTGCGCTCGGTAAATTTGCTAATAATACAATTGATAGTTAACTTCCCTTTAACCTATATCTCAACTAGGTCATCATCAGAATTGAAATTCATGCAACTATTAATAGTGAATCATCAATTATCTGATATAACACTACTTGTGAATTAAATCTAATTTAATTCACTGGACCTCTCACTAGGTCATCACTCAGTTAGAATGAGTTAAACTCATTTTAACTAAATTAATTTGAGTCACCACACTAGTGCTTTAACTACAACTGGACCCCCAAAATAATATAATCATTCTACATGGCTCACCTTTGACCCTCAACTCGAAATTCTTGAGCTAGCTCTGTCTTTCTGACTTAGTTAACTGATACAAGTTGTTATGAGATGAAATTACAATTTATTTAATGGATAAATAAATTAGACACCCATATTTAGTGCTAGTGTGTAACTAAATTTCTCACTCATGTGTGACTGGAATCCTACACCAGTTATGTGGTCAATTTTTGTCCTTTCTGGATGCCAATTTCACTGTTTCTTATTGTAAATTTCAACAATTGCTAGGAAATTCAACCTTATCAACATGTATTAAGATCAAACAAATTTGAAGTGCTATATATTTTTATTATACTTGATGGTTTCCAATAACAATAATTTGTTGATTAATAAATAATCTAAGGAAAATTGACTCACCCCTAATCTACTACTTACTATTGTACTATACTACATTGATTGCATATATTATTATGCTCGATGTGCTATAGTAGTAAATGAAAAAAAGGATTTTGTAGATTAAGTTTCATATATGCATAGAGGTTTTCAAATACTTAGCTATATGTGAAATATTGAATCCATGGATTTATTTTTATTAATATGTAATACTTATCATATACCTCTGCATTCGTAAAAGGGTATTGAACTAGGATCTTACTTGTGATCCTTGTTATATGCTTCCCAAATTTACTTTGGCTTCTATCCAAAAACATTTCTATGAAATCACATAAACAAAATCACCTATGGTTGACTCTAATCCTCTCACACTACCCAATTTCCTAATATTCACAATTTAAAAATTCTTACAATAGTCCCAATCCACTATGTATCTTTCCATTCAACTTTTACAACACAAATGATATATGCTTCAATACTTTTCAATTATTTTGGGTGTCCAACTTTCTCGTGGGTTCCAACATAGTCTACCCAAAAAGTCTCACTTTTTAGGAGTGAAGAAATTATCTAATGTAATATTTCTACTTAATGATAAAAATTTCGTTGCATAATCTAATTCCAAACAGCTCGTGAGATCATTTCCATAAACTTTATTACAACATTCATTACGTAATTCCTTCTTATATAGTGAATTCAAAAAATCTCTCACAAGGTCCGTAATGAAAAATCGTGTCAAGTGGCCTTGTTATCCTATTGGCATTTCTAGATTTATGGGGTCATTCCTAGATTAAGGCTGTTCAGATTTCACATGATGAGCTTGTGTAACTGCAAGAGCAGGAATTCAATCGTTTGTTAAATCAATTCTTTTAAGTTGCTTTTCCTCTCTCGAATCACCTGAAATTTGTAATAAAATGAGAATGAAGGATGTTAGTCTCACATATATAATGAAAGTTGATTGTCTAAACAATTAAACTTTGAAATTTGAAATTCGAACTATAAATTGAAAATGTTGATGGTCTAAAGTCAATGTTTTAGGTGTCTTATTCCCTGTGCTGGAAAATGCTTATTAGTTTTAAAATAAAAAAAGTTTAGAAATTTTTACTGGATTATGTTCAAGTAACAGTGTCTAAAAGTTATTTCAAGTAAAAGTGTGAAAGTTATTTCAAGTAACACTATCTAATGGAAATGATAATATGTTTTTCATTTAGTTTTTCAAATTATCATAAATTCATTTTTATTTTGTATATGATATTTTAATTTTGGATTTATAATATATTTAGATTAATTAAAATTTTCGAGATTCAAACATCTTTTTTATTATTATAAAAGTTTGTTAAATAAATTTAATTTTACTTGATATTTGATGGATAATGAATTTATATCGATTCTTAATAATTTTATTTTGATCTCTTAAGACACTCTTTGATGGAATCTTCTCAAACTTATCTCTCACACACACATATATATAATTAATGACTTCTTAAATATTATGATTATCAGAATAAATTATCAAAATTATATATATATATATATATATATATATATATATATAGATAGATAGATAGATAGATAGATAGATAGATAGATAGATATGTTTGAGGTTTATATAGAATATTGGTATTTCTAATTATATGTTTAATAATTAAATTCTCTCTCTCTCTCTCTCTCTCTCTCTCTCTCTCTCTCTCTCTCTCTCTCTCTCTCTATATATATATATATATATATATATATATATTAAATGTGGTAAATATTGTAATTTCTTCTACAAAGGAGTGTAAATGGATATGTTAAATATTTTAGGTAAGTTTTTCACTATAGAGACTTGATGACCAAAATTTCACTATGCTTAGAGAGACATAAGATAGCATAATGTTCAAAAAAATCAAAAGGATTATACATATATTGAAAAACATGTTAGACTCACCATGAGGATAGAGTATGCCACTAGAAAATAAATAAGCATGAGTATAGCATAAGGCTATGCAAAGGGATCAGAGTATGTAGTTGAAACCTAAATGGAGTCCTCATGAGGTGTTCCTCTAGGAAATCAAGGTGATAATCTAGGTCCCTAATATGATGATGCAAATGAAAGATAATTTTGAGGAAAACACAACTCTCAACCCAAAATTTTGATATGAGAGAAATTTTTGTGAATATTCCCAAGAAATGTCTCAGGTTTTCAGAAAGAGGTATAATATACGTTTCACAAGTTGAACATGCAGAAGGCATAACTTCTAATTTATGCGACAGAATGGGGAAAGCATGTAGCAAATAGGAAACTATTGATGAAGAGATTGAGGTGACAAACCTACGATTTTGGGTTCAAGTTCGAAATCCAAAAAAATAGAGAGGAAGCTATAGGAAATATAAGGGATGAAAATCATGGGTAATAAGTTATACTTTTGGAGGGCATAATTCCTAAGCCAAGTATCGGAATTGAGAAAATGAAAAACCAATAGAAATGTTTTGATGAGAAGGTTATTTGCATGAACTCAAAATTTGGAAATGGGCAATGATCTAGAATAAAATTTTCTCGAAGAGCTAAAGGATTATAACATGATCATGAAGACTTGTAACATGAGTATAATAATTGAAGCATGGGTTTAGTTGAGTACTTCGATATTCACTGATATAAAGTGCCTCAATGAAGGCATTGTATTAGGATTATGATAATGAAAAATATGGCTATGTATGTGCAAGTAACAGTCACGTGGTTTCAAACAATAAATAATTAGATAAAATGATAGCCAAAAGGACATGAAAAAAATGCAGATACAAATATGATGAAAATAGTAAAATGAGATACAGATTGATGGTAAAAGAATATGAATAATGAGGAAAAACCACATAACGAGACAAACATTCTATGTATGCTATGCTATAATGTCATCTACCCTATAGCATCAAGCCTTTCAAGGATGGGGTATTGTGTGATGTTGCAACCATTGAAATTTTTGATGTTCCGTTAGGCCAACCATACCTTTGGAAGCATCATATTGTACATGAGTCTAGACCTCGTAATATTATTAATAATTTGGGCACATAACTATACAAGACACCAAAGGAAGTCCCTCTTATAGTTGATTCTTTGATATTTGTTAAGAAACACATTAATGTCATCTCTAAGTGTTAATTTGGGACAACTAGGTCCAAAATCCATGTTGTGATGCTCATATGAAAATACCAATATTTTTATTGGATTCCTTTTTTGAAGAGGTACAATATCGATCTAAAGATCATCTTGATCCGATGAACAGAACATTTATTTTGAATTTATTCAAGATATGTGCAGGTTATCCTTAAGGTTTTGTGCCCCAAAAGTTGTGTCATACACCCTCACTGATTGATATATATTGGTCAACGTTGGAGGACATTTTCACTCATCTCATCCTCACACATTTATCTCTCCTCATCTGATTGATTCGATGACCTTGGTGCCTCTTCTCTCCACATGTGGGAAAATTTCAGCTGCAGCAAATTTCTAATTTTGGTCTAGGGTTTCTGCAGCAAACTTTCACCATCATTGACTTTGGTCAACAAAAAGTCAAAAGGCCCAGAAAATCTCCCAAAGGTTCGATTTTCCTAATCCGCATTTTATGTCACTATTCCCAAGGCAAGGCATTGACTTTGACTTTTCTGCATTCACCTAGCTGCTGCTGCTGTTTGCATTGACCGTTGACTGACAACATTGACTTTTGGGTTGACGTTTGAGTTTACCATTTGGCTATCCTAGAGGGTTGTGTGACATTTCTGGTTGGATGACCATATTGAGACTTTGTTGGTTGAAGCATCCTGTTGACCGCTGTAACGCACCAACACACTTATATATTTCTAGCTTGTCTTCTCTCGATCTACTGTTATGTTCTATCAAAATTTTACTTTATTGTTTATGTGATTATTATTTAATATTGAAGAAGAAGTAAGTTTCATCAAGCATATAAAATTTACAAAAATTTACATGGAATCAAAGCTGAGGTGAAGACAAAGCCCTAATTTGTAGCAATCATTGAAGAAGAGGATGGGTTCCTGAAACTACAATGGCTTTAAGGTGGATGAAAAATTGACTGGGAAGGATAACTTCCATGCTTGGAAGATGACATTGGATCTTAACTTGGAAGACCAAGATGCCATGGACTATGTATAGGGTAAAATCCAAGAGCCTTCATCCACTGCAACTGTTGTTGCCAAAACAAAGTATAAGAAGGGGGAGATCAAAGCAAAGCAGATGATCAGGGACTCAATTCGCAAGAGTCTGGTTTCCTACATCTCTGAGTTGGGCACATCCAAAGAGATGTATGATAAGTTGGTCCACATGCTCAAGGCCAATAATGCGAATCAAGTCTTATTCTTCAAGAATCAATTGAAGAATCTGAAGAAAGGCAGGGATGAGTCTGTTCAATCATACTTTCTGAAACTAACCCAGATCAGGAACAATCTGTTGGCTATTGGGGACTCGGGAGAAAATAGCTAATAGAGAGATGGTTCTCACTGCACTTGGAGGGCTCTCATCTGAATGGCATGTGTTGAACACTACCATTCTCAATAACAATGTGATACCTAACTTTGACGAAGTACTATCGAGATGCGTACAAGAAGAGACAAGGATGAAGGAGTATGAAAATTAAGGAAATGTTGCCTATGCTGCTCATTCTAAAAAGAAGAACTTTGGTGGTCCAAAGAACAAAGGAAGAGTAGGGGCCCCAAGGAAATAAGGACAAGTGTTACACTTGTCATAGACCAGGTCACTATGCTAGGGAATGCCCTTTCAAGAAGGATTCTCTCGATTATGATGACAATAACAACAACTGGAGGAATGGAAATCAAATGAACAACATGTTCAATGGGAAGAGGAAGGCTCCCTTTGACGAAAATGGTCAACCTTTGAAAAGGTCGAGAAAATCCAGGTACGAGGAAGAAAATGTTGTTGATAAAAGAAATGAATTCATTCTTGTATCTTCCCCATCTACTGCATCTCCACCCGACACTATGGATGTATGGTTGATAGATAGTGGTGCCTCAAGGCACATCACTGGGTTCAAGGAAGCACTTTCTGATATGGTTGAGAAGGATACTAATGTGGAAATTATCCTTGGAGATAATGCCACATATCCCATGAAAGGGACAAGGACTGTGACCCTCCACTTGTCTCAAGGTTAAGTCCTCTGCTTGGAGGATGTACTCTATGTACCTAATTTGAAGAATAACCTTCTGTCTATATCTACCATGGAAGAAAAAGGTTTCAATGTGGCATTCATTGATGGGAAGGTGCGCATCTGGATGAAGAGCTTCAAGGAAGCTATCATGATTGGGTTTAGATTTGATACACTCTACCAGGTTGGAGGAAGTCCACTAGGAGTGATGACGTGCGATACTATTCGACAGACAGAACTATGGCACCAAAGGTTTGGACACCTTCAATACAAGGCCCTTCCTGAAGGAAGGAAGGCGGTGACAAGGATGCCTGAGTTTTAAAATAATCATGAAGGTGCATGTCAGGGTTTTCCCGAAGAAAATCATACAAGGGGACCTTTCCCCTCAAGTGTCACAAAGACATATGATGTCTTGCAATTGATACATTATGAACTATCTGGGATGTTGCCCGTGACATCCTTAGGAGGATGTTCTTATTATATGACATTCATATATGAATTGTCTTGCAAAACCTGGATATAATTCTTGAAGAAGAAGGATGAGGCTTTCATGTAGTTTCGTACCTTCAAAGCCTTGGTGAAAAATTTGACAGGGACGAAGATCAAGATCTTGAAGATCGATAATGGCACTAAATATGAGATGAAAGAGTTCAAGAAATTTTGCATAGAAGCTTGCATCAAGAGGGAGACCACAATTTTCTATACTCCTGAGAAGAATGGCATTGCTGAATGAAAGAATAGAGCCATTGTGGAAGCTTACCATGCCATGCTATGTGACCAGGGTATACCGAAGCTTCTGTGGGGAGAAGTTGTGAACAGTGCTATGTACATACAAAACCGATGCCCGCATTCCTCTCTGGACTCCAAAACTCCCGAAGAGGTTTTCACTGGTAAGAAACCCAATGTTTCACATTTTAGAGTTTTTGATGTCCTGTTTATTTTCATGTGCCGAAAGAGAAGAGGAGCAAGCTGGATCCTTCTGGGAAGAAGGGAATGTTTGTGGGCTACAATGAAACTTTGAAGGCCTATAAATTCTATGTGCCTAGTCAAAGGGAAGTGGAGATATGCCATGATGTCACCTTTGACGAAGATGCTTCCTTGAGGAAAGTAGTCAATCTTTTGAGATCTGAGGAAGATCATGAAGCAAGGCTTGGAAATCAAGAAGAACCGAAGGATGAGATGATGCCTGATGTTGAAGGATCAATGGACCCGATTGATCCACCTCCTTCACTGGGAAAGAGACCATCATGGCTCAGGGACACTGTCGAGGATGCTAAGGGACATATGGCCCCAAGGGGGACATTCCGTGAAAGCAACAAGCCGAATAGATACCAAGGGTATCCAATAGCCATGAGTACTATTGTACAATCTGAGCCTGGATCTTTTGAGGAAGTTGTAAAGCATCAATTCTAGAACAATACTATGCATGAAGAGTATGAGTCCATATTGAAGAATGTTGTATGGGATGTGGTTCCAACATTGGAGGGCAAAGCAGTTGTTACCTTGAAATGGCTCTACAAGATCAAGCATGGATCTGATGGAAGTGCTGAAAAGTTCAAGGCAAGATTCATTGCACGTGGCTTCTCTCAAAAGGAAGGAATATACTATGATGACATATTTGCACCTATGGCCTGATGTACCACCATCAGATCTATCATAGCCATTGCTTCTACGCAAGGATGGATTCTTCATCAGATGGATGTGAAGACCGCATTTCTGCATGGTGCGATAAAGGAATAGGTATATGTGGATAAACCTCTGGGGTTCGAAGTCCATGATCGAGACACCCATGTCTGCAGGTTGAAGAAAGCCCTCTATGGCTTGAAATAAGTACCCAAAGCTTAGTACGAGAGGATAGATAGCTACCTGATGAAGCTGGGCTTCACTCGTAGTAATGTTGACCTAAACCTATACTTCAAGGTTGATAGAGAGAAGCCTCTCATTCTGGTGTTGTATGTGGATGACATCTTCCTGACACGTGCTAACCCTCTCATTCATCAGTGTAAGAGGGAGCTCTCTTTTGATTTTGAGATGAAGGACCTAGGACAGATGCATTAATTCCTAGGCCTGGAGGTTTGGCACGGATTGACGAGATTTTCCTTTCTCAAGGAAAATACATTGTGAAGCTTTTGGAAATATTTTGTATGGTGGACTAGAAGTCCATGTCGACACCGATGAAGCTCAAATTTAAGAAGTTGAGTGGCAACGCTACTGGGTCTGTGTTAGAAAATCCTAGTGAGTATCGTCAACTTCTAGGGGCCCTGATGTTGTTAGTGAACACTCTTCTGGACATATGTTTTGCAGTGAACACTTTGAGTCAACATATGGTTGAGCCTCATCACACTCACTGGGTTGCTGCCAAGAATCTATTGAGATATCTTCAGGGCATGATAAACCATGGACTGAGATACACTGTTGGAAGTGTGACACTTCTTGGATATACTGATGCCGATTGGGCTAGCAATGTGGTGGATCATAAAAGCACATCGGGATGTTGCTTCACGATTGGATCTTCTTCGATATCATGGATGAGCAGGAAGCAGAAGTTGGTGGCTTTGAGCACCGTGGAGGCCAAATACATTGCAACAAGTATGGCTTGTTGTGAAGTAGTTTGGTTGCGAAAGATCTTCAGTGAGTTGTTCGGGCATGTGCTAGATACCACTGTGATACTCTATGATAACCATAGTGGGATTCGGTTGTCCGAGAATCCCATGTTCCATGATCAATCCAAGCATATTGATATCAGGTACCCCTTTATCCAAGATATGGTACAGCGAGGCACCGCAAGGATTGATCATATAGGAACTGATGAGTAGGTCATGGATATTATCACAAAGCCCATGGGAAGGTCAGGTTCCTAACCTTCCATGAGATTATTGGTATCATGGAATGACCCTATGCTGAGGGTCCTGTTCGACGATGAGCTCTGGGAGCTCTAGGGGGCTTTGGGGATAGCTTCTCAAAGCTATAAGTAACCACAAGGCTAGGCTTGTCGAACCTTGTTGGTGTGCTTCTACCCCACCATTGTGATGATTAAGTTGGTTCACCTCTCATTATATGTGCCCCGTATGCATCCTACCCATTGAGTTCAGGGCTCATGGGAAGTACCTCTTATTTGGCCAGTGAGGTGGGAAAAGTTAGAGACTTGTAGCAAAGATTGATGGACACACCAGATATTGTAGTACTCTTTATCTAGGATGGCACGGTCGAACCACTTGATCTGGGATCAATTATAATGAGGTTTTGGACCTCCAATTGACTTCGGGTTAGGTAAACAACCTTCGGGTTGGTATGAGACTCTTTGTGAGTCCTATAGAGGTTTCAGACCTCTGGGATGAATTTGTTAGCCAAGAATGATGTCTATGTGACTGACCCAATTTTTTTTTGAAATAAACAAGCCAACAAAGCAAGTTACGGTGGGATGATGCACAATGTTTGGATTGCACAGGTGGATGGAGTTCTCCTTAGTTGAGAGGGAGTGTTAATTTTGGAAAACTAGGTACAAACTCCATGTTGTGATGCTTAGATGAAGGTACCAATATTTTTATTGGATTCCTCTTTCGAAGAGGTGCAAGATCGATCTAAAGATCATCTTGATCCAATGAGCAAAACATTTATTTTTAATTTATTCAAGACATGTGCAGGTCGGCCTTAAGCTTTTGTGCCCCAGAATTTGTGTCACACACCCTCACTGATGGATATATATTGGTCAATGTTGGAGGAAATTTTCACTCATCTCATCCTCACACGTTTCTCTCTCCTCACCTGATTGGTTTGATGACCTTGGTGGCTCTTCTCTCCACATGTGGGAAAATTTCAGCAATAGAACGTTTCTGATTTCGGTCTACGGTTTCTGCATCAAACTTTGACCAGTGTTGAATTTGGTCAACACAAGGTCAAAAGGACCGGAAAATCTCCCAAAATTTTGATTTTCCTAATCCGCATTTTCTGGCACTATTCTCGAGGAAAGACGTTGACTTTGACTTTTCTGCGTTTATCTAGATGTGGCTACTGTGCACTAATCGTTGACTGATAGCGTTGAATTTTGGGTTGACTTTTGAGTTGATTGTTTGGTTGTCCTAGAGGGTTGCGTGACATTTCTGGTTGGCTGACCAATATATTAAGACTTTGCTGGTTGAAACATCATGTTGACCACCGTAACGCACCAACACACTTGTATATTTCTGGCTTGTCTTCTGTCAATCTACTGATATGTCATATCAAAATTTTACTCTATTGTTTATGTGATTGCTGTCTAATATTGAAGAAAAATTAAGTTGCATCAAGCATAGAACATCTACAAAAATTTACACCAAGACTAGGGAAGTTTTCTTTTTCCTAGTTCTCCACAAAGTAAGGAGAGGATTGTGGCCACATCCATGGTCTTCACACAAGGCTCCTCTACACATCACAGGAAAGTGAATAAGGTCATGGAAAATATAGAGACATATTCTCTCACGCACTAGGGTACCTCTTCATTATTAGATCAATATTTGAATTGATATAACCCTTGATGCACCTCTACCCAATGGACCAATATATTGTTGTTCTCTTATGGAAAATGAGGAAACCTAGTGATAAATCTAAGGGATGCTCCAAAAAGGGCACATATGACCAAGATCCTCATCCTTTGGAAGCCCAATTTTACTCATCCAAAAGAATGATAAATCTAGAGACTCTACATTGATTATTAAGCCCTAAAAAAATCACAGTTAGGAACAGGTACCAAATTCCCCATATTAATCATATTCTTGACCAACACAAGGGGCCCAAGTACTTCAGTAAGATTGATTTGAATTTCAGCTACCACCAAGTCCCAATACAACCAATTAATGTGTGGAAGACTTATTTCAAGTTTAATAGGGGTCATTTGGAATGGTTGGTTATGCCCTTTGGATTGAAAAATTCCCCAGCATCTTTCATGAGTTTGATGGATGATATGTTATTTTATGTAGCTTGGAAAGGTGTTCTAGTCGCAGGAGGTGTCAATGAGGTTGAGAACACAAGTGGATTAATTATATCCAAGCCTAGTTTATTTTTTTAACTGAAATGGCTTAACTATATTATTCACATTTTTTTACTTATTTTCCTAAGTCTAACTTAGGAAAAATGGTTAATTAACCAGTATTAATTGAGACAAGTTGATTTCTGTCTACTAACTCCTAAAAAAGTGAGTTGATGGAGTCAATATGATGTTAGCCATCGATTGAGACTAGATCGTGGCCATTGATTATTGAATAAGAGATTATAAGAGGAAGTTGATAGACATATTGGATACATACAATTTTATTAAGCAATAATGCAATGATAGCGTGAGATACCTGCAAAGGGTTTCAATAGTGATTCTGGATGAATTTTCTAGAGATATTTCTTCATAATGATCTCAATGAAAGAGTGAGGTCAATTAATTTGTAGAGGTTCAAATTTCTCCAGTTATGTGAGCTACTTGAATAAGGTTTATTTTCTAGATAGAGGAAAAATTTGTTGTAGAGGTTGATTAGTAGGAGGAAATTTGAATTTGTGAGTTAAGATGGATATTCTAATGGAGGCCAAAATATTTCTCTAGGAGGTGAGACTTGCAAATGGAGACCAATTTTTCTCTAGGCTGCATAAGTGGGTTGAGTTAATGCCATACAAGAGGGTTGAAATGACTCTAAGGGGTTGAATTTATTTTAGGAGATCAAATTAGCTTGCAAAAAAAGAAAATAATTTCTAAGTGCTTTGCTAATTTACGACAAGAAATTTATGTAACCTTCAATTATAGATTTATTGGAGAATAATAAAACCCTCATGTGTAGAATTGGTTTTTCCCACATTTTTGTTTTTCAAGGACAATTTTTCCAAACATATCAATTTATGTTTCATATGTGTTGTTTTCGCATTTCTTGTGAATTTTCATTAGTGAAATTTGTAGTTGTGTTTTTATTCAGTATATGTAGGGAATTAATTTGTTGGGGAAATAATTTTTTAAATTATACGTGAATAATTACCATATTAACTGCAATAATTTTTTTACATGGTATCAAAGTATATCTGAAAGACAAAACTTAATTTGAGAACTGCATCACAGGGTGGAGGAGTGAAAATTAACGGTTTATAAAACTTAGATCCATTTATTCAAGTTTTCAGTTGGACATTTCGTATTCTATTCCAAGGGTTTCAAATGGCTTAAGTTGGTTTATGAGATCAAGACAAATTAGAGGGAGAATCTAAAATTGGCATATGGAAATCCATAAAATTGTTTTATCTTGGAGGAGAATGGTCTCAAGGAATATGTTACCAATGTTGTAGCCATACCAATAGATGTAACACAAATCCTCACATACAAGAAAGAAGATACCAAGATGAGATATGTTATTCTGGATGGGGTCAAGGATCACATTGTACCTCATTTAGAATAAGAGGATGTGGCAAAGAAGACGTGGGATGAAATTTGTAAACTCTAACAAGATTCAAATGTGAACATGAAGTTAATCCTAAGGTAGAAACTTCAAACCACGAAATAAAACAGGGGTGTTTTTTTTTTATCTTAATTCACAAGGGTGAAATGTATCAAGGAGAAATTGGTAGGAGTTGGTGATAAGATTGAAGATGATGAGCTCATCAGAACAACCCTTAATGGGTTTATTAAGGATTGAGAAGTCTTTGTACAAGTGAATACAAGGACTTAGGATCTCCCATCACGGGAAAGACTATGGTCAAATTTTACCCAGCAAGAGCTTTAAAGGAGTCTTATTAGTGGTACCAACACTTTTAGACTGAAAGGCGAAAGAGAATAGAAAAATGTGGCTCTTTAAAGGAATAAAAAATCACAAAAGGGATCTTACAAAGGATCCAATTCCAAGGGGGATAAGAATAAGGAACTATCAAAGGTTAAATTCTATGGTTGCCATGATTATAGTCACTATGTCTATAATTTCCCATAGAGGAAGAAAGGTAACAAGACGTGAAAGAAGCAAATAATAACTTCAACAAATTCAGATGATCTTTCAAGAAAAATGGAATAGGGGTTCACACTCATAGCTTGCTTGACTAGCTCAACCTCATAGGTTGTGTGATATATAGATAGTGGGGTGCCATTCCACATGAAACGGGTTACAGGGTAATTCTCCAGCTGCAAGGAGGAGGAAATAAAATTCTATATTGAGATGGGTAATAAGTCCAAGTGTAATCCAGTTGGGTGGGATATAGTCTCATTTTAGAGGGAGTCTCGCAAGCTGATTCCTATCCGTGATGTGTTGCATGTGCAAGAAATGTGGACGGATTTTATTTCTATGATGTGTTATATGTGGTGAGCTTGGTGAAGAATGAGGGAATAGATTACAAGGAGAAATTTTATCCTATAGCTAGATACACTCCAATCATGGCCATAATCTCACTCGCAGAAAAAATGGGATGTAATATCCATTACATGGATGTTTAGGTGGAATTCCTTAAATGTGAGTTGGAAAATGAAATATGTATATTGAACAACTAGAGGGACTTGTAGCCTTATTTGGTCAGAAGGTGGACACAATAGTGATACAATGTGAAAAATAGTTTTTTTAGGCTATCTAAGAATCTGATGTTTCATAACACGTCTAAGAATATAGACATAATATATCATTTCATCTTGGATTGTATATAGTGTGCGATATCTCATCTACATTATATACCTACAGATAAGCAAGTAGCAAACATTCTTATGAAAGCATTCAGGAAGGAAAGTCTCATATTCTTCAGGGTTAAGTTTGGTGTTGTGCCAAAAAATTTCCTCGTTAAGAGAGAGTGTTAGTTAGTATAGAATTAACAGGGGTTCTAGTATCAAGAGGTGTTTATGACGCTAAGAACACACAAGCCGATTTATTTTTTCTAAGAGAAAATGTATTAATTAGATTATTAACTAGTTTTTTATTATTTCGTTGAGTCTAACTTAAGAAAAATGGTTAATTAACCAATATTAATTAATACAAGTCAATTTATCTCTACTTACTACTAGGAAAGTGATTTGATGGATTCAAGATGATATTATCCATCGATTGAGATTATGTTTTGGCCATTTATTACTTAATGAAATATTATATAATGAAGTCAATGGGCATCTTAGAGATATACATTTTGATTAAGCAAGGGCACAATGATAGTGTTACGCACTAGTAGATGGTTTTATTATTGATTGAGGATGAATTTTAATGAGTGATTTCTTCACATTGATATCCATTTTCTTAAATATATAAGACACTAAAATTATTCTCCAGAGAGTCAAATTCTCTAGAGGTGGAAATTACCAAAAGAACTTCGATTTTCTAGAGATAGGATGAATTCGTTGGAGAGGTAGATTAGTAGGAAGAAATTTGACTTTGCTTATGAAGATCAATTTTCTAGTGGAGGCCGAAATAATTCTCTAGGAGGCCTAAGTTGCAAGTGGAGGTTGGGTTTCCTTCAGGCTACACATGTGGGCCAATGGTTGAGGATGTACAAGAGGGTCGAATTGAATCTAAGGGGTTGAATTACTTCCAAGAGGTCAAATTAGCTTGAAAAATTAAAGAATTTTTTTTTTTGGGCTTTGTTAATAAATGGAAATTAGTTTATAGGAATTTCAATTAAAAATTTGTTGAATAATAATAAAATACTCATCTCCAGAACTAGGTTTCCACACATTGGGGTTTTTTAGGGATAATTTGTTTAATAATCTCAGTTTCTATTTCGCATGTGTTGTTTTCCTAGTTCTCATGAATTTTAAAAGGTGGAATTTTTAGTTGTGAGTTTATTTAGTATTTGTAGTACATTATTTGTGGAGACAAATAACCATTTAAAAAATAGGTGAATAACTATGAGAATAACTACAGTATATTTTTCACATCTTGCTTCCTTTAACCAACTAATTCATGGTTGTATATCTAGACAATATTCTCATCTTCAACAAGAGTTGGGAAAAACACTTGCAGTACTTTTAGCAAGTCCTTCAAAAGCTACGAAAACAAAATTTGTGTGATAAATTGGAAAAATGATCCTTTGACGTAGAAAAGGTCCAATACCTAGGATACATTATTAATGAGAATGATGTGCATGTGGATCTAGCCAAGATCTAAGTCATTTAGGATTGGTTGACCATGACAAATATAATAGTGTTCCATAGCTTATTAGGTATTTATAACTTCTACTAAATATTCATGTTGGGGTTCTCTTATATTTCTTGGCCCTGAAGTCAAGAGGGTGAGGATGAGGACCTATTTTTTTTTTTTTGGTTCGAGTCACAAAAAAATGAATTTAATAAAGGAAAACACCACCTTTTCTATACAATAGTCCTCAGTTTCTAGACCCACATCAATTATTTTGAATTGAGACAAATTCCTCTAACTTTTCTATTGGTGATGTCCTCTCTTGAAGGATATTTGATTTCCTATCAGAGTGAAAAACTCAGATATTCTCTAGAGATACCCCGCCAATGATAAGGAAATGTATTGCATTATGCAGGCCACAGGAGGCTTCACCATGAGAGAAATAACATAGCACATGGGCTCATATTGCGGGATATATAACGAGGAAAAAATGACATAATATATTGGGGGATGTATGGGAGGTAAAGAATTTTTGTATTGGAAGGTATAAAAATGGAGCTCAAAGTTAATGAAAAAATATAAAGGGGTATAAAAAATGTTAATGAAAAAATGGATACCTACAATATATAGTGAAAGTAGAGTAATTTTTAATTGGGAAGGTGTATTTGGTTTATATTTGTAGGGGTCTAAATAATGTGATTTTTATAGGTAGTTTCCAATATGTACTCAAATTAAGGGTATTAATTAATATGATATGATCGCACGTGATATGTTAGAGGTTCATTGAGTGAAGCCCCCATGGTGCAGGCCTTCCAAAAATAGAAAACATATATTATGGGAAAGGAGATGATAATCCACATGGATCATTGGCCTCTTCAATATATAGACACAAGGATAGTTACATAACAACCACAATCATAAATGGTCCACATACTTGCAAAAATTCTATTTGAACTTCAAATAAAAGAAGGGTAACACTAATCATGTTGCAAAATACCTTAATCAATTACTGACTGTGGCAATGACTATAATTTTCAACCCTTGTGGGAACGAGTCCTTTGAATGGACACAAATATATACCAATGATTTAGATTTTTTTTTTTTTTCGTTTTTTTCTAAATTGGTCTACTCCTATATTGATACAAAAATAAAATTACAGAGAGGCAGAGGCCTCAAGTGGTCTAGCCCAAAGTTGCGGCATTTGCTCATTACAATTCTTGTCATTGACTAACAAAACTAACTGGATGCTGACCATGAGAATTTCAGAAACCATGACCTTGTCTGACTCAGAGAAATAACTTACTCCTGTGACTGGATTGTGAACTGACCAGAGGTAATTCATAGACCTTAACAGATCTACTGGGCTCTTACAGATGCTGCCCATTGCAGAACCAAAATCTGACATATTGAATTGTTGTGGCCATCGCCCAAAATTAAAGACATATGCAGTAGTATGCCGCCCACTCAGCGGAAACCGGTAGTTTAACATGAGAGTAAACATATGTGCTAGAGAACTGTAGAACATAATTTGACTGTGAAACAGGAGGGAATTGGACACCTCCGTGCCATCGAAAATAAAAAGCCAGAGAGTGCAAACCTGATTAAACTTCATGAGAGGCGGATGGCTCTTCCTCGAGGATAAGACAAGCATATTTGTATGGATATTCTTCTTCAAGAGGAGGGTTATCCTTGCTTGTGGGGCCGCCACCAGTTGGAATGCTAGAACCTGCTTGCAGGCCCACATCCTGAGTTGTAATGCCATCAGGTTCTGCACTCTGCCTGTTGTCATTCTGTGAAATGCCGTGCGTGTCTTCCTCCGCTGTTTCCAGAGCCACTCCAGGAGTCACCGTAACAAGACCAGAGGAAACTTCACGAAGTTCTATGGTGATTGTGGCTAAGAAGGAGAAATTGCTGAAAGTACAGGGGTATTGAAGTCGAGCATGGTGAGAGTGAGCCCTGGAGGAAAGACGAAAGTGCGCAACAGAATTAGGCCTCCCTCGACCTCGTCCACGACCCCTCCTGGAGGCAGGAAAGTGAACAGGGCTAAAGTATGAAGAGTAAGATGAAGAATCGGAAGTGGAGGAGGAGGACCGGCGGTTAACTTGCCCACGGGAACTACCCCTCTTGCAGCGCATTCTCTGGCACAATCTTGGCATGGTATGAAGAGCAGTGATAGCGAAGCTATTAGCAGGATTGTGGAGACAGGGGAGTACCAAAAGGAATCTGGCTTCAGCTTGCAATGTATTCCTGGTTGAAACAGAGGATGAATGACTAAGATTGCAGAAAATGCTATGGGAAATATGAAATCCCAACATTAAATCTACACAGAAACCCAATGCGCATCGTTTCCCTGTGCTGGTTTGTGAGTGAGACTCAGCGGTGGCAAGGGAGCAGCAAGCGCACAGGGGAGGAGCACAAATGATTTCATAGTGGAGCGCCGTGACTGAAGAATGAGCAGGTAGGATATGAGGGACGAGCTGCATTAACGCAGCATTAAAGACTTGAGCTGGAGTATTTAAAACATGCATCATGCGATGTTGGATGGCGATGGTGATAAGCCATGCACCAACCCACCAAATCGCCATCATACCGATTGCCTCGTTACCCACCCGCATCCGGGACCAATGATTTAGAATTCACTACCACATACCATATGTTTATGGTAGGAAAGCAAGTTCTAGAATCCCACCTCTACGATGCATTGTTGTGCTACCTAGGACACCTTCGTGTTCCTTCAAGAAAGCATGCCAAGTTTATCGAGGAGGAACATTACAGTCAGGTGGCATGGCACTTTGGTGTGGACAAGATAGTGGAAGTATGCAGAAGAATATTAATTAGTCGAAACTTTTGCAATATGTTGGTAAGCATATCAATTGATGCAATACATGTGTCATTGTCAAACCAACCATAAATAAGCAAGGATTATACACCACTCTTCCTACTAGTAACTGACCTTAGGAATCCATATCAATGCACCATATTTTTTTCCTTCCTTATACCAAGCATTGTAAAAGTCGTGTATTTTTTGTGGTTGATATATTTTCTAATATGGTCATTATGGTTACCTGCAAGGAGAGTATGGTAACAAAATCCAGTTCAAAGCTCTTATTAAAATTGGTATGCTTACATTTGGTTTCCAATATACCATCAATTTTAATTATTAGGGTGGGTTCCTAAGTGAATTATAGTTGATCCTATAGTCATTGTTGGACACCAAGCTCGCAAAATCAACCACATTCCAACACTAAATTGATGCCTAGATAAAGGTCATTAACATGACGATTGTGTACATATTTTTCATTTACAACTCCAAGCATATAAAAAAATGAGATGTGAATATCCTATATATTCAACACAACTATGATAGAGCTCTCCATAGATCAATTGGCCACAACCCCTCTTAGGTGGACCTGAGATTCCAACAGTTGGAGTCCTTGATGTCGCACTGCCCCTTGTAACTACACAGATAAAATCTGCACATGTTAAATCTAAATCTAACAAATCTATCAAGTTTATTGTACAAATTTAGCACATATTCTAGTAGTTCCATTATATCTTGAAAAAATATAATACTATGTATAAACAACACTATGATCAACACTAGGTGCCACAATAATTTCAAGTGAGAGACTAGCTTTGGTTGCATTTGCAAAAGGAAAATGTTCTAGGGGTCCATAGTAATATTGAACCACCTAATTATGGACCTTACACCATCACCCAGGTTGCGGGTGATAAATATTTTGAGCTAAGTATCCCCCCTTCCTTGGCCCGCCCCTATTGTTCAATGTGGACCGCCTTCAATCATACTTTCCACTATTGTTGGACACATCAAAAATCATAGAGAAGATAACACTGAAAGAGATCAACCAATATTTTATTGAATACGCCTCAATTGATCAAATTGTGGACACATAAATTAATATCATTCAAAAATAGATGATCTAACTATATTAGGTTATATTTTCACTATATCTTTGTGTCTTAGATATAAATATTACTATCAAGTTCCACTGTATCTCTCTATCTTGGCTATAAATATGTATGTCATTTCATTCTTTTGAGAAATTTACATCACAATGGCTTAGGAGAGGAAAGGAATTGTGGTGGGGAGATATTATCATGCGATCATGGAATTCTTCCTTCCTAGTAGAATTGAAATGGTCTCATATAACTAACTAGTCTGAGTAGGATATTTACTTCATGTACTAGGCGCAAATGTAAATGAACCCATAATTTTGTAATAAGTAGATTCTATTCCACTTAAAGACATAATAATTATTTTCTAAAGTTGAAAAGATTAAAGCAATGGAACTCAGTAGTTAGAACTGTTGTTGAGGAAACAAAGAAGTTTAAAGAAAAAGTTGCAAGATGTAAACATAAAATGCTCACAACTTCTCAAAAGGGGGAAATTTCGTTGGTTATAGATTGTAGGAACTTATTTTAGAGATAATATTAAGAAGCCCTAAGGACCATTCCAAAGGAAGAATTAATTTTTTGTCTACTATAAATATTTGAGGGTTATTCAATGAAAATATCCTTATTCATACACTTACATTTGAGATTTATTATCTGTTTATAGATATAATTTTTTTTTGATTAATTTGTACAATTGCACATGCTTCAATTTTTATATGTTTTTTTTTTCAATGAATGGTTGTTAGGTTCCTATAATACTAGTGTAACCCATATATTTGTATTGATTTTCCCCATAGAATCCCACTATTATTATTGTTGTTCCCTTACATTATTATTGTTATGTATGGCCTAGTTATATTTTGAAGCTTTAGACTCCTATATATGCTGAGGAGGTCTTGTCATTTGAATCATCCAAGAATTGTTCATTTATGTGATGTAAAGGAAGCCCCCCCCCCACGAAGTGGCTTATTATCTATTTTTTTATATATATTATCTTAATTTTTGTGTTATTTTAATTTGGATACATAACATTTGGTATCAAGGCTTGTTATCGTATGCTTTTGCTGCTTTAGATGGGTCATCATGGAATTTTGATTATAATTTTTTATATGAAGCTTTAGAGTGTGAAATATTACCATGTGGAGGTAAAATCTTGATGAACATATAGTTAAAATTTTAGAAATTGGTTCACTATACTTTTAGATATATTATTCAAGGAAGTTAGGATCTTTGTATGTTCTAGAATTCAATCTCAAACAACTGTCTCGGGGAAAATCATCATAACTTTCTCTTCATGCATCATATTTGAATTCCATAAAAAGTGAATAAAATTTCATGGACTTCGGTTTTTTGGGTATGAGTTTTAGGGCTTAAGTTTGAAATACCGACACATGGAATCCCATATAAGTTCACTCTACTAAACGAGTCCATAATCAAGTCATCATGGGAGATTTATCATAAATTTACCTTGAATAATCCAATATTGGTATAACTTGTGGTGTTCGAAAGAAAAAATGAAGAGATATCTCAAGACACAATTTCATACCTTGAGAGAATAAAATCACATAGATACAATAGTTTCAATGTCAGCTAGATTGACAATCTCAAAATCAAGCACTTCAAAGGTGTGCATTTTTTAATTTTCATAATTTTTGTTTGAAAAATTAGTCTGAGGTGATTCAAAGGGAATAATGAAGCATATATATCATTAATCGGTCCTGAAATTCATTGCAAATAAAAAAAATTTAGACCCATTAATCCCTCAAAAATATTTACTATGACACATGAAGAAGATGAAGAAATGTAACATGGCATATCAAAATTACAAGATTGAGTTTAATATATTTCTTTCTCACAAAGTAACCAAAGATGAAATGAAAGTAGTGAAAGTAGACATAAAATGGGACATGGAAGGTTTGAAAAAGTTGCTAGAATAAAGGCTTCCTAGTGGTAATTAGGTAGTCCATTAAACTCATGATGAAAAAAAAAGAATGTGAATCATGATTTTAGAGACTCTAACTTTCGTTTTAAGAATAACCATATTATAAATATTGATATGATGAAGTTTTATGGCAAGGGTCTTGTAACATGGATGCTACAAATGGAGTATTTCTTTTATCTACATTATCTGCAACACACACAAATGGTATGCACTACATCTTTATATTTAGAGCCTAATCACTTTGTGTGGTAGCTATGGCTTTTTTCTCGTAAAGCACTTGTCACTTAGACAATTTTTAGGGAGGAATTTATAGCACATTGTGAGGATACAAATAACAACACCTTATTTAGCCAATTGATAAATCTCAAACAAAAGGGTTGAATTGTAGAGCACATTGGTGACTTCCAAAGAGTGAATATCAAGTTAACTGATATTCTAAAGGAGCATCCTATTTATATTTTCCTAGGGAATTTAAAGGATAATTGAGAATGAATTCATGGTGGAAATAAAATTCGAAAGAAAAATGATGTCAAAAAGGAGGTCTACCACTCACAACTATACAATATGGAAAATTTTCTACTCCTAGCCTCCCACAACCTACAAGGTTGACACCACAAAAACTGGAGGAAAAAAGAGCAAAAGAGATTTATTAAATTTGTGATACAAAATACATCAAAGGTCTTACATGTGTTTAGAAGAAATTATTTTACATAGCTTGTGAAGAGGAGGAAGAAAAGGAACAAGAAACATCAAAAGAAGAATATATAGACCATGAACTAACCCCAAGGATTGAAAAAGGAGAAATAAATCTAACCATATTTTGTAATGCATTGGAAAGAATTACCACTCCTAAAACTCGCAAGATAAGAGGATACATCAAGAAGAAAAAGGTGATAGTGCTAATTGGTTTAGGTAGTACCCATAATTTCAATCATTGTAAAATAGCCAAGGATTTGAATTGCTTTCTATGTCTAGCACGAGAGTGTTAAGTAATGGTTTTGGATGGAGGAATTAAAATTTTCTCAGGGAAGTGACATATTATCAATCTAACCATGGGGGAATATGTATTGAATAGTGAAATGCTTGCCATTCCAATGTGTGTTTTTGATGTCATATTAGGAGTCCAATGGTTACAATCTCCGGGGACGATAAATTTTAGTTTTCTAGAACTTTTCTTGATTTTTTTGGGAAAGAAAGGAAATTGAATTAAGGGGTATCTCCAAGAAACCTATGAAGATAATCACTGCCAATGGCATAAAAAAGCTTTTGAATAAGGAACAAAGAGGGGTAATTTCACAATTGTGTTTAGTATATGTTCAAACATATAAGTCATCCATTTCTCCAAAACTCCAAAGAGCCCTTGACAATCACTCCAAGGTATTTGAGACTCCCAAAGGTCTCACACCTATTAGTGATGATGATCATGTTATTCCCTTTATTCAGGAAGTGTTCTTCCAAACATCAGACCTTACAGATATCCCTATGCCCATAAGAGTGAAATTAAATGTATGGTTGTAGAAACAATAGAGGTAGGTATAATTAAACTGAGCCAAAGTTCTTTATTGCTTTGTATCTCATAAACAAACACAATGGGTAAAGTGGTTACCTCTGGCAGAATGGTGGTATTGCACTTCCTTCCATACTGAAACAAAAAATGACCCCATTTATGGAACTTTATGAATATAATTAATTTCCCATCACATTTCCTTTAAGAGACAATTCTATGGTTCAAGAAGTGGAACATCACATCGATCATCTACAACAAGTTATCAACAAAAAGGATAACATGACTTTGGCACAAAATAAAATGAAATAAGCGGCATATCAACATCATAGTGAAATAATTTTTGGTATAGGCATTTGGGTATTTTTATGGATATGAGCTTACAAACAAATGCTTGTCAAGGAAGCGAAGAAGGATAATAAATTATCACCCAAGCACTGTGACCCTTGCAATGTGCTGCAAAATATTGGTACTATGTCATAAAAATTGGAGTCGCCTGCATCTTCACGAGTACAACTAGTTTTTCGTGTTTCATACATAATAAAGGTTATAGATGATAAGCTCCTAGTTCAAACAATATTGTCCATTAGCTACATAATTGAATAATTTCAAACCATCTCATAAGGTGGAAGAAATAACCTATTGAAGATTCTATATGAGAGGACTAGTATTTTATACAGAAGCATCCCAAACTACTTAAGCATTGAAGACAACAAATTTTTGAATAAGAGGGGCATGTCCCTAACTATATTTTGACCCTTTAGACTCATATATATATAAAGGAGGTCTTGTCATTTGAATCATCCAATAATTGTTCATTTATGTGATGCAAATAGAGGTTTCCCCCTCGAAGTGGAAAATTATCTATTTTTCATATATCTTTTCTAATGTTTCTGTGTTATTTTCATTTGAATAAATAACAATGGTGCTTATTAGGTTCACATATGGACAATTTTTTTTCTCCTAGTTTGAATGGAACTAACATTGTTTTTGTAGGAATGTAGTTAGCTTCTTTCTTTCAAATTATAATCACTATTCAACTCCAACAATTTGTTCATTGGGAGTTAGTTGATCCTAGCTATATTATATTAGGACTAGTTTAGTTTTCTTCATTTAGAACATATTGTGTTATGTTTTTTTTTCCATGTTTCCCATATTTTGATTTAAGTGACAACATCAAATATCTATTAATGGTTGCCAAGCTAAGATGTTGATGGGTATCTTATGTTAAGCATTATGAGTTCTATTCGAGACATCATATCAAAGAGTAACAATTGGTTATTTCTGTAGAAATTATATAGAAACTCTATACCAATGGATTCAATCTGATCATTTAATTTACTAAAACAAGATAATGAATGCTTCTACTATATTTGCGGAATATAAAACAGGATCGCTCAATCACATGCAAGTAAGAGAAAGAATTATCAATCACACAACACAAGATGTATCTAGGGAAAGAACCTGCCCAAAACCCCTCTATCATATATTGTACATATTCAAAGAATCATGAAACAACACAATGCTTTCTGACACCGAGAAAATCTTGCTCTCTACTGATTGTCTCATCCTGATCCTACTCAAAACTGACTAGAAATTCTTAGGCAAAATTGACCAACACTTAGCCAATTATCAGCCCCTGCTTAGGCCAGCCTTACTCACACAATCCATAGGAAATTAATCCCCATTAAATTTGATAATAAACCTTCCTTGACTGTGCAATAATTCATGATCCTTCCTCTAAATTTATAATTGCACTTGAGAAATTCACTAATAACACAACTGATAGTTAACTTCTCTTTAACCTCTGTCTCAACTGGGTCATCATCATAATTGACATACATGCAGCTATGAATAGCAAATCATCAGTTATCTAATATATCACTACTTTTGAATTCAATCTAATTTAATTCACTGGACCTCTCATTAGCTCATCACTTGGTTAGAACTAGTTAAATTGATTTTAACTCAATTAATTTGAATCAACTGATTACACATGCACCACACTAGTGCATTAACTGCAACTAGACCCCCAAAATAATAGAATCAATCTACATGCCCCAACTTTGACCCTCAACTCGAAATTCTTGAGCTAACTGAGTATTTTTGACTTAGTTAACTAATACAAGTTGTTATGAGATGAAATTACAATTTTTTTTCCAATTTATTGAAGGGATAAATAAATTAGATGCCCACATTTAGCGCTAGTGTATAATTGAGTTCCTCACTAATGTGTGACTAGAATCCCACACCAGTTATGTGGTCAATTTTGGTCCTTTTTGGATGCCAATTTCATTATTTCTTGTTGAAAATTTCAACACTCCCTCTCAATAAGAAAGGAATCAATCTATCCTGATCCGGTACCTTTGGAATTTTCTGCATGCAACACTTTTCTAGTGTTTTTTGAACATGAAACTCCTAAAATTGAATATCCTACGAACAAATGAATTAGTATAATGCATCTGTCATCGGAGTCTTATGACTGCTACTAACTACTGCATTTTTATACTAGACTCTCTGTGTTGCTGCTGACATTTGCATCCATGCACTCTACACTGATACAACCTCTGATCTACACTCTAGTATCTGACATCTGTCACTCTGACTTTCTTCTTCATGACATATGACTACATCAATCTAACCGATCCTTCCTGCTACTGTTGTACTGTGGGCTCCTCGTAGCGAGGTTCTATCCATGAGACACACCATCTCAATGGACCCTGCCCAAATGTATTCTTGGGATTAATTCTGCACATCGCCCCACCCCACACCTGGAGGTATAGTTGTATGTACTCCCTATGCCTTTCTAGCTCAAAATTCCCCCCTCCTAGAGGTCTCTACTTGAGTTTACTCTTCCACTAAGTCTCCTCTCTACTTCTGCAATTGTGGCTACTCCACAACCTTCTGACACTGGTTCTCAGGCTGCATGTTGAGAGATAATTTCTCCCTCTCAACTACCAAGTCATTAACCACTATTTTTCTCCTCAAAGATTTGCATGCATCCTCAACCTTGAGATCATACCAATGCTTGACTCTTGAACCGCTGTTATATCATCATTTATCACCATCATATACTTGATTAATTATACATGGTCCTTGGAAAACCCTTCCCTTCAGACTTGGACATATTTCTCAAAAAATAGTTTCTTAAAACCCATACGCGACTCTGCCCAAAATTTTCGACATATACACATGATTCCATACATAGAGAACCGCGTCTGCCATTTTAAACATTAAAAAAATATATAATTTCCATATTTTATAGGTGGGGTTTATGGTTGTTCCAGTAACTTAACCACCCCAGCCCGTGGCATAATTGTTCCCAACTGCAAAAACTAATTTGAGGGAGTATAAAATCCCCTCAAGGGAATGGCCTAAGGGAGGAAGAGAGAGAGAAATATAGATATTATACACTGTTAGAGCCCTATCCAAGTCTAATATATTCCCGTGCCTCCTGCACTTCCATATATTTTCAGGAAACCCTTGTTTCCTTGAGATGTTCACTCACCCTATGTGACATCCACTGTGCACAATTCTTGGAAGAAATTTTGAGAGGCTGGCGCTGGATGGATCCAAAGGACGGTATGCTCAAAGGTCGTGGAAGATTCCAGGTGATATCTCCATACTTGTTTACTTTACATGTCATTAATAACAAAAGTGCCATCTTGTTCTTGATGTTTATGTGTCAATAATATTTTATACATGTGTAATGATTGTAAATTTTTCATTTAATATTGTTTTTATGAGATTATGCATGCTTTTCACTAACATATAGAACATATATATGTTGTAAAACTAGGATTTTGTGTTTTTTCTTTGTTTATTTACAAATTATGGAACAAAAAGAGTTGTTAGGGGGTTTGCACCCCACAGAATCTCCTAAAACCGAAGGATCTTCGAGTAAGGTATGCAACTTGTAGATTCTAGTTTCATGCATAGAAGTTGGTTAAGTGAGTCCTTCTTGTAATGACATGCCCCTGATCTGTGAAGGTTTATCAACCCAAGACCTTTAGGGTAACATTTCCTGAAACAGAAATGGCAAATCTACTGGGGATCACATTCTTATGATTCTTGTTTGGGTTGTTTTATCTGTCTTGTAGGTTCCTGACAGGTTTTATCACTTTTTACAGTCTAGTAAGTCTTTATTCAATCATACAGAAGACCTGGTCCCTTGATCAGGCTTGACCTTTTTCTTTTTCCTTACCTTTATTTTCATACGCAACTTAGTCTCTGCACAGTCGCATATACCTCCTGTATTTTCCAAAGAGACCCACGTATACGCGATTTTCCTTGGTTACAATCGCGTATACATGCTAGTTGCACACTGCAAAACCGTCTATGCCTGGAAAAATTTGAAATTTTAGGTTTTCAGACTCTGTAATATATTTTGTCTGTGGTGAACCATTCCTATGGTATCTTTAAGGTGTCTGGACTATGTTTATGGTGATTGCATATCTTTTCTCTCTTCTTTTTGTGAAAACCTAGCCATTTGGTGAATTGCATGTTTTGTGTGTTTGCAATTATGGCTTGAGCACCAAGATCTTTTCCTGAATTTCTTGGCTGTTATGACCATTCAGAATAGGGAGCCTCTGTTTGTTTTCTCTTCTTGGCCCTATGCATTTCTCTACTTGTGGTTTTTCCTTCTTGGACTATCTTGGATTTCTTGACTTCTTGGACTTGCCTTTTTGTGAATCTTGAAGAATCTCTTCTTCTTTTTTGAATTTTTTTCACTGAAATATTGTGCTACTATACTGAATCAATTCCTTGGGTCTAGTGTTCTTTTTGCTCATTTGAGTCCCGCTACGAAAGTAGCATAGTTGTCTTGAGCACTTTGAAGCCTTGTTGAGACTCATTTTGTTTGATTCTGGTTCTTGGGTAGTTTATGCTTGTCTTCTTGAAATATTTTTTCTTCCATTATAAGTAAAAAGCCCAAAAACATTTTGTGTTTTCCGTAGCTTTTTATTTGAGTTTGTTCTTATAGTTTTATCATATATTTTGAAGCTTTTTGTTGGTTTCTAGTCTTTGATTCTTGGCTTGATTTTGAAGGAAGTATTTTCTTTATTTCTCTCTTTTTTATCAAGTGCATTTTGGTGTTATTATGCATAGGAGTTTTGTTTGGAACTAGCTTTGTTTTTCTGTCAAAAATTGATCAAACCATTTCCTTTCTAGAGACTCTTTTTCATTTCTTCATAACTCATTATTTTTCGGACCCTTGGACCTTACCTTATACTACATCCACATTAGAAGAAGGTCAAGTGGGTGGAATGTCATTTCTTGTGCCTGCAGCTGAGATTGCTTATATCTCTATTGATGACTCTACAAATTCAACTCCATTTTCTCTTTCACCGGAGGAATTGGATGGAGACATGGCTCTAGCTTGGACTCTCAGTTCATCTTCAACTCAGGATTGCCTTGATACCACTCTTCCATCTGAAGAGGCCATCCTTGAAGTAATTACTAGTGTAGAGAGACTGTGGGATGATTTGCATCATCGGTATTACTTTCTACCAGACTTGCACGAAGTTGAATCAAGTTTCCCTAGCCCTCAGTCTTCTCGTCCTGTTCACCCAGTCCTGAACCCTTTAGCACCAGCACAAGTTTTTGCTGAAGGGATAATGATTGTGATTTCTTCTACTATCCCAGTGAACATATCCAGAGATCCCAACATCATAGAGAAATGTCTTCATCGGAGTTGTGTGTTCCCCTAAAAATATTCAAACTTACACCGATCTCTTTCGGGAGTTTAGAGATGTGTTCGCTTGGTCTTATGAGGGAATGTCTGGTATAGATCCATATATTTTCTAGCATGAGATCAAGGTATACAAAAATTCTAAGCCTATCAGAAAAAAGCTTCGTTCAGTCAACCCTAGGAAGGCAGCAAATATCAAAGCTGAGGTCCAAAAGCTATTTAAGGAAGGGTTCATTTACCCCATTCCTTTAACTAAGTGGGTTTCAAATCCAGCTCCTGTGGACAAGAAACAAGGAACGCTTTGAGTTTGCATCGATTTCCGAGACCTAAATAATGCATGTCCTAAAGATAACTACCCCACACCATTTATAGATGAGATAATCGATGAGTGTGAGGGGAATGAGATTTTCTCCTTAATGGATGATTTCTCTGGATATAACCAAATTACTATCTGTCTTGAAGATCAACATAAGTTTGCATTTATTCGTCCCTGGGGTACCTTTGCTTACAAGAAAATGCCTTTTTGCCTTAAAAATGCTGGAGTTACCTTTCAGCAGGCCATGTCTTATGCCTTCAATGACATAAAACATATTATCGAGGCATATTTGGATGATCTAGCTGCTTTTTCTCACAAGAGAATTGATCATCCTTCTCACCTCCATCAAGTTTTTGAACGTTGGTATTACAAAATCCAGTTGAACCCAAACAAGTGTGTTTTTTCCGTCACATCCGATCGGTTGTTGGGATTCATTGTTTCTATAGAAGGGATTTGGATAGATCCCTTCAAGTTTGAGGCAATACTTCAGTTGCATCCCCCATCTTCAATTCGTCAACTTCAAAGTATGCAAGGAAAAGCTAATTTCTTGCGGAGATTCATCGTAAATTATGTCGAGATTACAAAAGGATTTATGAGATTATTAAAGAAAGGAGTTCCATTATTTTGAAATGAATTTTCTCAACACTCATTCAATTATTTGATAAAAGAATTGACCTCTGCTCTTTTACTGAGTCCACCTGATTATAGCAGGGATTTCCTCTTGTATCTTGTGACAGTATAATCTACCATTGGTATGGTTCTAATTCAGGAAGATGATGATCTTTCTGAGCATGTTATATACTACCTTAGTTGAGGCTTGGTAGGTCTTGAAATCTGGTATTCTCCGATAGAGAAACTTGCTTTAGCAGTTTTCCATGTTGTGCGTCGGCTCACACATTATATTCTCCTTCGAAAAACATATTTTTTGGCAACAGTCAATCCATTTCAGTTTTTTCTCAATAGGTGAGTGATTGGGGGAAAATAAAATTGGTGGATTGTGGCTTTGCAAAAATTTGATCTTGAGTTTATGTCTACCAAGTCCAAGAAATCATTATTTTTTGCGGAAAATATTTCTGAGTTGCCCTGTGGAGAAGAGATTGTTTACGATGAATCATTTCCTGATGAACATATTTTTCTCATTTCTTCACAGGATCTTGGTGTGAGGATCTCATAGTTTATCTCCATACTGTGAAGCTTCCCTCGACTTTTTTGAAAGATGAGCTCCGAAAGTTACGTCACTTAGCCAAAAGTTATCTGATTATTGGTGACACTTTATATCGTCGCGGGGTCGATTCGACCCTTAGACGTTGCTCATCTCTTGAAGAAGCTGAGGTTGTGCTGAATGATTGCCACAGTGGAGCTTGTGGTGGTCATTTATCTGGGCTTGCTACAACCCAAAAAATCTTGTGTGCAGGATACTTTTGGCCTTCAATTTTCAAAGATTGTATGGAATCGGTCGAAAAGTGTCATTCGTGTTAGGTTTATACTCGAAATATTTGTGCTCATCCAACTCCACTCTTTCCTATCGTTATTGTTATACCCTTTACAAATTGGGGTATTGATTATACTACTTGTAACCTGCCTTTGACTAAAGGTCAGAAGTACATTATCGTAGTTGTAGACTACTTCACCAAGTGGGTTGAGGCTATGCCTACTTTTGGGAATGACGGTGAGACAAACTCTCTTCCTCTTCAATCAAGTCATTTCTCGCTTGGTTATCCCCAAAGAGATTGTCACTGACCATGGCAGTCACTTTCAGAAAAACATGATGGCTGAATTGGCTCTGAAATTAGGTTTTTGGTAGGAACACTCATCTCCTTATTATCCTCAAGCAAATGGGAAAGTTGAAGCCGCGAACAAATCCTTAAATACAATTCTTCAATGGAAGATTGATAAAGCCAGATCCAAATGGCATATTATATTGTATCCTGCACTTTTTTCATACCAGATGTCAGTCAAAATTGCAATTGGTTTTACTCCGTTTCAACTAGCTTATGGGTTGGAATCTATATTTCTTATTGAATGTGAAATTCCCTATCTTAAGTTAGTTGTTGAGCTTCTTCCTGACACTTCCAGTCTCAAGGAATGCCTTCTTCATTTGGAACATCTCGATGAGCAGTGCCGAGATGCAACTAGGATGAATGAGGCACATAAGAAATGGGTAAAGGTTCAGTATGATAAGGCGATCAAACCTAGGGTTTTCTCTGAAGGTGACGTTATCTTAGTTTATGCCCAAGAGAAGGATGCCTTGGGGGAAGGCAAGTTCAAATCTATGTGGTATTTCCCCTTTATCATTAAAAATGTCCTCAAGAAAGGAGCTTATGTGATTGATTTTGATGGAAATGAGTTGGCGGAGCCCACAAATGGGCTCTATTTGAAAAATAATTATGCCTAGGCTTTGGCCTAGCATCTTGATTTTTTGTATATATATATTTTTTTTACATATCTGGGTTTCGATTTTTGGTGTGATTTTGATGAATTTTAGCTGCTTTGGCAGGTAATATTGGATGACATGAGTCACTTTGGTTTCGTCGATGGTGCTAGTAGACATACCCGGAACGTGGCTTATGCGGCCTGGGTACTTCATTATCCATCTAGTCAGTTGTTAGTTTCAAAAGGTGTCTGCATAGGTCCTGCTTCGAAGAATGTGGCAAAATACACTGCAGTGGTCAATCTACTCTTGGAATTAATATCCTTGGGTGTTGATTCATTAGTATTTTTCTTGGATTCACAACTAGTGGTTTCACAGTTGAACAACACATATCGGGTCCGAGACCTATTTTTACATCGATTGTTTTTTAGGGTACGTTTGTTACAATGATCATTTCAATTTATAACATTCATTCATATTCCTCGAGCTAACAATTGGATGGTGGACTTATTGGCTAATCAAGCAATTTATTGGCATATTAATAATTCAATAATTTAAAAAATATATCAAATATATCATTCATTATCATACATTTGAATCATCACATCATATAAATCGGTGTATATATATATATATGGATCAGAATGTTCAAAAATACACAAAATCTAGACCATCATGTCCTACAAAATTAGGGCTTATTCCTGATCATGTCTATCATAAAAATATTATAGTCATCCGATCATATCTATAAATATACTCCTGAGGTCCCTGCCCAACATTTGTGTTCCTATAGAACATAATGGCAGTCGCTACACAGCAGAATAACTGCACCCAGTCTCGTGGTACTCCTACCACCCGTCTCTGGATAGCCTCCAGTAGGTCCTCGATAGCGACCATAGGCACCTGGCGAGTCAAACTCTCCAATTCCCTTTGCAATGCATGGAGTGTCCTTCCAGGGTCTTCAGCATCTGACTCACCTCTATGGCGCTTGTGCCTTGGGTACCCCTCTGGTCTGAATGGTCCCATGTATGCATCATGATCATCATAATTTTGTAAATCATTTAGTCCAATCAAAAACATTTTTTCATTTTCATATTTTGAAAAAATCATAAAAATCACATAATGAAAAATAAAAAATGCAATCTCACCGATTGCGCCCCATGCTACACCGGGTGGCAAGACTAGATCTGGATCTGCAAGAAAGTCCATCCCAACATAGGGATAATATTCTACTGCGATGAATTGTTCTTCCTGCCATTGGAAGAACTCATCATCCAAGTGGTCTAGGGAACTTCACTTCCCTCTAATCTCTTCATCAGATCTGCCCATTAGGCTAGTTTTGGATCTTTCAAGCTGCTGATAGTTGAGATGACCTTGGGGCGAAGCCCTGGGACCCTCTCGAAGAATAATTTCAACAATATTGTACCATACCCAAAGTGTTTAGTCTTTTCTTTTCGGATTGAAGTCAATTTTTTTCTTCATATTTCTCAGCAAGGTTGTGCACCAATCAAAGAGATGAATCAGGAATTCTACTACTATGTTCATTTGTTTCCATGAAGCCTGATGTAGAGAAGTTGATCCTGCTACTCTGCCACTAGTAAAGAGAAGGATCTTCATGTATAAATCCTTTAGATCTCTGATAGGAATTTGTGTTCCTACCTTTTTTGCATCATCTACGCAATAGATGCAAGTCTAATGGGTCTCCCTTTCGAGAGAGTCCAACAATGAAGTATATATCTTCCACTTCTATGTGTAGTGGAATCTGATCAATTATGAAACAATCTTCTTCCGACTCCCAATGATCAACCAACATTTGAAGCAAACGAACATTGCTTTTCATATTAGGCATGTTGAAAAATTTGAGCAATCCACAATTCCAGAGAATATCTAAGGAAGTTTGATCCTCCATCACCTCATTGTCAATTTCACTATGCTCACGCTCTCTCCAGCTCATGGACATCCTAGGAAAAATAATTAAATGATTTATTATATTTGTGTTTTAAATTTTCGATCTGCGCATACATGACCTCGCTTGTACACAGTCGGATATGATACGTAGGTCCATCAACACAAACTTGCATATGCGTAGAGGGTTTCGGAAAAAAATATCTTTTCTATGGTCAAATTTCCAAAATTTTGCCTTAAACAGGAACGAAATTGATGAAAAGTATTAGTTTAGAGCTGGATTGATTTGGCATGATTTGATGGCCGATTGCTCCGTATTTGAGAAGAGCACTGTTTGCCTCAAAGCTCCTTCTCCACTTCTACAATGTGAAAATGATCAAAATGTGAGTCAAATGGTGTATTTATGCCTAGAATTTGAAAAAAATTTACAAATTTTACTTGTGCTCATTTTTTGAATTTTATTAAGGCTATATGACCATTTGGCTTGTAAGTGTTGGGCAAGGTATTTTTTTAGGTACATTTTTCTGAATTCGATATTTTCCTAGTTTTTCTTCGGATCCATGACCATTGACCTGTCATGGCAGGTATTTTATTTCGAACTGGCATATATGTTAGGGAATTGACTATTCCGTTGCATACTAGCCTCCATTCTGATCACTTGCCATAGGGTCGATCCCATCATGTCATGAGTATTTAACTCATTTCACTCATCGATTTTTTAATCATGACTTGGTGGTAGAGGCTCCCTTTACATGGGCTTCCTAGTTAGTCCCTCGTTAGCATTTGTCGGCCATGCTGCAATTTATGTTGGCTCGGGAGTCCTCTTTAGTCCCGCCATGTATTATATGTTGAAGCTTCATTCTTCTTGTTCTTCGTTATTATTTTTCTGGCTATTTACCCTAGAGGCTCCCTTATGTTGTTGAGTTGTATTACTGCATTGCATATTGACTACTTGTTTATCTTGGCCTTTAGTCGGCTTCGTTTGGACTCATGTTTAAGCCATATTTTGACCATGTATTTATGTACAAGTTAACCATGCAATCACTTAAATTCTGTGACTTGACACCTTTTCCCATGGATAGAATATTCCTTTGAGTGTCACTTACCAGTTTTCATCACCTTGCATTGAGCACAAGATTGTTCCTATCTCGGGAACTAGTGCATCTATTTCACAACACTCATTCTATTCATTGTACTATAGCATTCTTTCATTCTTTTTCAAGCTTTGAATATGAAAAGGACAAAAAAAAAAGTTAAATATTTTGAAAAAGAGAGGGAATGGGATATTACTTCCATATTTGATGGTAGCTACAGTGTTATTTTTGTTGCCCTTGAACAAAGCACAAAAAAATATAAGTCTTTTATCCATATGGGATGGTTTTAGTTTTTGAATTAGGAGAAGCCGTAACCTTGTTTCATGAGTCAGTACTCCCTCGGTTGGTTATCTCTTCCAATCACATGGAGGGTTTTTTTATGCCTCCTGCATGAAAAACTTATACAAAGTTACAATTTGCTTCCATAGTCAACATAAGTCATGCTTTTGTTCAAGGGAAGTTAACCTAAGTTTTCCTTTCTGCAGTGTCTCTTGACTCATTTTTCATTTGGCCTTCCCAGTCTTGTCAGTATCTTGTTCTATCACATCAGATATTTGGTCTTTTTCTTGTGCTGATTTGAGAAGGTCTCCACTGACTTATTGCTGGCGGGTTTGTCTCTTATCGACTATGACATATTGCTCTGAGAGTAAACCTAGAGCTGCACCCTGGCCCTATTTACATCATTGATAGGTGACCTTGTGCTCAACATTTGATCATCATCATGGGTCTTTGACTGAGTGGTTTCCCTTTTGTTCGACTTCAACTTCCATTATCACACCTAGGATTCGTGCAGTACCTTGATTTCCATTTGACCCTATCGATGGATATCTCACCTCTTTGTCAGCTTTTATTATTGGTTGGTTTAGAGGGTTTCTATCGTGCGCTAGCTTCATCTTGTGCATGCTAGAAATGTACTTCGGGTTGGTTACTTCACTTTACTTCATATGATTCCTTCCAAATATTGGCCCGCGAGTTACACTCGCACTGGATTGATGTGGGATGCCTTAATTCCTTCCTTCCAACAGATCTTTTACCATCGAATCCAAATCATTTCTCTGGGAATAAGGTCTAGAGTCCTTTTGTCAGTACCTTAGGGTTGGAAGTCATTAGTGGTAGACTCTTCGCTATCAATAGTGAGGATACATCATTGCCTCCTGATTGGTAGATTCTTTCAAGTGTTCAACTTCAAGTCATCCATTCGCACTTGCTAGATTGCACTGGGGCATCTTGACACTCATTATCATTATTGGTGGGTTGTCTCACGTTTGTTAATAGTATACATCAATGATTAGTAATCAAACGATTTTTGACATGGTCGATTTCAGCTCATTTATTCGCATTGTGTAGACTTGTGCCATCTGATCAATGAAGACCTCGGGTTTGCATTAGTATGATTTGGTTCACTTTGGCAGCTCCTTTAGTTTTCTACCAGTGACACCATCCACCCTTATATGTTGCAGTTTCATCACAGCAACATCTTTTATGTTGGCTCTCGAGTTGCGTGTTGTACCATTTGTTACACCACTTATGATTTGGTACTTGAAGATTCAGTTATGAATTATTGTGATCAAATATCTATTATAGCATCATTGATAAATCTTCTATATGTGATACTTGTACCTGATTTTGACTTGTACTTCTGGGCAGTGATCAAATGATTCACTATGTACTCTAAATTTCAGCTATACTTCTATACATATTGGATCCACTCTATACTTTATATGTGGACATGCTTTTCTTTCAATGAGCATGGGTATGCCCGCCTTAGTAATGAGCTATATTTCTGATCTCTCTCATTGGTTTTTTGGCAGGCTGAAATCTGGTGAAGTCCTCTCTAGTCCTCACAAGATTCTTTCTATGCACATAATACATTTTGGCCATAATGTACCCTTTTTGACCTCATATATTAGGGAGCATCTGTTATAGCATCATTTATCACCATCATATATTTGATGACTTATGCATTGGATTTTGGCAAAACTTCCCTTCAAACTTGGACATATTTCTCAAAAAACGGTTTCTTAAAACCCATACGTGACTCTGCTCAGACTTTTCTGCATATACACGCGAGTCCATACATAGAGAACCACATATGCCATTTTAAACATTAAAAAATATATAATTTCCCTATTTTAGAGGTGGGTTTTACGGTTGTTCCAGTAACTTAACCACCCCAGCTCATGGCCTAACTGTTCCCAACTACAATAAATAATTTGAAGGAGTATAAAATCCCCTCAAGGGAATGGCCTAAGGGAGGAAGAGAGAGAGAGAAATATAGAAATTATACATTGTTAGAGCCCTATCCAAGTCTAATATATTCTTGTGCCTCTTGCACTTCCCAGATATTTTCAGGAAACCCTTGTTTCCTTGAGATGTTCACTCACCCTATGTGACATCCATTGTGCATGATTCTTGGAAGAAATATTGAGAGGCTAGGGATGGACAGATCCAGAGGATGGTATGCTCGAAGGCCATGGAATATTTCAGGTGATCTCTCCACGTTTGTTTACTGTACATGTCATTAATAACAGAAGTGCCATCTTGTCCCTGATGCTTATGTGTCAATAATATTTAATACATGTGTAATGATCGTAAATGTTTCATTTAATATTGTTTTTATGAGATTATGCATGCTTTTCACTAACATCTAGAACATGTATATGCTATACAACTAGGATTTTGTGTTTGTTCTTTTTTGATTTACAGATTACGAAGCACAAAGAGTTGCAGGGGGTTTGCACCTTGCAGGATCTACTAAAACCAAAGGATATCTGGGTAAGGTATGCAACCTGTATATTATATTTTCATGCATAGAAGTTGGTTAAGTGAGTCCTTATTGTAATTACATGCCCTTGATCTATGAAGGTTTATCAACACAAGACCTTTAGGTTAACATTTCCCGAAACAATCGCTCTGCTTCACTTGTCCTGTGGCTATGTGTTAAAGGAACACGTTTCATTTTCTAAATATCACCTCATAGCCATGGTCTTTCAATACCACTACAGATACAAGATTTTTCCTTAGGCATGGAACATACAAAAAATCTTCTAGTCTGCGAGGGGAGCCAGACTCACTCTAAAAGGTAATTGTACCTATGCCAGTCGTGCTATACCTCCCGTCATCTCCAAACTCTATGTTTTGCTGGAGGTCCTTCTCCTCCAAGTCACTAAAGAGATCTCTATTCCCCATCATATGGAACAAGGCATTGTTGTCTAGATACTGTTAGCCACCTATAAAAATTTGTCATATCAAATGGTGGCTAAATTTTTTTGTAGCCTTCAAGAAACAATTCATGATTCAAAATTGTTAGTTCTTGAAGTATCATGATGGTATTTTTCCTGTAAGATAATATTCACTGTGGTTTCCCTCACAAAGGCCCTCAAATCCTGTTGTTTACCTAAAGAAAGAGACTACTCAGAAACCCCATGTTTCATTATTTTGCCCCTTCTTTCACTCAAAATTGACTTTCATTTTTAATACCCTTTTCCTCATAAAAATCCTCCATTTTCCTCATTTTAACCTTCAAAATTACTTCAAGACCCTTTTAAAACCATTTGGTCTCCTACCATTTGGTTTAAAAAGCCTTCATTCCCCTATCGGAACCCTCCAATTGGCTTAAAAACTCTGTTTTTAGCCTAAAATCACTTATATTTCATTATACAGAATTTTAGCCCCCGAGGGCTTAACTTCTTTAACCCCCGCCTTTCATAGGACCATAAGCCCCACAACCAGGCACTAAATGTCCTTAAGACTAGTCCAAAAACCTTTTTCTCCTTTGAAATTCATAAACCCTGACTTTTTGTCTAAACCCGACGGTTTGTTGTTTAGGTGAATTATCAACCGTTGATCTGAACTGATCAAATGATCGCCGGCCAATAACATCGCAAATAGACATTATACCCTTTTTTGGTTCCTTCCTTTTCTCTGATTGCGATTAGCCCTTTCCTTTTAAACCCCCCGATCCCTTGCTTTCTTCACATAACCCTTAGCCCCGTAACCGGGTGCTAAAAATATTAAAGAGACTTTCCAAAACCTTTTTCTCCCTTTGTATTTTGTAAAAAACCCGACTTTCCTTTGATTTTTCATAAACTCGACGGTTCAAGGTTTAAATAAACGTCAACCATTCATCTTCTTTACTACCCCCAGATCTGACAGTCCATGTTGCTCCATTTTCTAAACCTGCCTTTTCCCCTTTTGCCTTCATGACTAAATCTCCATCGTCGATCTGGTTTTTAGATCAACGGCTCGCGCTTAATCGCATCGCGCAGATTCTGAAGTGCCACCTTGTGTTTTTTTCTAATTGTGCGATCTTCGATTTAATCATGACCGTCGATCATCCTTTGATCCGACAATAATTACCTCATCGCATCGTGACATTTATTCATTGTATTTCCCTTTTTCTCCTCTGATTGTAATCTTGCGATTCAATCTGGACTGTCAAATCCACAAAAACCGACGGCCCAAATTTAATCGTGCTCCGCTCGCAGCCCTGACCATTTCACCTACCGATTGAATCTCCACCGTTGATATCTTCTAGATCGACGGCTCGCGCTTAATCGCATCGACGCATTTCATTGATGTCTTCCCCTTTTCTCCTCCGATTTGCAACCCTGCGATCCCATCTGGACTGTACATTTCATAGATCTGACGGTACATATCAAACCCCACTTTCATTGTTGTTTCATAAACCCCGTTGTGTAAAATCTTTCGGTGAAGATCCATCGTTCATCTCTAAAGATCAACGGTCCACATTGTTTTTGATCTCTGCCCGAACTCCATTTCATATTCCTTTTATTTACCCCGAAAAGTAATCTAGACCATTCATTGTTCAAATCCTACAGTCCATATTCAACCCAATAGGCCCAAATCCTTTAGGACCTTCCTCTCCCATCAATAAATCCTGACCGTTCATTCCTGTGATCCGACGATCTAGATTAAAACTGCCTTGACCTTGCCCCACCATTTTCCACCCGTGCATCTTACCTCCATCACGCTCTCCTCACAACTGTCTGATCTAACACCCCAGATCTGACGGCCAGTGCGTAGTTTCGCGTGATTTCATGTCCGAAGGTTAATTTTTCAAAGTTATCCGATATGGGTTGTTTTTAAAAGCCACGTGTCAGCCAGAGATGCATATCGTGTTCAAAAAGGCAATACCGCCTTTCCCTCTTTTTTTAGCACGAAAATAGTGGTTTTTATGACCGAAACCACCTTACCCCATTTACATTACATTCCCTCATTTTCTAATCTCCACCATTGATCTTTGAGATCTAACGGTCGCAGTTTAATCTATCCATTAAACTATCTCCCTCCGCCATTCTTCCAAGAGAACTTCATCGATAAACCTCTACCATTGATCTCTGTTCATTAATGTAATCCAATGGCTCTCATCCATCTGTGCATCCAAAATATCATTTACGCCTTTTTCACTGCCGATTAAGGTTTTTTCCCATTTACATTGCATTTCCTCCCATTTTGATTATAATTTTTCCCCTCTGCATTATAAAGCACAGATAGATCTCAGCCGTTGATCAATATGAATCTACGGCTTGGACTTAATCCTTCATTCACCTCTCCAACCGCCTCTCCTTTTGACCTCAGCAAGCAATCCTCGTCATTGGATGCTTTCATCCAACGACCACGCTCTAACCTAAAACTTTGAAGCAGTCTAAACCCATCCACACAGGATTTTATAACTTTTTGTGTGTTTGTGCAGGTGTTTAAAGGTTTTTCCTTGTTTTAAAAGTAAATCAAGGGCCGAGGATGACGATCCTCCAGGCCTTTATTCATCAAGGAAATCATTCTGCAGGGTTTCACTCGTGACTCATGAGCACTGATGATATTATACAACCCTCTATGCACCTACGAGAACAACAAAAACACGGCAAACACCACAGACAGAGAGTATCAGTTTGACAGCATAGAATCAAAGTGGAAATCAATGTTTAAAGATTTTAAACTTGGATTTGAAGGATTAAGGTGTAAATTCAACCATCAAGGGCCTAATCCACGTAGTTAATGATAGCAGGAAGACCTGAAAACAGAGATAAAGCCTAATCATACCTAAAACACAAATCCAAAGCAAATTAAAGGTGTTTTAAGGTATAATAAAGAAATCTAGCAGTGTGAAAAGCCTCCACTGCCACATCAGAGGAAAATTTAATCCTCTCTAGCTACCAAAAGCCACCTACAGCCTCGCAGCAATCAAAGGAGGCATAGTTATTGCAGAATAGAAGATATTTGCCTCAATACAGTTGAACAGTTATTTCGAATCAAATAAAATTATTGTAAACTATCAGCAGAGTTATTACAAAGATGAGAAAGAGCCTTAAAGTCAACAAACTCTCCCAGCAAGCTTAATACTTAATGAAAATCAATTAATACAGAAAAATATCAGAACACTTCTCCATTTGAGCCCCTCAAAGGCCAAGAAGTATTAATTGTATAAATTGAACCTTAAGATCTTCTTTTACATTCCACCTCCTCATTTCTTCTATAAATACCTCTGTAGAAGATGAGGCAAAGGTTGGTGACTGCATATCTGTAGCTTGTAAGTAGTTTTTTGAAGCTGATGTAAGCTCTGTTTTGTAAATTGAAGATGCCTAAGTTGAGATGAGAAGTTTGAAGCTGTAGAGAACCGTTGGACTTGAAGATTGTAACTGGTTTGAAGCATCAAATAGAAGCTGATTTATGGGATCCTGGTCTATGTCAATGGTGATGTTTTTCTTATTGTAAATTGTTATTTTATTTATGTTTCCATTTTTTCCATCTTCTCTGATAAAGAACATCAATTATAGAGTTATGATTTACTGTCAAAGGTACCCTGCTCTCACTGATAAGCTTTATCTACATGTTTTCTTCCAATTGTGTTGTTTAAGAATTATTTAATACAGTCCAAGAAGTCAAGATGTTGGTGTTCCCTTCTCTTGCTATCTATATTTTAAAAATTATTCTTGAATGTTATTTTCAGTTTATGCTAAGTAAAGTTGAACTAGGGAAGTCTATGGTGAGCCCTATCCTCTAGTTTTATCTCCAAAGATTGTCTGAAAGTTTCCCTAAGAGTATGTTGAAAGCAGGCTAGGTTCAAAGTCCTTACCTGATCTTAAAATATTCTTTGTTTATCTTAAGTGTTGTCTTGAAAAGTTTGCTAAGTAAAGTAGAGCTAGGGAAGTCTATGGTGAGCCCTGTCCTCTAGTTTCTTCTCCAACAGTTGCTTTGAAAAGTTTCCCTTTGAATATGCAGAAACAAGGATAGGTTCAAAGTCCTTACTTGATCTTAAGCTATTCTTTTTGTGTTTTAAATTTTTTCTATTGAAAGTGCATCGAAAGCAGGCTAGTTTCAAATTACTTACTTGATGTTATATTACTTTTATGTTTTTCTCAAGTGCATGCCAAAAGCAGGATAGTTTCAAAGTACTTACTTGATCTTAGGTTGTTCTTTGTTCTTCATTTGTTTGATTCCCCTTCTTTTTGTTTCATTCCATTCCATAAAATCAACTTAAAGAGATCCTATGACATAGATGAATTGCCCCATAGACCACTCTTGAACCTTGCTGTTTCAATTAAATCCTACTATGACTCCATAGCCCAATGGATTGAAGCTGCTTCTTGCCTATCCTGTTAGCTGAATTATTCTTCACTTTCATTCACCTTCACCCTTCATTTAGACTTCCTTCACCTTCACATATATTTTCCCAACCAAAACAAAAAATACCTTTTTCTTCATAACTAGCCGAATATCACATTTCAAGCCTTAAAGATAAATCAATCTTTGCACTTATAGAGATATCCCTCTTTGGATTCAGGAGGGCTAGATCCTAGAATCCCAAAGTGGTTCAAGTGTTCTCCCTGTAGTTTTGGTCTCTCCAATCTACTAAAATTATAGGGAGCTAACAGATACCACATGCATCCCATTACAGTGTTGGCCATGCATGAAATGAGACTAAAATCAAGCTCTAGCTGTGAATTCAATGCTTCACCTGCTACAAGTGCATGCTCCTTCTTGCTTTCCTTCTTCTTTGGAAAATTCGAAGTATAGTGCCCATGATTGTGAAAGTGAAAACATCTGATCTTGGACAAGTCTCTCTTTCCCTCTTTGCATTTGGATTTATTTCCCTTGGCCTTCTTTTGTTTTCCCAGTAATGCACAATATTCTTATTTTTTGGTGCTGGAGGTTCCATCTCTCGTGCTTCGCCTTATCTCTTCTATTACCAATTCATACCACAAACACTCCTAGTCTGGTAACTTCTCCCTCCCATTCATAGAGTCCTGGTAAATATGCCAACTCTTGGGAAGGCCTAAAAGTGCTAGGCTTACCAAGTCATCATCGGATATGGTCACACCAACACTTCCAAGCTCATCTCAACATTAAGTGAACTATTCCAAGTATGTTGGTACCATCTCACCCTCCTCCTTCTTAATATTTCTGATCTTGTCCATCAACACCTACTTCCTTTGGTCATTGATGTTCCGAAATATATCTATCAAGGCATTCAACATAGCATATGGAGTAGCCTTCCCATGGAGACCCGAGAAAATATTATCTCTAACTCCCTCTAACAAGATCCTTCTCGCCTTTGCTACCTTCTTCTACCTGTAGGAATTTATAGGGTAAGTTCCTTATATCAAACACCAAAGGTCACCACTCAAAAACATATCACAAATCAGTACACCAGCATATCACGTGGTTAAAAAACTCGAATAGGGAAACAATCCATGGCCTGAGCCAACGCGGCCACTTCAGGCAATTTATTAATATAAAAAGAAAAGTTACATATGTTTCTCTCATAAACGGTCACCAGAAAAATGACCCTCCATGCTCTTTAAATAGAGATCATGGAACAATAGGGTGTTAAGCCAAAAATCAAGTGTCGTTAATACTGAGGAGAGAGTGAACCATCAGATCACTACAAATTGTGACTATCGGATTATAAGTCACAAATGTACATAGTAACGAAACACACTTTACTTAACTCTACACTAGACTAATTTATTCTTAACTATTTCCCATGTGTCAGAATATCCTAACATCCCCCCTTAAGAACAAATTGGGATAGGATTGAAGGATTTAAAAGGTGACACAAAAGGAGCCTATTTCCTATCTGTCGAAATATCCTAACATCCCCGCTTAAGAAAAAATTTCGATAGGATTGAAGGATTTACAAAGGTGACACAATAGGAGAAGGAATGAGGCATTAGAGCCCATCCCCCCTTAATGATAACTTTCCTGAACTCCAAGCATGGATCAAAGTTTGGTAAACTTTGCTTATGTGAGAGCCTTTGTAAAGATATCAGCTACTTGATAATTGGTTGGACAATACTGTACTTCAAGAACACGATCATGAGTGAGCTTTCTGATGAAGTGTATGTGGAGCTCAATGTGTTTCATATGTTGATGTTGAACTGGATCTTTACATAGCTAGATGGTGCTCTAATTATCACACAAAAGTGTAGTTGGATGTTGTTGATGAGGATCAAATTCAAACAGGATCTGAAGAAGCCACATGGCTTCCTTGCTGGCTTCAACTGCACCACGATACTCTACTTCTGCTAAAGAAAGAGAGATGAAACTTCGTTTCTTACAAAACCATGTAATAGGTCCTGAACCAAGAGTGATTACATATCCTGCAATAGACTTTCAATCATCAGGGTCACCATCCCAATCATAATCAGTGAAATCAATCAACAATGGAGATGCTCCAGCACTGTAATGAATCCCAAACTGAACTATACCTCGAATTTATTGAAGTATTATTTTAGTTGCTTTCCAGTGACTTTCATGAGGTTGGTGCATAAACCGAGCGACAAGACCAACGGTAAAGGAAAGGTCAGGATGGGTATGGGTTGGATACATAAGTTTACCAACAAGCTGACGGTATAAGGTGGCATCAACTTCAGGGGTAGAAAAAGTGACTGAAATCTTGACTCCAAACTGAAAGGGAGAAGGGGCTGGCTTATAGTCTTCCATGTGAAAGTGGTGTAGAATATCACAGACATACTTGGATTGAGAGATGGTAATACCTTCTTTGGATTGCAATACTTGAAGACCAAGGAAATAATGCAAGTGTCCTAAGTCTGTCGTTTCAAACTTCTTTTTGAGGCTAGAATTCACATGGTTTATATGGTTGGGATCATTACTAGTAAGGATAAGATCATAAACATAAAGAACAAGGATTTTGAAGTACTTACCCATTTTCTTGGTGTAGACAGTGTTGTCATAATGACACCTAGAAAAGCCATTATCTAATAGAAATCTATCCATTTTGGCATACCAAGCCCAAGGAGCTTGTTTGAGACCATAGAGAGAATTCCTAACGCAAAAAACAAGGCTAGAGTCATTTTGGATAAATTCAAGGGGTTGTTCCATGTAGATTTCTTCATGAAAATCTCGATGTAAGAAGGCGGATTTAACATCCATCTGATGGACTTCCTATTTAAACGAGGCATCAAGGGAAAGAACAAGGTGGATAGAATTCATTTTGGAAACGAGGGATAATGTTTCAGTATAGTCAATGCCTTCAACTCGTGAAAATCCTTTAGCAACAAGACGAGCTTTATGTCTATCCACTTTTCCATCTGGTCCAAACTTTGTTTTGTAAACCCATCTGCATATGACAAGTTTTCTTCCTTTTGGAAGAGGAACAAGATCCCAAGTATCATTTTCCAATAAGGAATGGTATTCTTCATTCATAGCTTCATCCTAATCTGGATGACCAGAAGCTTCTTAAAACGTGTCTGGATCGAGATTTTCTGGAACTTGAGACAATAAGGAAGAGGCTCTTTCAAGCTAAGAACATGTACGTCGTCGATCTGCAGGGTCATCTGCAAGAGAACCTGTTGCATCCTAAGTAGAGCAGACCCATCTTGGAAGATGCGAAGCTGAAGGTACATATTCAAGAGGTGGAGGAGGATTTTCATCCTCGTTGTCATCATCTGAACTAGAAGGAATGCTGTCAAAAATAGAATAGATAGAGAGAGGTAGCATGTATGCCGAATCAGGCTCGCAGGCCAAAGGTGGCATACCTACTGAACTAGGCTCGCAGGCCGATATATTTTCATCAAATTTTACATCTCTTCTAATGATTGCATTTTTATATTTTGGTTGAATAAGTATATATCCTTTGACATCTTCAGAATATCCAAAAAAAATTCATTATTCACTCTTAGGTTCTAAGGCTTTATGTTTTGCATCTGGAATATGGGCCCAAGCATTAGTTCCAAAAACACGAAAGTGACTTACATCTGGTTTGATTAAGCTCCAAGCTTCTTCTGGAGTTATATTCTTTAAAATATTAGTACGAGTGCAATTTACTATTGTTATAGGTCAATTTTGGCACCATTCCCAATGACCTGGTTAACTGGGCATCATCTCCAGAACCAATGAATAGGGTCTATCATCCCCTATCATTTCAGTTGTTACATGCCCTAAGAAAAGGACAAGACAAATCATTCGAGACTTTCATCTGCAAAGGTTTCCAAGATTTTAAGTTTATAATATATCATATGAGAGCTCATCAACTATGCCTCGAAAGGGACTAAGTGTGTTTCATATGCAGGTATCCCTATGCAAGGCTGCTCTGCAAAGCACTTCCCGACATCCAAGGGTGCGTTGGTCACATTGGGAGTGAAATTCTCATTGTTCTGGAATCTTCACTTGACTAGTGCTTTCTAGAAGAGTTCACATGTGTCAAACTTCGAATCCATGTGTCCATTTGACATCTACAATATTGGGAACATGTCTTGCTTATTATTGGAAATTCATTGATTGTAAAACTACCTTCAACTTCTCTATAAATTGAGCACGGATCTTAGTGTTTGAAAAGGAAGAATTGGAGTAGACAAATGCTGGTGGAATTTCAATTGAGGAGATTGATTTGAGTGACATATTGCTAGAGATATCTGCATTATGATGAGGCTAGGATGATGTTGGAGATGGTGACACCAAATCAATCACTGGGTTGTAACCTTCCCTTCTATCATTAATAAATATTACTGCTTATTTTTCCCTATATGTGTCTGTATAAGCTTTTATTTTCAATATTATGATTTCTTAGTTGATGTATATGGTTTATGCTTTATTGATTTAGCTAAATAAATTGAATAGACATCTGTATTATTGCTATCTCTTGCTATTTAGTGTTCATTCTTCTAGGAAATATTTTGCATAACCGACTAGAATTTGAAGCTACAACAAAAGCGATAGAAGGAGACTTTCGAAGTGCTTGGATCCCAAGTAGGTTTCTTATTTCATTATGTGTGTCTGTTTATAGTTAGGAAAGATAGTCATAAATTCTTTGATCTGTTTTTCTAGATTAACACCTATATAGGGAGGAATAATTTATCCGTAATTCAATTTCCGCATAACAAATTGGCGACTCTGCTGGGGAGATTACTCTTTATCCTAGGTGTTTTAGTGTTTGATTTTCTCTGTTTATTCACCCAATAGTTGTTACTCACAAATATTAGGCTTTTTGAAATCCAAATTTGCAAAAGAAGTGTGTTAGACAATTGTGTTTTTCTTTATACACTGTGCCCAACGCACTCTTGGACAAGACACAATGCTTTGCATAGCACTGTCTCCCTTTTAGGCCTGCGTTGCCAAGCACTGTCCCTCTTTAGAGACTATGTTGCCTCCTGAAACCATCCAATTTCCATTGAATTTGTCTTAGCAAATTGTTTTAGTTTGTTTTCTGCTATGTTTTGAAAAGCCTGAGCCTCATATTGACCAGTGAATTTATCTACCTCTTCCTCCTTTGAAAGAAAATTTGTTCAATGTTTGTTTAAAGCATTTTTCTTTACATTAGCGAATTAATTTCAAATTTTTTTCATTGTCTCATTAGATCCATTTGATTTTGAAAAAGGAAATTGTTGTAAATTCTTCGTTTCCTGATAGGACAATTTGTTGTTTAATTCCTCATTTTTCCTTCAAAAGATAAATTGTTGTTTGTATTCCTCATTTCTCAAAAGTAAAAGGCATTTGTTTTTGTTGATTTAGTGCACTTAGTTTCTTTTCTACATTCATAACATTAAAGGAATTGAAAGGAAAAATATGCATTTATATGTAGTGGTTTGTGTGTTTTGCAAAAGGAACATTTAGGAAATCTGCTTTTAGTTTGTGTTCTTTGATTTTTTTGCTCGCAAATTGTTTTCTCTTTCCCTCTAGTAGCTAGGATTTTCACTGAAAAACTAAAAGTGAAAGATTGTTTATCATTCTTAGTTTGTTTATCATCATGGTGAACCTTTGAAAGGAAAATTTTTAAACAAGATCAACATAAAATTAACCTCAATTTATCTAACAAAGCATTGGAACCATAACGATAAAATTTAGAAGGTCTAGGCTAGAGACGTGTTCCAGCGTCGTAAAACATAGTAGTTTTCGTTAACTTGTCTGCGATACATTCCGAGTGTGATACCTCACTCCACATACGTAAGTATATCGTAGCTCGTCCACGTACTTTCAGTTATATCGGGTGGTGTTACAGTACGATAAGTATAAAGGGGTGCTCTCACTATGTGGTTTTGCATTAGACAGTGCTAATATGGACTTGGGCCTCGCGTAACTTCAAGTATATTTGGGAGGACAACTTTTAGGTGTTATCCATCCATAGTGAACCAATTTGGCCACCTTGGAAATTGTGATACACCAAACACAACATTCGGGGAGATTGCCTGGCTGTACTTCTTGGTTCGCCAGGAGGTATTCTGCAGTTCAAAATTTCTTGGTAAACCCTTTTGCCTAGCATTACCCTTTTATTTTTTTTAGTTAAAATAAATCAGTAATCATGGAAGAAAAAAATCCTTTCCCCCTTCGTTCGCGTAGATTAGCTTTAAAACCACCTTTACCCCTAGAATTTACTTCTGGTAGGCGAAGGCAATCATGATATTCTGAATCAAGTACATTCATACCTCTAGTGAAACATTATCTTCCCATAAGCCAGAGTTAGTTCAAGTTGTTTCTACACATCCTGGTTCATCCACTGTTGTTGAAACAAAGTCTTCACATCTACCCGTGGTCACGATCCATACAATCAGTGAGATCATACCTCCTGTACCCGACGTTGTTCAACTAGAAATTGATCCAGATCATGTCCCTTCTTTTCCAGAACATATAAATCCTAAAATCGAAAAACCGGAAGTTGTTCCTGCCTTGGTCATCCCACAAATATCTGTATCTATTGAGTCTCCCATATCACACAGTCGACCACCTGAAAATACTTTGGGCCTGACGGTGAAATACTTCCACCTGGTTTAATTGCAATTGAAGAAATCCCACAAGACGAGACACCTTTAACTCCAACCCATTTTGGGGAGGACCTTTACCTATATGAGTATTTTCCTTAATCATTACCATCTGCTTTTGTTGATCCTGTTCCCATTCAAACTCCCGTCGATACAAAAGGGTATACATTTGGTCAAGTGACCATGCTTGAACCAACATCTTTGGTTGGGCTATCTGTTCCAATTATGTCAGCTCCTACCCTCGCTACCCCGTCAATGTTTACAACTTCACCAGAGTCATATTTTCGTGGTGGCCCTATGGTCCCATCAGGTTAAAAATCATTATTTGGAATTTTCTCTGGTGCATCTTCAAACCCATGGACTTTACCAATGTCATCATCTGGTATTTTAACTTGTAATCCTGTCGTAAGTACTGAACGACTTGATTCATTATACACATCTTCAGGGCAATATCAATCTGGTTTTTCTGGGTCTATTCCTTCAAGTACCATATCGACTAGACTCCCATCATTTGGAAAACAATATTTTCCATCTTATTATCCTCCTCATGCTAGGGGGAAACCTTTGGTCACCCAATATGACTATAATCCATCACTTTTTGGTCAACCTAATGTTGAAATGAGTGTTTGTCAATGGCAGCCCACTCTGCCTATCCAACCACAGAGAGTTGTACACTCATATCAACCAGTTCAACCCGTTACATCCACATCATTACCACTTGTTAATACATATTTACCACTGTTACAGAATAAAAATGTTGTACAAAAACCTTACCAAGAAAATCCTTCAACTAAATATCATCAAATGTTGGGTCCACAAAATCCAAATACTTCGGTTAATTTACAACAGCCTGTATCTGGAATCATTTATTCACAAGATAGTTTACCATTTTATGGGATGTCACAAACACAAACTGGTTATACCTATCAACCGAATCCAACTTATCCTAATTTGGGTTATAAAATTGGTAGACAGACCCCTTGGCAGCCTCAGGTGCAAATGCCTCAAACTTCATTTCAACAAGTATCATATCCAGGTTTTTGTTAACAGAATCCTCAAGCGTTTGCTTTTCAAAACAACCCCTATCTGGGTTACCAGCATTAGATTCCTTATGCTGGTTCTCAAAGTCCTATTGCTCAAGAAATTCCATATTACCCTGGCTATGCTCAACCCAACCTTAATAGACAGTTTCCCTTTGTTGCAAATTTAGAGTTACTAGATTTAAATCGGCTAACTAATGATCCAATTAACTATGCTCCTTGGTGGACAGTGATACCTCACAAATTACCCTCGTATGTTCCTAAGTTAAATGGAAATCCTGGAGAAGATCGTCAACTCATGTCATGAATTATCATTTATGGTGTTCATAAAACTCCCTGAAACATTATTTTGTTTGACTACGTCTTTTCCAGCATACGCTCATAGGTCCGGCTGCAAAATGGTATATTGAGTTACCTAGAGATTCTTTTGATAATTTCACTGCCCTAGATATTGTCTTTTTGACACATTTCTAGTTACCCACCAGATATGAAACTGGAATGGAACTCTTGACCAATTTCAAACAAACTAATGCTACTCACATTCCTGATCATATTCATGAGTGGCGTTGTCGTTGTCGAATGGTTAAGACATTTGTTTTGAATCAGCTCCTTGTTGAATGGTTCATTAAGTCCCTGTTACCATCTATAACTGAGGATGTGGCTAAGGGTGGCATCATCACAAAAGAGAAAGTTATCACTCGTGCCCAATATTTAGACTTGATCTACACTTAGTCTGGCACACTATGAAAAAATTCCTAATGTGTCAAGATCTAATTTTACTGTTCCTCCTCAATTAAAGGACTCTCATGCTAGAGATGGCTTGATTTACACTTCAAGAACACATCACACTACTGTATCTGATCCTGCACCTTCTTCCGAAATTAATGCCGTGTCATTTGATAAGGGCAATTCCGGTAACTTAACAAAAATTTCACCTAGTGGCTGATAGAGTACCAGGGGAAGGTCAGGACTAGAGCTACTTGAACTTTGGGGAATAGAGCTACCTGGGGTTATGGGTGTCGGCCCCTCTTAGAATAGTTGCTCCATCACAACATGCAACTCCACATCAGACCTCTCCTTGGGGCACATGTCATCTCTGTCGTACTCCTTTCCCTTCTATGTTTGGGCTGGGTTCCTATACACCTACCGAACTTCCTTGATGGTCCCTCCTATATCTTAGGAAACCACTTACCTTCCATATCATTTGTCATCTGAGGTGCCTTCTCTTTGTTTTTTCTATTCCTTTTTTGTTTCTTCAACTCTTTCATCACCCTTTCTCGCCACTTCTCAGCGATTTGGGCCCTCCGATGTGCTCATCATTCCCTCAACCTACTAGATTTATCGACATCCATATCCCTATTCCCCTTTTAAACATACTTGTAGCATCTCTCCCTCAGCTCCTTACCCTAGTACTGGAGGTTTAGGTCTCCATCTCAGAGTTTTTGAACTCCATTAATCCTTCGTCCACCATCAAAGCTTTGATCCACAGAGGGATCTCCTTCAACAACTCTCCATGCAACCCTAATATGAATATGTCCTCCGATTTCGAGAAAGACTAGTAACACTCAGCTGCAAACTCCACTATGTATCTCTCCAAGGTCGATTGCACCCATAAATCTATCGCTCGAGTCAAATCAATATCTAACTGATGGAGTGCTACCAGATCTACGTGCAACCACTTGTGACAGACCTTCTGCGAGCTTCTTTGTACTATCTTGGTCTGTAGTCTCCTCAACCAGTTGTAGAGCTCCTCTCAAAACTTTCTCTAGAATATATCATAGATATCACTGGCAGATTTAGAGAATAGAACTCGATTCTTAATAGCTTTCTCCCTTTGTTGTCTCAACTTCGCCGCTTGCTAAGCAATGAACTGATCTAGGTGGTTATCCCACCAGTTTTGTATTTATTTCTCTAAGATCCATGATACCATGATCTAATTCTAGAATGAAATTTTAGGTCCCGGTAACGGAACCATTTGTTGGCAAGGAAAAAAGGTCTTTTGGGCAAGACCCAGGTTCAGAATGGAGGCCAACAAGGTTTTCCGCAGCAGTCTAGCATAATGCTGGCATTTTCACCCTACTCCAAAGAGTAGAGAGTCTCACCCAAGGTGTGCCGTGATCTTACTAAGGTTAGGATCAGATCGGGTATCGACCGAACATAACATATATCCTAAAACCCACATAACTGGGTGTTCCAAATAAGTATAAATACTCTATAAATGATAATACTCATCAACGTATGTAGGACGAAAACCAAAATTTAAAGTAACCCACACATTCAACTAAATAAAAAACATAGTACTGAACATAGAACATCAAACTCATATCATAATGTTTTGCATTCACAAAAAGAGATAGTTACATTGCTCATTAGAGTGATCCTGGTAGAACTGATTACAATAGTGTCACATATGATAGAATAGAATGAACAGAGAGAGAGAACAGAACGAACAAAATGAACAGAGCTCTCCTATGGCTCCTGTCCTCTAATCCGTACTGTGCCAACCTCCTGTCTACATTGGCCGACTGCCTATTTGTTCCTTTGCCCATGTAACTTATAGTTCTCCCTTCCTTTCTTCTCTGGCGTTTGCTGCATCTCCCTGATCATTGGGCATTCCACTGCTTGTTCTCTGTCACTTCCTTCTGCCATCTGTGCTTGTTCCCACAATAACCACACCACCTGCTCTTCAGTTCTTCGCAACCATGACAACTCTTTGTCTACCGTGGTTGCATTCTGCTATCTGTTATCTGCAACTCAAAAACCATTTTATTTCAAAACAAGGGCCCCAACACCTACCATGCTTCTGTTTGAGGACTCTTGAAGGGACTTTTGCAAACCTTCATTTAACTTTTTTTTGATCTGCAACTCTGTGGCATGTGTTAAATCTTTCCTTTTAATCTGATTTTGTAGGTCACTGACTTGTTCTTGCAACTTTTTAATCTCTGCTGTCTCTAATGACATGTTCTCCATAGCTTTAGCTAACTGCTCAGTGCCTTCACCAAGTGTACCTGTTGTTGTTGTAGATGTTGGAATCACTATAAGAGGGTCTTCCTGTAGTGGAATCATGGCCTTAACTACTTCTTTTGTAGCTTCCTTCACTGCATCCCTTACTTCTTTTTGTCTTTATTTTACCATTTTCTCCATCTCATTCTCCATTTTCTTAAGTTTCTCTGCTTGTTTGATGATCAACTGTTCTGTGTTTCATTTTCTTCTATATCCTTGGCCATAGGATCTTTTTTCACTGGAATCTTAAGTTGTATTTTAAAATCAGCTATGTCTACATTCCTTTTCTTTACCAGTGTTTCTGCCACTGCTAGGTTTGATGGATTGTACCAAATTTGCATCACTAAATCCTCTAGAGATTTAATCCTTGAGTCTTTGGCCATGGAGGAGATATTTTCCATCTTCAACTATGAATTTGTGTTGGATAATGTCACCTGCAACTTTGAGAGACTCATGGTTGTATTAGTTAGTGTAGAGGAGATCATTTCTCCTGTATGTGCATTTCCATTTGGTATATTGGATGAATGCCCTTTATATCAAACTAAAAATAGGTCTTCATGTAGTCTGTTGTAGTTTTGGGCTGAGGGATTTGTTCTTTTAAGAAGGCCATATTCATTCTCCCATTTTCAGAGTCAAAAGCTGGAAGAAGCTTGCTTTGGGAACCACTTGTTTTTTTCCAAAATTGATTATATGTGTTGGTCTTAAGAACCTCATTCCTTATTTTGATTTATTTAAATTCATCATATATATCTTCCTCCTTTTGTTTTGCAGTGGTGGTAGATGTGGGAGTCTGTACATTCTTCTGTTGGAAAGGCACAGTGGCATAATATTTTGAGAAGACTGTCTGGCCACCTGCTGGAGAGGAGCTTGGTTAATCTCTGATTGTGATGACATTTTGCTGACCTTTCTCACTGCCCTGGTCAATGTCCATGTGGATCTTGGCTCTCTTCCTATATTTCAACTTGAATTCCTTGGTAGATTTATCAATTTCCATATCATTTGGCTCATCCCTTGTCATTTTTCTCCCTGTTTTCTTTTCTGGTTCCTTTCCTTCATCATCTTTTGTTGTTGCACCTTTCCTTTATTTTGGAGTTGGTGTTTGTATTCGTGAAGTGGAGATGACCCACTCTTCTACCTCCTAGAGTGTGTTTTCATACCATTCTTCCTGATTCATATACTTTTCTATCTCCAATCATGGCTTCATCTACCCACTTATCATTGTGATACCCCAATAAGTAAGATAAACCAGTGATGATGTGTTGGGTCCTATCACGGAAAATGGATGATGGATAGGGTGGATTCTTGGTAGGCATTGGGGCATTTTTGGCCATGAATAATTCTAAGGTTTTGGATCTACTGGTGAAATCTTACTTCTGTTATAAATCTATGAGGGCCTCATATGAAAAAATAATGGTATTCTCAACAATGGGGGCCTCCATCATCTCTTGAATTGATTGAGCATTGATGGAAAGTAGTATTTCTCTTGCAGGGTTCACTATGGCTCTCTAGTTAATTTCATAACATGATTGACATTTTTTGATTAGTTTGGTGAAATTATGAGTTTTAGGAAAAATTAAATAAGGAAACTTGGTTTCCCAGAGTCCTATATCATCTGCTTCATCAAGGAATTTATCCTCGACCCAACAATAGACATCGAACAAGTCGAAGTCTAACTGTGTTGCGTGGATTTTATAGTCTCTATCAGCCAGAGGCAGATGATCCAAGTCTACTTGAGGGTAGAACATGGGATTGAAAGGTTGCTGGTCTGAATTTGGAGGCATGCTTCTTTAACGGGTTAAAACTGTGAATGGGATAAAAGAAAGGGAAACAAAGAAAGGGAAATTTCCATAGAATAGAATTTGGGAAAGGGAAAGATTAAAAGGAACAGTGAGAATAATTATTGTAAAACCTTTATTGAAAAGGTGAAGAGATGATGATTTATCCTTGATAAGCGTAGTCCTTTATTCAATTGTGGTTCTATGTGATCTATCTGTGAATTCAAAAACTGCAAAATTTTGACAATAATAAGCAAAGTAAACTCTTCCCTTCTTCCTAATTTGAGTTTTAATAATGCGATTTGGTGGCCGTTGATTAGGCACGAGCCAGTTGGATAACAGAATACCCATTAATAGCATAATATCTGTGTTGGTGGGAGGTGATGTGATTGGAAAAAGTGGATATGTGGCAGTGGACGTGGTGCCAATGGTGTAGATAACGGTTAAAAGGCGCAGTGGTATTGCGAACAGTGGAGATCGCTTTTCGGAGGGGAGTGATGGTGGTCTATGGTATCGGAGGAGGGGGGCTCGAACTTTACTGGGCGTGACATGTAGCAGGAACGACGGTAATAAATAAGCTCATTTCAGACCCCCCCGGTTGTTAAAGTTCATAGGGTGAGGGGGGGAAGAAAGGTATCACGGGCCATAAAATATGTATCAGGGAGTGGAGATGGTGGGGAGTTGCAGGATGGTTAGCGTGGATGTGATGTTTGATGGGATGGTGGGGTCAAGATCATGAATGTCAGGATGTAGTGTAGAAATTTAGGTTAAATGAAAAATACGAGCGTTCAGGAGGTTCAAACAAAGGGAATATTAACATTTTGGGAACTTAGGAGAATGTTGAGACATAAATTATGTCAAAAATGATTTTAGAATATAGTCCCCAAACTTAGAACATAATCCCCTTTCTAACCTTTTGAGTGTAAACACTCTCTATCTTGAATTTCTTCTTGCAGCAGAGGAAAAAATTGAAGCTTTGATGTTTCACCTTGTATAATAAACTTCACATTTTCCTTCCATTATTCCTTCTCGACATATCTACCTACCCAGACTACTCATCTAACATTTTTTCTTATTTTTTCAGGGTGCATTTGGACTAGCAAACCCTTAAATCATTTTTTCTTTTTAATTTCTAATCTAACACCTATCCTTATTTCATATAGTTACTTAGTTTAAACTGTTGAACCAATTTCATTTTCTACCCATCTACGGATAAGACAAAATTAAACTTTTGAGCCAATTTCATTTCCTTCCATTTTTATTTCTTTTCGGGGTTTTTCTTTCTTTTTTCTCTTTTCCTTTTTCTATTTTTATACCCTCTTTTATTTTCTTTTTCATATTTTTTTATTGGAAACCATTTTAATATTGAAAAAAATTCAATATCAAATTTCAAAGAAGATGAGATATTCAATCACCTTGAGATCCTATAATTTATAGGGTACTAACAGTGGCTCCAGCTGGGGATGGAACTTCTCCAAGTGAAGTGTCAAGAACCTCAGACCAGTAGCCTTGAGTGCTCCATTTTCTACAACAACTTTAACTGATTTCGTTTCTGTTTTTTATGACTGTTCATCAAACTAGGCTTAGGGCCTTCTCTTCGAGCTTCAACCCTGTTCAATGAATTATTCGAAATTGTAAAACTGTGGTATTTACAATGATGAAATTCAACCTGAATTTTTACAATAAATAATGTTTCAGAAACATGCCATTTACAGAACCTCCAGTCAACTATGTACCATCCAACTCTTTAAGAAAATAAGCATTGTTTCCCCTGAAAGCATCAATTATGTATGGCCCTTGCCAAATATTATCAAACTTTCCATGCTTGCCTTTATCCTCTCTTCTGGAATCCCATTTCAAAACTTTATCTCCTAATTTGAAATCATTGGCCTTGGTTCTTTTGTCAAAGATATTTTTGATATTCTCTTGAATTACTTGTGTTCTGTTGTAAACCTCCTCTCTGTACTGCTGCAACTATATGGTGTCATTGATCCTCCTTTTAATCTCATTTGGTTTATCTTGAATCTGTTGCATTATCTTCATTAGTGTAAATCCCAAGGAAGAAGGGAACACTGCATCCATTCCATAAAAAAATTGGTATGGAGACATGCCAATTGATTTCTTTGTGGTGAGTCTATTAACCCAAAGAGCACTGATCAATTTATTGTGCCATGATTTCTTATTCTCCTCCATAAACTTTTCAATGATGTTCACCAGGCTTTTATTTGAAGATTCAGCCAGTCCATTGCCTTGAGGGTAATAGGCTGTTGAATGCCCCAAAGTAATATGATACCTGTTACAGAAATCAATCATCTTTTTGGACTTAAAGGCTACATGATTATCTGTAATGATTTTTCTAGGACAACTAAATCTAGAGAGGATGTTGGTTTCTAGGAATTTTATTATGACAGAGTCAGTGGAATTTCTATAAGGGGTGGCCTCTATCCATTTAGTGAAATAATCTGTAGCAGTGAGGATCCATTTATGTTGGGCAGAAGATGGTGGATGAATTTCTCCAATGAAGTCTAATCCCTATTGCTGGAGAGGGCATTCTACATAAATATGTTTCAAGGGTAAGGGTAATAAATTTCTCTTTCCTTCAAAGATTTGAAATTTATGACAAGCAGTAATCATTTTATGGACATCAGGAAAAATGGTGGGCCAATAAAAACTAGCTCTCATGATATTGTTAGCAGTGGTTTTCCAATACAGATGGCCATCGCAATCACCTCCATGGAACTCCTGCATGATTCTATCTACATCATCCTTCAACAAACATTTAAGAAAAATACCTCAAATATATTTCCAATACAAAACATTATCCAAAATGCATAATTTGACAACTTTACGTTTCAGAAATCTAGCCTTTGTTTTAGACAAACCAGGAGCATTCAAAATTTGACAGTACATATAAAATATCAGCATACCATGGAGAATTCAAGAATGCTTCATCAATTGGTGGAGTCACCAGTTCCTCTTGGTCATCTAATGAATGTATCATGTTGATGTATAGTGCATGAAGGTTAGATTCTGCCATCAATCTAGCTAGTCCTTGGCCTTTAATCAACTAGGTAGGCTCGATTTCCAAATAATATTCTAAGATCACTGCAATCCATTTTAGTCTTTTTCCATGAGGACCATTTTGTGTTAAGATATCTTTGACAACTGCATTTGGAACAAAATCAGTGATATGTGAATGTATAATGTAGACTCTAAAATATTTCAATGCTTTAACCAAATCAAAAGTCTGTTTTCAGAATTTGTTCCAGGCTACAACTACCTTGGCGAATCCATTGTTGAAGAATTCAAAATTCATAGATTCATGGCGATTCCACTAGACATATGAAGAGCTCAGATGCTGCCATTCTTGTTTCAAGGTATGCATGTATAGATTTTTCAGGAATTCATGGTTTCCCAAATCATTTTCCCAATAATGCATATTTTTTAAGGAATGGTAAAAAATTCAATGGAGAATATTTGAGTTTGAATTTGAAGCATATATCATATTTATGTGACTTTACTGAGCTTCTTAGAGTAAAACGTGAAGAAGTTTGCATCATATTTTTCTATGATTCATTTCAAGGAAAATGTAAACAATGGATTGAAAGCTTTCCTATTAGATCTATTAAGCCATTTGTAGATTTTTGGCTTATGTTTTTAGAAGAATGGATAGATAGAACAGAGTTGGTGGCAGACTCTCCTTCAATTCAAGGCTTTAAACTTTGGAATGACGATCATATTGATGAGGAAGTAGATGAAAATTTTTCTTTTTCCTTGTCTTCTTATCTAAAATCATTTGAATGCAAGTCAAAAGATAAGAATCAACTTTTGGATGAAGTTGCTAAGAACATTGAGAAAGACATTGAATTTTTACAAGGTCAAATTCAATCATATAGTCTTCATGATCATGATAATTCTTTTCAAAATCTTTTCATGCCAGAACACAAAGAGAGGGTGTTGCTTCCTTTCTCTTTTGTGATTGAGGAAGAATACATTGTTTTTGAAAATCAGTTTGAACAACATTTTGATAGCACACAACTGAAATCTTGTATGGCTGAGAAAAACATACATGATTTGTCCAAAGCTGTAGAATGTCATGAGAAGCATCAAACAGATCATGTCTTCTTTGATCCTATAGCTGAATACATGGAAGAGTTCTACAATTCATATTTTCAATTATATTTTCATTATGAGGAACAGATCCATTTTATGTTTCCTTGGTCATTTCAGTATCATGCTTACTATTGGTTCAAGTGTCAAATCATATCAATGACTCGCTTCGCTGGAAGTTTCATGTCGCTTGAGTTAAAAATGTAGATTGCAGTTGTTAGGGTAGGTAGGAGTGTGTGAGTAAGCTCAAATTTTACTGAGCATCTTTTCAGTAGGACAAATTTGGTTCTTTTATAGTGATCATCAAGCTTGAGCCCGAGGTGAAGGCCATAAGAGCTTGGTGAATTTTTCATAAATTTCAGAGTTTTTATTTCCAAGAAGATGGATGGCACTGGAACTACTGGTTCCTAGTGTACCACAGGGGCACACTATCCCAAGTGGAGCCACTGTCATCACCCAAAAAATTTCAAAACGTTATTGTGTCAACTCTGTTTTTTATTATGATTTCAAAATAGGTTTAGAAGTAATTTTAGGATTTGGTTAAGGGTAGGTTAGATTTTTACAAGTTCAAAGGTCATCATTAAGTTCAAATAAAGTCTTTTAAAGGTTCATTCATTGTCAAATATCCATATTTTCCATTTGGGAGTCATTCAATAAGGTTTTGGGTCAAAACTATGCAATTAGCCAAGAATCCATGTTTTCGCAGTGCCACTAGTTCAAAAAAGTTGATTTACGGTACGAAAGTGCTAATAGTTTCGTAGTGCAAACTGGGAAAAATACATTGCTGGCACTATGAAAGCGCGGTTTCTTAACTAAATGTCATTCGAGCTGAAATTTTTCAGAATACATTGGGAAATGATAGGTTAGTGGTATGATGAGTTAGTTAGTGATGAGATTCAATGTACTTACCCATCTTGAAGTCATCATTGTCATGATATGTTATGAATGGGGCATCATTCAGTTATGAGATGACATTTCAAGTTCAAAAATTTTCCTAATTTAGTCATTCTCATTTCATTTCCCTCCATACGAGTGTCTGAGCTCTAAAGTAGTCAAGACAAACCTATCGTTGTTGCATACAAATTTTATCTTCTTCCTAATCAAGCGAGGCAGACATATCCTAATCAAGCGAGGTTGTTTCATATATTCAAGCGAGTCTAACAAGATTTTTCTGAGAAGCATGGCAGAGGAAAAGAAAGTTCACAGAGGGGGACATTGCTTAAGATATGAGCCTGAAAATATGAAGGCCATTGTTGAAGACCCAGTAGTGATGGAGGCATTCAACATAGTAGGTTGTCTTCAGTTTTTTGAAAAGCTGCAGGATTGCCACACACAGGTGTCTAAAGAATTTTCCTTACACTTCAATGGAACAACTACCAAGGTTGGAATGCTAAATGTACCAATTACACCAAAAATTATTGCTATTGTGACAGAAATACCAAGGGGACAAGAAAATTGGTTCAAAGGTTTCAAATTTGATATGGAGCCATGCAAGGAATTCATGAAATCTGAGTATGCGGATATGGACCTCAATAACGCAATCCCTAGAGGTTGCATCAAAGAAATTTATACAAAGCTGCTACTCAACATCCAGAGATATTTTACAAGTGAAGGCAGGTATCATAAGGTCTACACATATCATTTCAATCTGCTTCTGCATTTCACAGGTAAAATTTCACTTGATTTTCCCTTTTACCTGCATAGGAGTCTTGCTAAAATGGCTGATAAAGTACAAGCCAAATCTGAAGGTTTTGAAACATCTTTGTTTCATCATCGTTTGATGAAGTTTTTGATTTTCAATGAGCTTCAGAATATAGGAAGGGATTCGTCATCCTTCTTGTTTATGAATGGTTTTGAGATGGAAACCCTAACCCCAACTAGAAACCCTAAAACTAAAGGAACTCCTTCACCACCAACAGCAGAGTCTAGTTAGCCTATGGTTGCAAAACAAAAGGAATTTTCAAAGCTGAAACCAAGGAAACAAGTTGAGAAACGGATAGAGTAGACACAAGTGCTTATTTCACAAACTCAATCACCTGCAAAATAGAGGTCAAAGAGTGTCAAAGAGGCAAAATAGAAAAAAGATGTCAGCAAGAAGGAAATCAAAAAGGTGACAAGAAGCCAAGCACTGGCATCAAAAGGAAAGACAATTGTTTCATTTTCAGAGGATAGCCCAGTAATTAGGGGAAATTTAGATGACATCCTGCATGCTATTGACATAGAGGAGACACCCATTGTGCAAGCTAACTTCATTGGAGTAGATGAACACAAACAGAAAAAGGTTAAGTCTGCAAAGAAGCTTTAGTTTGATGGTGAAAATGCAGCTTTTATCTTTCAAGCAAGGAAATTGTTAGAGTCGGTTTGTTCATCCCTTCGTCAGAGATCAAAATCTCTTTTGTCGCATTTCAGTTTTTAGGTGTCTCATTCACTTCAGTCATTTTCATTCCATTAGGAGCATTGGTCTTCTGACAGAAGGGTTTTTTCACTCATGTCCCTCATGTCATGTACCTACTGGTTTGTGTCTGTCCATCAAAATCAATTTTAAAGTCATTTACAGTCCTGTTTTGGTCTCTTAGTCAGCAAGAGTCATTTCAGTCATTAGGTCCAGGGTTTCGCAAATTTTTTCTTCAAAGTGTTCAATAATGCCAGCAGGCCAGAGGGAGGTTCAAAATCAGTTTTCATTTCAAAAAATTTCATCGTTATAATGTTAGATCGTGACTTTTCTTCAAAACTCTTTTTTGAAGAAAATCGTCATTTTGTCCTTTGTAATAAATGCCATGTATATTTTCAAATTTTTTCAGTTGTTAAAATCTTTAGGCGCCGCCCTGGTCGCCTTTGCCAAATTCCGTGCCAGTCATCCCTACAAAAAATTGACAAAAGATTCGTCATTCAAGTCAAAAAAGTCAAAATGGAAACAAAAACAGAGTTTGTATTAAAAATGTGATAAGTGCCAAAGCCAAACATTACAAAGGTGGGTTTTTAAGAAGAAAAAATCAAATTCTTCACTATATAAGATATTTTCCACATTTATCAATTCATTTGCATTCAAGAAGACATCAGAGAAATCGAGTTCAATTGTGGAGGAATGAAACCATGAGTTAGAAGTCGGGACTATGCATTGGAGTGCTGCGTAGCGCGTTGGGAGAAGGCACGACGCACTGGGAGGTCGCGGCACATAGAGCCGCCATTCGCAGTGTTTTTTTGAACATGCGCGGTGCACTCACACGGCGCGGCACATTGGGTTGTGCGCGCGGCGCACAAGGCTGACAAGCAAAAAATCTCATCACTGCTTCCAAAAATCAAATGACCCAATCTCTTTTGCTCCGAGTAAGTTCGATTGACCTTGCCATTGCGATTAGCTGGTGTTTAGTATGGCTTGAAGGAAAGAATATGAAAGTTTGGAGGTTGAAAATATAAACCCTATCTTTTGTCAAAAATTGCTCCTTGGGTTTGAATTTGGGTGTTAAAACTTAACTTTGGTGCCAAAACACTCCCATTTCATTTTTCACCTGTGTTTCTCATCACTGTCATATTTTCATAAGACCCCTCTCCTATTCCCTTATAATCATATTATCACTCATTCCCATTATCCCTATCTCTAAACCCTACAATTCCCTATCACTATCACTCTCCCATATCATTTTCAAAATTCCTAAATCCCCAAACCCCACATTCCTAAAACACAGTTAAGTGACTGTTATTGCATTCTAATTGTACTTGACAGTCCACTATACCCACTGTCCCTATTTACCATAGCCCCTTCCTACTTGGTATATTTTGGCAATTGAAACAAAGGCACCAATTTGTCATTTTCAACAAACCAAACATACACTTGACATACACATTGCAACACCATGACGGACACAGAGTCATCATATGAGCAGGACAGTGATTCTACCACAGAGCTTCATGCACCGAGAAGGCCTCGTAAAGGAGGAAAGCATGTGAGAGAGGAGCCCACCTCATTGACTCAGTTGCAGGCCTGCCCACTTGCCATGGCATGTTTCCGAGAGCAGTCATGCTATTAGTATTGTCAGAGGATTGCTCAGATTCAGCATCACCAGGAGTTATCCCTGTTTTTTTTTTTACATTTGCATGATGGTCAGGTTACTCTTGCTGGTGTAAATTTCACCTTGACACCAGAAACCATTTCTCAGGCAACAGGAATATCGAATGTAGGTGAGGAGTGGAACAAAAGATAGTAGGTGGACCGAGTACATTACGAGCCATACATCAGGCCTAGCTATGTGAGGCAGCTTAGCAAGGTATTCCCATTCCAGTTCCTGAAGGAATCTTATGCGCCATTGATGAGACTTATTATCAGATACTTCAGTTGTGAGGGCCGGTTCTCACGTCTCTATGCATACCACATCAGACTATTGATGCATTTCAAGAGAGTGAGGATGATGAACATTCCATATTTCATGTGCCGAAACATAGAGAGGATGAATACTCTTGTGCAGAAGAAGACTCCTGAGCAGCAGCACAATAGCATTTATCATTATGCGCTCATCAAGATGATTGTGGTACATCAGCTTGGATTGCAGGGCATTGCATGGGAAGATTTCATTTCCCATGACTTCTTCACAGCCCCTCAGCCTCCTCCAGAGATTTTTCATGATGCGGGTGAGCCTTCACATCAGTTTGAAGGTCCCGAGATAGAGCCTATCGGTGTGCCAGTGTATGTTACTTATCAGAGAGGCACGAGAGCATTATTTGCAGCAGCCCGACGAGTACTATCTCCACCCGGGGTGGAAGGGGTCTCGTTGCCATCGTCATCAGCATAGGTACAGATATAGGACAGAGGAAAGAGGCCTATGTAGTAGGAGGGCCCTTCAGGAGGCCAGGATACTGATTTCATGTTGATTGATGTGGATTTGAGCTCTCCACGCTCAAAACTGAAGGAGATCATTCAGGAGTAGAAAACTGAGATCAACACATTGACCGACAAGTTGCAGAGAGCACAATGGATCATTAACTATCTGGAGTAGTTAAATAAGCAGTTGGAGGATCAGCAGACGATCATGGAGTTGCAAAACATCCGTGAGAACCAACGAGCTGCTCGAAGAAGCCCATCCGAGATGACACCTATTGAGCGGGAGATTGAGGCCGATAGAGAGACTTGGCTCGAGAGAGGAAACATTCATCTTGAGAAGCTGTTGGAGAAGGAAAATAAGGAGAAGAACATGCTCAGATATATGAAGAACCATTATTGGGCACGTACACATGTTTGCAAAGCGAAGATCAAGATCCTGAAAGCAAGGCTGAGGAGGGCACTGAAGCGTCGTAAAAGACATGATAGGCTCCAAATGTTGGCCGAAGCTTCTTTGGCTGAGCATGGTACTTGATGAGGGACCTTCAATCCAAATTTCCAGGAGTTTGGAGAAAATTTTGTCATTTTTGAATTTTTTGGTCACAAAACAGGTTTTTTTGCCCGACGCGTAGCGCCACCTTGCGCGCACTTATGATTGGTAGCTCTTCAAAGGGAAAAATTTGCATTTCTGAGTTTTTTATGGAAATTTATGCATGCTGATGGATTACCTAAGAATTTCATCAAGTTCTGGGTTGCCTAAAGGGTCAAAAACACCTTGAAAATGGCCTTTCTGCCACTTTTTGCACCCACAGGAAGCAGTGTTGGGAGATTGAACTTTTGGTGGGGAAACTGGACACCAAATCCAGAAATTCCACTTGGGTTGGAAAGTAGACAGGTAGGGATTTCCAACGAGCTATCATGAGCTCAATTTAGACTTCGGGAAGGGCCTTAAAATCATCTCAAAACTTGTGCTACGCATAGAGATTTTGGGCGCGGCGCATAGAGGATTTTGGCCTATTTTTCACTCCACAGCTCAAAATTTCGCCTAGTTTTGGCCAGTTTCACTTTTTCATGTAACTATTGATCTAATTTGATGTAATTTCATAACCATGATGTAATTTTGGCACATTTTTACTTGAAGATTCATTCACCAAAAGGTGAAATGTGAGTGAATGGATCAGTTTCCTAGCATATAGAGGCAAGTTGTTTCATGGCCTATTTTCTAGTTCCTAGTTTAGATATGGTTGAAACAGCTCCTAGAATGATGAGCTCAACCCCTAGAGGCATGGGAATGGGTTAGGCTTGTCTATATGATGTATTTTTTCAGTCATTTTTAGGGTTGGACATTTGGGATTGCTAGCACTTCATTGTACATTTCATTCTGCAATTTTGGCAAAGGAATAGACCAGGGTTTGCAGCCCTCTTTGGGAGCCTTGTGGCTCTGTGTTTTGATGGTTTTTTCCTCTATGTATCTGTAATTTCACTGATGTTTACGTGTACCATTTTCATTCTCCTTTCTTCTTAAACTAAACAAACAATTTATAAATGTAGAATTCATTGGTTTGCTTTGCTCTGCCTTCGTTTTTGTTTATTTTTTCATGTTTTCATATGTTTGAGGAGGAATCTTGAGACCCTCATGCCCTCTTCAGCTCCTCACTGGTCTGATCCATCCATTTACCCAAGATAAAGCATCAAAACTATTGCCTTCCTTTCCCCAATCAGAATTCTACAAAAACTAGGCCTAATCCCCACACCCAAAACTGCCTTTCCCTTTGATCCAACAAAAACCCCCAAAAACACAATCAAAATCCTTTACTTATATACCTAGCCTAAAATTAGCTTTTATTTCAGTCATCTCAAGCCCTATTGATTACTTTTCGCTGAGATTGAACCGGAGAGAGCCCTCTCATGTTTTGGTAGGGCTAGCTACCAGACTGAGCGTGGTTTGATGTTACCCTGAACTCTGCGTTCCTTCAGCCTGAGGTAGATTTAGGCAATAATATAGTGGCGACCATACTGGGGAAAAATGGCTTGCTTGTTGGTGTTAATTATTTTGTAAGCTACAGACGGAGCCTGAAGTTATGCCAGGTAGCCTTCGAAACGCTCTTGCTTTGCATCAGCGAAAGTAGATAAACGCTACTTCAGTCAATCTCCGGTCTAGCTTGTGAACGTGACACTTGAATTGTGAATTTCATGGGTATATCAAATCATTCTGAACCTTTGGGTGATGAGTCTAGAATTTTATAGGCTGAAAAAGTTGGTTTTGTCCCTTTGATTTTGAAATTAATTCAACACACCGGCTTCCAGAAGACATACTAGAGCAAATCTAGATCCCGATCCACCTCCAGTGTATGAGAATCCCAATCTGATTTCAAGAATCCTTCGTCGAGAAAGTCCCGTAATCCCTTTGTTTAAATCGCATTCATGTCCCGTTATTTTTTAATATCTTGAGGATATTGAATTTGACGAGAAATTTGAGTTGTCTTTGTTTGAAACTAAGTCTGAAAGTGCTATTAGTTCTACTATCATAAATCCCGAGTTTATCAAGTATCTTGAAATTGAATAGGCTAATAGATCCATCGAGAGTTACATTTTAAACATTCAAAACTCCATTGTTGCAACAAAAATTCCTGAGTTTATAGAATCTGCATCTGAAACTCTTGGGCCATCAGCAGTTACTTCTGATTCACAAGTTCACACAGAGCCTTCCTTCATTCCTACCATTCCTGTGCAACCATCTACCTCTGATCAACAATCTGTAGTAGTTTCTCCTCCATCCCCACCACATACACCTCACACATCTACTGCTCCTAATCCACCCGTTTCTCCAAGATAGATTATAAATCCACCAAGAGCAATGGCTGCTAGATTCGCACCCCTTGTCTTGCCTCCAAACTTAGATGCTATGCCCGCTGATTATCAAAGTAAGATCCCATTATTTGATGGCATTCCTCAAAGTATTCCTGCTCAGCAACATATTGATAGAATGGCAGACTTCTTTGATCTTCATGAAATTGATGAAGAAAACGTGACCATGAGATTGTTTGTGCAAACTTTTGGAGGTGAAGTGAGAAAATGGTTCAGAGCCTTGCAGCCTAGAAGTATTGCTACATTGGCCGAGCTGCAAAGACAATTTTTAGATCGGTGGGAAATAAAGAAAGATCCTCTTCAAATCACTTCTGAATATACCAAGATCAAGCACAATCTCGGTGAGTCGGTCCAAGACTATTGTATCAGATTTAATGCGGTTTATAATGCAATTCCTGATGATTTAAGGCCATCTAGGAAGTCAGATTTGCTTAAGTTTTCGGATGGTTTCGATCCGGACATGGCCTATTCATTACGAGAAAGAGATCCGCCCACTTTGGAGGATATGCAGAAAATTGCGGTGAGTGTTGAGGCGAGTTTGAATGACAATAGAGATAGATTGAAAGTAGAAAAGAAAGTCACAATAAAGGAAGAAGCTTATACTTCAGATCAACTACTTCACAAGGTGGAAAAGATGTTTGAAATAATGATGCTTGATAAGCCTAAGCCGTAGATCAGAAATCCCAACTTCCGTGGACAGCAGCAACCATAGTTTAGGATCAAACAACGAGAGCAGCGAGCACAAGAATCACCACCACAACAGCAGGTAAAGAATCCTTTACTACAGAATTTTGCTGGCCCGGAATCAGATGATGAAGACAATGTAATAGGATAAGAAAATCACTTTTTTACACCTAACGACATGCCAATCTTAATCACTGAAGATGAGGAGTATGCAGAAAGTTCAGCTGTACAAAAGGATGAGGATTTTATCTTGGCAAATGAGACAGCTCTTGAAGAAGAGTCGGATGAGTATCAGAGAGGTTATATGAATGCTTTGTCTGCCCAGCAGAAACAATATTCACTTATAAACAGAGATGTGCCTATCAACCCAATCCAAAAGAGAAAGGAATTTTCAACACCAAAGAATGATGCACCCATTGCAAAAAAGAAGGGAAAAGATGTAGCTCATCCTACTACTAGCAAGTCTCCATCAGCAAGTGAAAGATCAAATCAGCCAGTTGTATCAAGGGAGAAATCTGAAAGGAAATATGCTCCAGCCAAAGAGGTAGACAAAACTTCAGCTTTTAACTTAGAGAGTGAGATTGCTAAGTTAAAAGTTTCCATTCCTTTGACTGAGTTAATGAGAAATAACAGCTACAAGGGTCAAGTATCTAAAATTTTGAATTTCGATCCAATGTCTGATATGCTGAATGTGGAAGATGATCAACCTGAGTTGATATTTGGGCCAGCATTGGATGGTGAGTCTCTCGATAGTGACATGTCACCTTTTTATATCAGCCTTAGATTGCATAATTTTGTGTTACATAATGCCATGTTTGATTCTGGAGCTTCCCATAATCTCATGCCGAAGGCGATTATGGAGAAATTGGGATTGGAAATCACTCGGAAGTATCATGATATGTACTCTTTTGATTCCAGCAGAGTAAGATGCATTGGGCTTATTAAATATTTGGTGGTAAGTTTAGATCAGATTCCAGCGAAGAATGTTTTGATGGATGTGGTTGTGGCAGACATTCCTCCTAGATTTGGCATGCTTCTTTCCAAATCTTGGGGAGCGAAGTTGAAGGGAACATTACAGCTTGATTTCTCCTATGCTACCATTTCTGTGTTCGGTCAGATGATAAAACTATGCCGGGAACAGGAAATGAAGTATATGATCACCAGCAAGGAGAAACCGGTAAATCATCCAGTAAATTATGTACATACATATTTAGAGTCTTTTGTTTTGTATTCCGATAGTTTCAATGATGTAGATAGTCAGTTAGTTGAAGCAGAGGACATTCCGGAGATCACAGATAATTTCAGAGAAGTTTTGACGAAAGAAAGACAAGAACTTGAGAGTTCCATTGAGCAATCAGCCTTCCAAAAACATCATAAAATTGAGGGACAGCAAGCGGAAATAACAGAGAAAACGAAATTTCAACACTTGGATGAAGATGAAGAAGGTTTATGGACTATGGATTTTGATGGTGCCATTGGGAGTGATGGTGCTGGAATCGGCATTTGGGTACGCAGTCCTTTTTCCGCCCCAAACAAGGTACCTAGCAATGTGAGAGTTTGTTCTTACAAGTTAGCATTTCATTGTTTGAATAACGAGGCAGAATACGAAGCTTTGATTGCTGGTCTGAAAATACTTAAGAAGTTGAATGCTAAGAGGATTGCAGTCTATGGTGACTCCGAGTTGGTGATTAAGCAAGTGAATGGTGAGTATCAAGCGAAGCATCCTCGAATGCGGGCTTATCGAAATGTTGTTCTTGATATCTTGAAATTGTTTTCAGACTATACGTTGACTTGTATCCCTCGCATTCAGAATGGCATTGCAGATGCTCTTGCTAAGGCAGAAAGTAATTTGAAGATTCCAATGAACTCAAGTAACAAGTTCGAGATCCATGTGAAACATCTTCCAATTGTCCCAGATAATCAAAGGTTTTGGCAAGTATTCCAAGATGATGATGAGATTGATGAATTTTTGCAGAACAAAGGTAAATTCAAAGACACTTCAATTGACATGGAATATGATGATGGTGAGGCTGATGTGCAAATAAATCAAATGGAAGTGTTGTAGCTGAAAGATAATGTCATTCATAAGGGTTTTATACCTTTAGAAGAGCTCTTTGATCAAGATGACGTAGCTAGAAAGCCAACCTTGCGGCCAACTGAAAAGGGAGTTGAAGACATGAACATTGGAACAGTTGAGAATCCAAAGATGGTGAAGTTGTCTAAAGCATTGCCACTGGAGGTAAAAGCAAAATATGTTAGTTTGTTCTCTTCTTTTGCTGATGCTTTTGCTTGGGATTATTCAGATTTAAAGACATATGATACCAACATAATTCAGCACACTATTCCTATTAAATCAAATCAAAAGCCCTTCATGTAGAAGTTGAGAAGGATAAATACGAAGTTGCTGCCCTCAATTGAGAAAGAGGTGAATTGATTATACAAGACTAGTATTATTGTTCCTATAATATTTTCAGATTGGATTTCCAATTTGGTGCCCGTTCGCAAAAAGACAGGTGAGATTCGTTTGTGCATTGATTTTAGGAATTTGAACAAGGTTTCTTTGAAAGACAATTATCCATTGCCCAAAATGGATCATATATTGCAGCGAGTAGTTGGAGCATCTCGTATGTCACTACTCAATGGTTATTCCAGGTATAACCAAATTCTGGTCCATGAGGATGATAGAGACAAAACAGCGTTCACCACTCCGAGGGGAACTTTCCATTACGCTAAAATGCCTTTCGGTTTGAAGAATGCTGGTGCGACATTTCAGCGTGCAATGGACATGGCATTTGCGAATGAGAAAAATATTTTCCTAGTTGTGTATCTTGATGATTTGACAGTCTTCTCTAATTCTGATGAAGAATATCTTTACCATTTGAATGTTGTTTTTTAGCGATGTAGAAAGTATGGTGTGTCACTCAATCCGAAGAAGTGTTTGTTTGCCATGGATGAAGGAAAACTACTTGGTCACATTATTTCAAAATATGGCATCCGTATTGACCCAGCACGAGTTGAAGTTATTCAGAAAATCGATCTTCCCCGGAATAAGAAGGAGATTCAGTATTTTAATGGTAAGATGAATTTTTTACGCCGCTTTGTGCCTAATCTTGCTGAACATCTAAGAGAGATTACAGACATGCTTAAGAAGGATAGTGTAGTAAAGTGGTTTGAAGAGGTGGTAAAGTCTTTCAATCTAGTGAAGTTGGTTCTTTCTTCAGATCCTGTTTTGATCAGCCCGGATTATACTCAAGATTTTATCTTGTTTTCATTTGCTTCGGAGCATACTATGGCAGTGGTGTTAATGCAGAAAAGAGATGGGCATGAGAAACCGATTGTTTTTTTCAGCCGTACTATAAGAGATGCAGCCTTGAAATATAACATCATTGAAAAGCAAGCTCTTGCACTTTGTTTGGTCTCAATCTAGTCTCCTAAACTGAGCTCATTTAATTGTCAACCAGGATTTGTAAACTGCTGAAGTGAAGTGTACTGTATGTACCTAGGTGCTTGTTTCCTAATGCGTTGTGTGTAGTGTTTATGATGTTTTTGGTCTTTTGTGATGATTTATGATGTTTTTGGTCTTTTGGTGGCGTTGTGTGTAGGGTTTATGATGTTTTTGCTCTTTTGTGATGATTTATGATGTTTTTGGTCTTTTGGTGGTTTTATGTTTGCAGGAAAATGCCTAGAAAGCTAGTGGAAAGAAGCTGGTGATTAAAAATAGAGTTAAGCCTAACTGATGGAATGACAAATGGAAAATGCAATTGGGAATACTGAAACTGAATTTAAACTATGACTAAATAAAAGCAAAGCTTGATAATGACTTTTAAACAATTGATTCAAAACACAAACTAAACTTGAGAAATGATCACTAAGTATGCAAATTCTCTAAATAGACAGTGAAACAACTAACTTACAATGATGCAATACTTTGTCCTTGATTAGAGATTTGAAACATAATTAGAGGAAAAACATTGTTATCATCATAAGATCTTCTATTCTAGAACTAGCTCCTATCTCTATTCTGCAATTTAATTGAATGTCACAAAACCTTTACTCAAGAGTTATTGATTTCTTTCCAAAGTAGTCTTTTGAGGAAGAGCTCTGTTTATAAAATGATGAGGAAATTACAGAGGTACTTCAGGCCTTAGAATGATGTTGTCTTCTGTTCATATGGTTATAGATCAATTAGGGATTTTTTTAGAACAAGAAGAGGTTTGTGAATAATGAAGGTTGTCTTGTTAATCCTAACAACTGAAGTAATCTATTGTGCAATGGATGACAATTTGAATATGAAGTGCAAGTGCAATGAGTTAATCTAAGAATGAACCTAAGATGCCACTAATCTAGAACAATGCTGAACTATAAGTCATCATCAAACTCGAAACAAAGTAATTGAACATGAGTTAAATGCAATGAAACTCCGGAGCATTCTAACTATGCTAACATGCATTATTCTATGAAGTTACAAAATCTGTTTGTTCATCATTAGTGATATTTTGGAAGAGTTCCTTCTTTTGGAAGAGGTAGAACAATTCTGACTGTGTAATTGAGTGCAATTGTAAGCAAATAGACTGAAAGCAAATGAAAAACTAAGATATCATATCCATATCCTACTCGTCATTATGATGTCTTGGGCAAGCGTTTAAGAGCAAGAACAGAGATGATACTCAGTACAAACACACAACTAAATCATTCATTATCACGGTCATGTCTTGAACTTCTTAAGAATTTCTTGGAAGAGTTTCTTCTTGTGGAAGAGTGATTAGAACAAGTGTAACTGTGATAGTGAACAGCAAAAACTACAACTAAATCCTACAGCACTATAGCTATTCATCATTCATCATTATAATCTTTTGGAAGAGTGTCTTCTTGTGGAAGAGTTAGAATGAATATAACTACAGTAGCTAATTAAAAACAACTATGAATTCAACTTCTAATCCTACAATTCTATAGTCATTTTCCCATTCATCATTATAGTCTTTTGGAAGAGTGTCTTCTTGTGGAAGAGTTAGAATGAGTACGACTACAGTAGCTAATTAGAACAACTATTAATTCAAATGCAAAACGTAAAGGCAGCTAGGAAACTTATCTAATTTACGCAAAATAAATCCGTGCAAGAGGCAGGGGCCCTCTACCACCTGACGGACTTCAACTCCAAATTAAATCACGCTTCATAACAACACGGTCTGCTCCATTAAAGATGAAATAGTTTGAACATAACACTCTGCGTCTTCAGAAATGTAGCACAGAGTTTAAACAAAATCTAGTATCAAATCTAACATAAAATCTCTCTAACATAGCTCTCGGTCTCCCAAGCGTTTATAAAGAAAATGCACATAAAAATAATTGCAACAATTCAGGAACACTGTCTTTCCTTATCGGAATCACGTTAGGACTCTTTGAAGTGGCTGCGTGAAGAGGAAAAGACATCTGGACTGAGACAGTCCTAATAGAAGTCTTCCTTCCTAAATGTGTTCCCCACGTTCAAAACCAGACCCAGAATTCGTTTCTTCCTCCATGATGAGCAACGAACCATGTAGACATGACGTGGATCATGCCCATATGCGGTTTTTCTCAAGAGGCCACCTGGAACATACTCAAACATGAAGGCAACTGCAGAATCGCCGGTTAGCTACGGAATGTCTGCATTCTGCAGCTAGTTCCGGTCAAAATGCTTTATAATGGCAAAAATCACAAAATTTAACAAGTCAGTCATGTAAATCATTCTAGAAGTAATTTTAACTATATTCATTGATCAATTGGGTCTAAGATAGCAATAGACAAGGGAAAATGACGTAAAATGAAGTGAAGGAAAGCACAATTTTGAGGCTCAACATACCCCCACTGCTGTCTCTTTGCATGTCCTCATGCAAATTATCCTATGAACTCAGAGGCTTCTGCAAGGACATCTAATCCTCTCCTTCTCCTTTGTCTGGAAGCTAGAGATCTTCTGGGTTTTCTAATAACAAGTTTGAACCTTAGGTTGGTGAGTGCCCTGATTAGATTTTTGTTCCTTGTCTTCAACTTCTCATTAGTCCTCTCCACTTTGTCTATATGCAGGGATAAGGTTGAGTTCATATCAGTTTTGAGCTTGACTTGATCTTTGAGAATTTCATTCTCATTTTTGATGTGTCTATTCAGTAATTCCAACTCATACCTATCCCTTCTTAATATATCTATTTCAGACAGTGGAGGACTGGGGGTTCTCTCTCTGCTTTCTGAAGCTCTTCTCTCCAAAGTTTCCACATAGTCATAAATTTCCTGTTGAGCAGGGTCAATTTCAGGGGTTCCTTCATAAAAATCCTCTTCGACGGATGTTTCTTCATCTTCTATATTGATTACCCCTGTTTGTTTGATTAGTGTTTTCTTCAGTTTTCCCTTTAATCTGTGGCTCCTCCTAGGCTGAGAGGATCCCTCTCCTTTCTCTGTGGCAGATTCCTTGATTACCTTCTCTTCCTTAAGTTGCCTCTTGATTCGAGTCAACTTCTCTAAAATGATTTCCTCACTGCTCTCTTGGATTGTTTTGTCAATTTCAACTTTTGAAGCCCTCCATTTCCTACTTCTCTTTGTAGGCTGTGGTTAAGGTGATGGTTCTTTTGCTTCTTCAAAATGATTTCTTATTAAGAAATCGTCCCATGTATCATTTGTTTTAGCTAGATGATGCTCAATCAAAATTTTGACCAAACCATGATGATATAGGGTTGTCTCTAAAAATTGAACTCTTCTCTGAACACAGGAAGCCATCTTCTTCAGAATTTGAAGCAAGAAATATGGTAGGTTTAAGTCTTCCCCCAGAAAATGCATCATTAGTCTAATGTGGTAGACATAAAATGTTCCATATCTACCCTCACATGTAATAAATTTTTGCAGAAGAAGTAGTATGTTTCTCCATTTGTTTTTCAATGCAGAACTGGGAATTCCTTTCTTAAATACACCGACATCCATACCTGGTGATTTTAAAATTTGTTTCCAGGAGTCATTGTGGAATTCTCTATTTTTAAACCATCTCTCTCCAGTTCTGAGCAACCCTGTAGCCTCTGCAATGAAAACTTCAGTGACAGTAAATTTTACATCACCCACCTCAACTTCGGTTCCTTGAAATGATCTTGCAAATGTTTTAGTGACTTCCTTGTGGAAACCATTAAATTTCTCCAAAAATTGAAGCCATCCTATTTGTTGTAACATTTCTTTGCATTGTGGGTAGCCTTCTAAATATTTTGAACCCACTGGTTCAGTCCTTACAATGAAACCCATGATTGCTTCTTCAATGTTCAAATTAACACTCTTCTACCCACAAAAACAATGACTTTCACTTTCGGATTGAAATGGCTTTAAGTTTTGAATGGAAATGGCTTCAACTTTGGAATGACATACCTCTGATTAATAGTGGTAACAGCTTCAAAACCTCGGGCTGATATGCCTATGTTGACAATTGAACTTTGGACTGATATGTCTCTGTTTGACAGTGACAACTGACTTCAACTTCTTCACTGCAATACCTTTGGCTCTTGGTAGCAAATGGTTTCGAATTCAACACTACAACACCTCTATCTCTGGTAGTAAAAGGTTTCAATTTCAATCACTGCAACACCTCTGTCTCTGGTAGCAAAATACTTCAAACTCCACACTGCTACACTTCTGTGTTTATAGTAAAAATGCTCAAACTCTGCCCACAGTGATACTTTGTATACCCACGGAATCAAATGGCTTCAAATTCTCACGCTGCTATGCTTCCAAATTTACCCTTTTGCTCTGCTCTGAGTTTACAATGCTCAACGCTATTCAAAATGATATCCTTTGGATCTGCTCTCGGTGATAATAATATCTCTGTCTTCGGAATGGAATGTCGGCTATAGAATGAAGTTATGGCAGTGGTCACGGAATGAAGTAGTGGAGTGAGGTGGAGGGAATGTATTAATGATTGAAGAGACGATGGAGATTTTTACGACGGCAGAGGAAATCATCATTGAATGATTTGGTTAAGAGACGTGGAGAATTCAAATACCTCGGTCATTTTTTAACCGCTTAAATGATATCGGATATGAAATTTGAAATGGAAGATTTTAATCCAAAGTCTGTGGAGGGTTTATTGGTGTTGATCAATAAAAACAATTAAAACAACCTTTTCGAACAATCCATAACTAAACTATGCTAAACTTTTATGAAATGCCATTATAATTTAAACTTGTTACCTCTGCCTTTCATTTGATTTTTGTAGCCTTTGTCTTCTTGTTCACCTTTGGAGGAGTCTTCATAATTTTCTTGATGCTTTTGATTCATGGATACACTGGGTCACTTTGTTGCAATTCTAATGTCTGCTGGTTGATGCCTTCAGGATTTGTAGCTGCGGAAAGACTGTCTGGCTGCAGAAAGGCTGATCAGCTGCAGAATGTCTACTGAGCTGCAGAATGTTCCTGTAGAGCATTTTAATCATGAAAATGGAGTGCTTTTGGAACATGGATGAAATGTTATATGTTATGAATGAAGATGGATGATGGATTATGATATGTATGAAGTGGATGATGAAATGGAATGGATTCAGTTTATGAAATGGAGTGAAAGAACATAAGGACTGTATTGCAATTCATGACATGTTTTATTCACTTACAGCAAGATATCAAATTTTGTATTTTGACATGAAAATGAGATGGATGGAAGATGGAATGAGATGAATGAAATGTGGAATGGAGTGAAATATGAATGATGGATGAGATGGATCATAAGCACTATGGATCTGAACTTATGATTTTTTGTAACAGTTGCTTGTAAAAACAAAAATGGGAAAAGTTAGAGTGTCAGAGAGACTCTGATTTTCACCCTATCTTTTCTGTATAAACATGCCAATCAATGATTGGTTTTCATGTTTATACCTTTATTTTATTTTATTTTCAAAAGAGAAATGCTTCAGAAAATTTAATCAAGTTGATGAAGAAGAGAGACTCTTCTTCAGTAACTTCACATCATTGTCTTCTTGGAACTTCTTGACAAATTCTTCTCTTGAGAGTGGCTTGTGGTATAGCTTCAGTCTATGACCATTCACAAGAAACCTCTTCTTCATCTATAGTTCTGATTTTTACTGCCCCATTATCAAAAATTCGAACAATTTCATATGGCCCAAGCCAATGTGTCTGAAATTTCCCTTGAAAATCCTTGAATTTTGAATCAAACAAGAGAGCCCATTCACCCTCTTTGAATTTCTTCTCCTTGATGTACTTGTCATGCCATCTAGCCCTTTGCTGTTGGACTAGACTTGTTTTCTAAACTGCATCTTGTCTGATCTCATCCAATTCATTAATTTGCTCCAGTCTATGCTTTTGTGCCTCCGTTAGATCAAGTCCTAGCTGAACTGCCATCTCGAATGTTTGAATTTGGAACTCTATAGGAAACAAAACTTGCTTTCCATAAACAAGCTCATAAGGAGTATGGCCTGTTGTGTTTCTCCATGTAGTTCTATAGGCCCACAAGGCTTCATGAAGCCTATCTACCCAATCTCTTCTATGTAGATGAACAGTCTTTGTTAGGATTCCTTCAATGACTTTGTTAGTGGATTCCACTTGACCATTTGCTTGTGGATGATAAGGAGTAGATGATCTATGTCTGATTTTGTACTTCTCCATCATTTGCTCCACTAGCCTTGATGTAAATTGAGCTCCTTGATCTGTAACAATTTCCCTTGGGACACCAAAACGAGTAAAAATATCCTTAAAAAGAAAAGTAACTACAGATGATTCATTAGCAACAAGTAATGGTTTAGCTTCTACCCACTTAGTAACATAATCAGTGCAAACTAATATATATTTCTTTTGTCTTGATGGAGGACTAATAGGTCCTACAAAATCCAAAGTCCATTTTTCAAAAGGTTCAATGTGTACCTGAGGTTGTAATGGCATCTCACCTGAAGGAGAAGGTTTCCCTACCCTTTGGCAACTGTCACACCTTTTTACATACTCCCTTGCATATTTAAACAAAGATGGCCAATAATATCCTAAATTAAGGATCTTATAGGCTATCCTCTTATCTGCAAAGTGTCCGCCACAAGGTTCATCATGACATGCCTTGAGAATTTCAGGAATCTCATCTTCACGAACACACCTTCTAATAATCAAATCTGGACCTGTCTTGTACAACTCATTAGCGACCCATGAATATATTGCACTATCATTAATGATTTTTCTTTTATCCTTTGCATTCATAATTGAAGGAAATTTTCCTGAAACTAAATAATTGGCAATATCAGCAAACCATGGAGTTTGAGTAGAGATTGCAAAAAGATATTCATCAGGAAATTGATCTTCAACCGGAGTGTCATCTTTGATATTTTGGATTCTAGACAGAAAATCAGCCACAGTGTTTTGTTTTCCAGGCCTATCTAGAATAGTAATGTTGAATTCTTGCAATAATAACAACCATCTTATAACTCTGCCATTAGTGATTGATTTGTTCATTAAGTATCTAATGGCAGAATGATCAGTGTGAACAAAAGTTTCATAGCCCGTTATATAGTGTCTAAACTTGTTTATGGCATGAACAACAACTAAAAACTCTTTTTCAGTTACAGTATAGTTTAACTCTGCAGGAGTCAAATTTTTACTGATATAATAGATGGCATAGGGAATCAAATCTTTCTGTCCCAATACTGCTCCTAGAGCTGTATTAGAAGCATCTGTCGAGATATGAAAAGGTAACTTCCAGTTAGGTCCCCTTAATATAGGTGCTTCGAAAATTTTGGTTTTTAGGGTTTCAAAAGCTAACTGGCAATCAGAAGTCCACTTAAATTCACAATCTTTGGTAAGTAATTTGAAGAGTGGAGATGCTATTTTGGTGAAGTTTTCTATAAATCTCCGATAATACCCTGTAAATCCTAGAAAACTTCTAACATCGCTTTGACAACTTGGAATGGATAGGTTAGAAATAACTTCAACTTTCGCCTCATCAACTCTAATCCCATCCCCTGAAATGTGGTGCCCTAAAACAATACCTTCAGTGAACATCATAAAACATTTTTCATGACTAAGAGAAAGGTTTGTTTCTTGACATCTTTTTAAGACTTTTTCCAAGTTTTCTAAAGCCTCTTCAAATGTGTCCCCATAAACTGTGAAATCATCCATGTACACCTCTACACAGTCATGTATCAGATCAGAAAAAATTCCTAATACTGCCCTTTGGAATGTTGCAGGTGCATTGCATAACCCAAATGGCAATACTTGGTAGGCATAGGTACCCCAAGGACACGTAAATGTGGTTTTATCTTGGTCTTCAAGTGCTACTTGGATTTGATTGTAACCACTAAACCCATCTAGGAATGAAAAGTACTTTTTGCCAGCTAATGTATCTAATACTTGATCTATGAAAGGTAAGGAAAAATGGTCTTTAAGAGTAGCTTTATTCAGTTCTCGGTAGTCAACACACACCCTCCATTTTCCATTTTTCTTTGGCACAATTACCAAAGGAGAAACCCACTGACTATCTGAAATAGGATAGATGAAATTAACATTTAACAATTTTTGCAATTCCTCTTTAAAAATTTCCCTAAGATTTGGATTCATCCGTCTTTGAGGTTGTCTGATCGGTTTGCAATTTGCCTCTATATAGATGTGATGAGTAAAAGTCTTGGGGCTTATCCCTTTCATGTCAGTGTATTCCCATGCATATGCAGAAGAATGTCTCTGTAATACTTTGACTAACTCTTCTTGTTGAGATTTTTCTAGGTTTTTGTTTATGTTCAAGGTTTTTCCTGGAAAAATTTCACTTGTAGAGCTGCCAAATTTGTCCATAGAATGAAGAGACATCTGCCTAGATGACAAAAACTCAATATTGGATCCCTCTTGAAATGATTCATATTTGTGTTTTAGAGAGGATTCAAAGTTTTCTAGAGTATTCAGAATTTGATTATCTTCACTAATTTCTGAAATTGTGAAGAGTGGTTGTAAATTTTCTTCATCCTCTATCCATTGAGTGTCATCTAGATCTGTAATTGTCCTAGCTGGAGGATATAAAGTGAATTTCTTTGTTGAACTACCATCAGAAATATACATATCACCGTACCTACAACTAATAAAAGCATCAGCTGTAGCCAACCAAGGTCTTCCTAGTATAACAGGATGGCCTCCTAGATTATTCTTGGGTGTTAGGATCATGAAATCCACAGGGTACTCCCAAGAGTCTAGGGATACTGGAATATCTTCTATTACCCCATCTGGTCTGATCACAGATCTATCTGCTAATTGTAATAGTGTGGGTGTAAAGAGAAGATTAGGAAGTTTCAGTTTGTCCATGATTTGTCTACTCATGATATTTATTGCTACTCCTAAGTCAATGAGTGTGTTTTGAATTTCAATTCCATTGATGTGAATTTTGACAACTGGATTTCCTGGGTCAAGATACTTTGGAATAGCAATATTGCCCATCATAATGTCTTCTATTTGTCCTACCAGTTGAATTTTCTTGGTTTCTCTTATTCTTTTTCTTGTTGTCTTCATACTCAACTCCTTTATTGTTTTGGCTAAAATTGGGATTTCCTTGATGGCTTGCAATAATGGAATTTTAATGTAAACATTTCTCAATTCATCTAAGAAATCATAATTAGGCACCATGATTTGTTTTTCTACACCTTTATCAATTTGTAGTCTTTCCGGGAAGGGAGGTATAGAAGTAGATGTGGATGGTTGCTCTATTACTGGAGTTGGATTTATTGGATCTTTTTGTTTCAGTTTTTCAATGTTTTGATCTTGAAAGGATGTATCTTCCTCAAGACTTTTATTAACCCGTAGGGAGTCTTCCTCAGAATTATCTTGTTCTTGTATGATCACAGAAGGTTTCCTCTTCTGAAGTATCCTTCCAGACCTAAGTTGAACATCACTAAGGTCTAGAGGAGTAATTAAATAAGTTGGAAATTGTTGACCTTCTATCATGTATGTATTCTAAGGGTTCTTATTATTGGGGTTTGGTATGGGTTGAGCTGGCAATTGATTGGATTTTTGAGGGAATGGTAATGGAAGTGGTTGATTTTGATGTGGTTGGTTCTGATGATGTTGTTGAGGATTTTTTTGAAAATTTTGTTGAAGATTTTGAGGGAAATTTTGTTGAGGATTTTGAGGATAAAAATGTGGATATGGTGGATAGGATGGTGGACACTGATAATATGGAGAGTATCTTCCATAGGGACTTTGTATTCCTTGTGCCCAAGATTGCGATTGATTTTGAAATTGGGGCCAAGGTTGCTGCCAAGAATTCCAAGGTGGAGATTGATTATACATTTGATCATGGAATCCTTGTGTCTGAGGTCCCTGCCAAGGTCTTCTAGATACAAAGTTAAGAGATTCTGTGGAGTCTGTAGGAGTTTCTTCCTGAAAAATAGCCTTGAGACCAGGAAGAGAAGAAAAATTCTTGGTCTCATGTTTCTCAGAACAAATGACACAGGTTTCTATAACTTTTACATCCAAAGGACACTCTCTTAAGGCATGTTTCTTTCTACATTTGGGACAAAAGATTTCCAAAGCATCAGATTCAGCCTTCTGCTTGTTTTGTATCTTAAGGGTGTCTATTTGTTCACTAAGACTCCCTAAGATGTCAGACTTAAAATCATCAAGCATGTGTCCTATTTCTGATCTACTTACTGTCCCAGAAGCAGATTTACTTGCCCTTGCAAGAGCGGGATCTCTTGGACCTTTGACAGTTTTAGATTTCCCTCTAGAAAGGTTGATACATAACTCAGATATTTAAGGTAATGTAAGTTGTGATATATCCCCTTTTCCCATCATGTTAAGAATATCCAACCATTCATCCCTAATTGTTTTCAACAAAAGAGCTTTTAAGGTGTCTTGATCTAGATTTTCCATTTTTTCCCTTTTGATGTTGTAATTAAATCTTTCCAACAAATCTTCTAAGTTTTCATATTATTTTTGTAACATCTTGAACACTTCTTCCTTATGATTAACCAGCATACAATAATCCAAGTATCTCTCTAGAAATGCTTGTTTCATGTCTTCCCATGTTCTAATAGAACTACTGATTAGACTCATAAACCACTTCAATGCTGCTCCCTTCAGAGTTGAAGGAAATAATTTCAGTTTTTGAGAATCTTGTAGGTAGTCATAAGTCCTACACAGCACTTCAAATTCGAATAAGAAAGTTTCAGGATCTTCATTTTTAAGTCCATAGAAGTTTGGAAGGACAGAGGGTGAAATGTTTTTCATGGTTGTATTGGTTTCTTCATCAAGTATAGGGAACCCAAAAGAGCTTCCTATTCTACCTCTTCCTCCATCCGCACCTCTACCTCCTCTTCCTCCTTCTCCTCTACCTCTACCTCTACCTCCTCCAAATAATGTGTGTTCTCCATTAACAACTCCTCCTCCTCCTTCTTCTGCCATGGTTGACTCTCCTGTGGAAGTAGAAAGGTTTGTATCCCCAACAAGAGTTTTTAGATCTTCTTCTATGGCAGGTTCAGTGGATGAAGTGGAAGGTTTCTCTAATGGAATAGGTGACCTTAGATCTTCTAGAAGTCCAGGATCAATAAAGGATGGAAGATGGGTTTGAGTTGAAGGTGTACTAGCTCTGGATCTAGATGAAACAAGTGGTGTTCTAGAAATCAAACTTCTGCCTCTGCTGCTTATAAATCTTCCCCTTGAATATCTCTCCCTACGCATAAAATTGTTTTTGGATGCTAAGAAACAAAGGTTACCTAGTTTTCACTTCCCCGGCAACGGCGCCAAAATGTTTGGTCTCAATCTAGTCTCCTAAACTGAGCTCATTTAATTGTCAACCAGGATTTGTAAAGTGCTGAAGTGAAGTGTACTGTATGTACCTAGGTGCTTGTTTCCTAATGCGTTGTGTGTAGTGTTTATGATGTTTTTGGTCTTTTGTGATGATTTATGATGTTTTTGGTCTTTTGGTGGTTTTATGTTTGCAGGAAAATGCCTAGAAAGATAATGGAAAGAAGCTGGTGATTAAAAACAGAGTTAAGCCTAATTGATGGAATGACAAATGGCAAATGCAATTGGGAATACTGAAGCAAAATTAAATCTAAACTATGACTAAATAAAAGCAAAGCTTGATAATGACTTTTAAACAAATGATTCAAAACACAAACTAAACTTGAGAAATGATCACTAAACATGCAAATCCTCTAAATAAACAATGAAACAACTAACTTACAATGGTGCAATATTTTGTCCTTGATTAGAGATTTGAAACATATTTAGAGGAAAAACATTGTTATCATCATAAGATCTTCTATTCTAGAACTGGCTCCTATCTCTATTCTGCAATTTAATTGAATGTCACAAAACCTTTACTCAAGAGTTATTGATTTCTTTCCAAAGTAGTCTTTTGAGGAAGAGCTCTGTTTATAAAATGATGAGGAAATTGCAGAGGTACTTCAGGCCTTAGAATGATGTTGTCTTCTGTTCATATGGTTATAGATCAATTAGGGATTTTTTTAGAACAAGAAGAGGTTTGTGAATAATGAAGGCTGTCTTGTTAATCCTAACAACTGAAGTAATCTATTGTGCAATGGATGAAAATTTGAATATGAAGTGCAAGTGCAATGAGTTAATCTAAGAATGAACCTAAGATGCCACTAATCTAGAACAATGCTGAACTATAAGTCATCATCAAACTCGAAACAAAGTAATTGAACATGAGTTAAATGCAATGAAACTCCGGAGCATTCTAACTATCCTAACATGCATTATTCTATGAAGTTACACAATCTGTTTGTTCATCATTAGTGATATTTTGGAAGAGTTCCTTCTTTTGGAAGAGGTAGAACAATTCTGACTGTGTAATTAAGTGCAATTGTAAGCAAATAGACTGAAAGAAAATGAAAAACTAAGATATCATATCCATACCCTACTCGTCATTATGATGTCTTGGGCAAGCGTTTAAGAGCAAGAACAGAGATGATACTTAGTACAAACACACAACTAAATCATTCATTATCACGGTCATATCTTGAACTTCTTAAGAATTTCTTGGAAGAGTTTCTTCTTGTGGAAGAGTGATTAGAACAAGTGTAACTGTGATAGTGAACAGCAAAAAATACAACTAAATCCTACAGTACTATAGCTATTCATCATTCATCATTATAATCTTTTGGAAGAGTGTCTTCTTGTGGAAGAGTTAGAATGAATATAACTACAGTAGCTAATTAAAAACAACTATGAATTCAACTTCTAATCCTACAATACTATAGTCATTTTCCATTCATCATTATAGTCTTTTGGAAGAGTGTCTTCTTGTGGAAGAGTTAGAATGAGTACGACTACAGTAGCTAATTAAAACAACTATTAATTCAAATGCAAAACGTAAAGGCAACTAGGAAACTTATCTAATTTACAAAAAATAAATCCGTGCAAGAGGCAGGGGCCCTCTACCACCTGACGGAATTCAACTCCAAATTAAATCACGCTTCAGAACAACACGGTCTGCTCCATTAAAGATGAAATAGTTTGAACATAACACTCTGCGTCTTCAGAAATGTAGCACAGAGTTTAAACAAAATCTAGTATCAAATCTAACATAAAATCTCTCTCTAACATAGCTCTCGGTCTCCCAAGCGTTTATAAAGCAAATGCACATAACAATAATTGCAACAATTCAGGAACACTGTGTCTTTCCTTATCGGAATCACGTTAGGACTCTTTGAAGTGGCTGCATGAAGAGGAAAAGACATCTGGACTGAGACAGTCCTAATAGAAGTCTTCCTTCCTAAATGTGTTCCCACGTTCAAAACCATACCCAGAATTCGTTTCTTCCTCCATGATGAGCAACGAACCATGTAGACATGACGTGGATCATGCCCATATGCGATTTTTCTCAAGAGGCCACCTGGAACATACTCAAACATGAAGGCAGCTGCAGAATCGCCGGTTAGCTACGGAATGTCTACATTCTGCAGCTAGTTCCGGTCAAAATGCTTTACAATGGAAAAAATCACAAAAATTAGCAAGTCAGTCATGTAAATCATTCTAGAAGTAATTTTAAATATATTCATTGATCAATTGGGTCTAAGATAGCAATGGACAAGGGAAAATGAGGTAAAATGAAGTGAAGGAAAGCAAAATTTTGAGGCTCAACACACTTGTGAAAGCGTTGAAAGATTTTCGGGTATATATTCTGCATTCTCATATTATTGCTTATGTTCCTAACGCTGCTGTAAAGGATGTTTTGGTGCAAACAGATCCAGAAGGGAGACGGGGCAGATGGATTGCAGCCTTGTTGGAGTATGATGTGGAGATAAAGCCTACCAAGATTATCAAAGGACAAGGGCTGGAAAAGTTAATGGATGAATCAAATTTGCACACTTTGGACATCAATCTTATTGCTGCTATGTCCAAAGAAAATGAGGAAAGTTCATCAGTTCAGGTATCGGAAATTTTTGTGACGTCTCCTTGGTATTCAAATATTGTATATGTGCTTCAAAATTTGTCACCACCACCCGGCATGACTAGAAACAAAAGTAGAACTCTGAAGTTCAAGGCTGCTAAGTTTTGTGTTTTGAGTAATTCACTTTATTGGAAAGATCCCGGGGTGTTTTGCTGAATTTTTTGGTTGAAGAAGAAGCAAAGCGGGTTATGGAGGATTTTTACAGAGGAGATTGTGGCGGTCACCTTTATTGGAAGACAACGGCCAATAATATTTTGAGAGCGGGATATTATTGGCCGACATTGTTTGCTGATGTGTATAAGACTGTCAAAAGCTACCATGAGTGTCAGATTTTTGAAGGAAGACATAAATTACAGCCTTTGCCGCTTAAGCCCATTGAGGTGAGTGCACCTTTTTAGCAGTGGGGTTTGGATTTCATTGGCGAAATTCATCCCGCTTCTTTAGGTCAGCATAGATGGATCCTAACAGTGACATATTATTTCATGGAATGGATTGAAGTAGTTCCCACCAGGCAAGCTACAGATTCGGTAATAATTTCTTTCCTTGAGAATAACATTTTGTCTCATTTTGGTTGCCCAAATAAGTTGATCATTGATAACACAACAGCTTTCAAATCAAAAAATATGATTGAGTTTTGTGATAAGTATAAAATCATTTTGGGACACTCAACTTCTTATCATCCAAAAGGCAACAGATTGGTGGAATCTTCCAACAAATCTTTGGTCAACATCATTAAAAATTTGCTGGAAATAAATAAGAAAAGTTGGCATAAGAAGCTGGTCAATGCACTTTGGTCTGATCGAGTGAGTCAGAAGAAATCCATTGGTATGTCCCCCTTTGAGTTAGTTTACGGAGTTGATACAGTGTTCCCTACCTCTCTTGCAGTTCCGGTGGTAAAACTTCTACAGGAAGCTGGCAGTGAAGAAGATCATATGCAGAGAAGAATAAATCAAATGATCCATTTGCAGCAGACGAGGGAAGAATTTTTTCAAAACACATTCAAGCTGTAGGAGAGAATTAAGAAAATCTACAATAGGAAAGCAAAGGCAGACAAATTTCAAATGGTGCTGAAATGGGATGTTAGAAATGAGGACAAAGGTAAGCACGGTAAGTTCGAAAATCTTTGGAAAGGACCCTTTAAAATTGTTGCATATCGAGGTCAGAATGCTTTTCTTCTGAAGGATATGAATGGGGAAGATTGTCCAGGAGGGCCGGTCAATGGTCAGCTGCTCAAGCGGTACCATTTCTAAGATGTTTTCTGTTGATTACATTGTCATTGTACATACCATTTATTTCAGTTTCATTGTAAGTGTGTGATGTGATCTTGTCTTCAGTTTGGGGCTCGAAGTGAAGGCTATAATTCTGAAGATGGATCGCCGCTTTGATTTGAGTCTGTTAAGTCAATTTTTTCAGTCATTTCAGTTTCAAAATTGAGTTAGTTTGAGTCAAAATTTCAGTCAATAAATCAGTCAACAGTCTTGTGTTGATTTGTCAAAATTGTGGACTCCATAGGCCAATGGATGAAGGCACTGTCTGCTTTCCAAAGATCTATAGTTCTTGGCACCTCCAAGGAGCTACCATCACCATTGGAGCCAATGTTAGAGTCGTTCTGTTCATCCCTCCATCAGAGATCAAAATCTCTTTTGTTGCATTTCATTTTTTAGGTGTCTCATTCACTTCAGTCATTTGCATTCCATTAGGAGCATCGGTCTTCTGACAGAATGGTTTTGTCACTCATGTCCCTCATGTCATGTACCTGCTGGTTTGTGTCTGTCCATCAAAATCAATTTTAAAGTCATTTATAGTCCTGTTTTGGTCTCTTAGTCAGCAAGAGTCATTTCAGTCATTAGGTCTAGGGTTTCACAAATTTTGTCTTCAAAGTGTTCAATAATGCCAGCAGGCCAAAGGGAGGTTCAAAATCAGTTTTCATTTCAAAAAATTTCATCGTTATAATGTTAGATCGTGACTTTTCTTCAAAACTCTGTTTTGAAGAAAATCGTCATTTTGTCCTTTGTAATAAATGCCATGTATATTTTCAAAGTTTTTCAGTTGTTAAAATATTCAGGCACTGCCCTGGTCGCCTTTGCCAAATTCCGTGCCAGTCATCCCTAGAAAAAATTGACAAAAGTTTCGTCATTCAAGTCAAAAAAGTCAAAATGGAAACAAAAACAGAGTTTGTATTAAAAATGTGAAAAGTGCCAAAGCCAAACATTACAAAGGTGGGTTTTTAAGAAGCAAAAATCAAATTCTTCACTATATAAGATATTTTCCACATTTATCAATTCATTTGCATTCAAGAAGACATCAGAGAAATCGAGTTCAATTGTGGAGGAACGAAACCGTGAGTTAGAAGCTGGGACTGTGTATTGGAGTGCTGTGCGGCACGTTGGGAGAAGGCGCGACGCACCGGGAGGTCACGGCTCATAGAGCCGCCATTCACAATGTTGTTTTGAACGTGCGCGACGCACTCACACGGCGTGGTGCACAGGGCTGACAAGCAAAAAATCTCATCACTGCTTCCAAAAATCAAACGACCCAATCTCTTTTGCTCCGAGTAAGTTCGATTGACCTTGCCATTGCTATTAGCTGGTGTTTAGTATGGTTTGAAGGAAAGAATATGAAAGTTTGGAGGTTGAAAATATAAACCCTATATTTTGTCAAAAATTTCTCCTTGGGTTTGAATTTGGGTGTTAAAACTTAACTTTGGTGCCAAAACACTCCCATTTCATTTTTCACCTGTGTTTCTCATCACTGTCATATTTTCATAAGACCCCTCTCCTATTCCCTTATAATCCTATTATCACTCATTCCCATTATCCCTATCTCTAAACCCTACAATTCCCTATCACTATCACTCTCCCATATCATTTTCAAAATTCCTAAATCCCCAAACCCCACATTCCTAAAACATAGTTAAGTGACTGTTATTGCATTCTAATTGTACTTGACAGTCCACTATACCCACTGTCCCTATTTACCACAGCCCCTTCCTACTTGGTATATTTTGGCAATTGAAACAAAGGCACCAATTTGTCATTTTCAACAAACCAAACATACACTTGACATACACATTGCAACACAATGACGGACACAGAGTCATCATATGAGAAAGACAGTGATTCTACCACAGAGCTTCATGCACCAAGAAGGCCTCGTAAAGGAGGAAAACATGTGAGAGAGGAGCCCACCTCATTGACTCAGTTGCAGGCTTGCTCACTTTCCATGGCATGTTTCCGAGAGCAGTCACACTATCAGTATTGTGAGAGCATTGCTCAGATTCAGCATCATCAGGAATTAGCCCAGTTTTTTGTTTTACATTTTCATGATGGTTAGGTTACTCTTACTGGTGTAAAGTTCACCTTGACACCAGAAACCATTTCTCAGGCAACAGGAATACCGAATGTAGGTGAGGAGTGGAACAAAAGACAGCAGGTGGACAGAGTACATTACGAGCCATACATCAGGCCTATCTATGTGAGGCAGCTCAACAGGGTATTCCCATTCCGGTTCCTGAAAGAATCTTATGCACCATTGATGAGACTCATTATCAGATACTTCAGTTGTGAGGGTCGGTTCTCATGTCTCTATGCATACCACATCAGACTATTGATGCATTTCACGAGAGTGAGGATGATGAACATTCCATATTTCATGTGCCGAAACATATAGAGGATGACTAATCTTGTGCAGAAGAAGACTCCCGAGTAGCAACACAATAGCATTTATCATTATGCGCTCATCAAGGTGATTGTGGTACATCAGCTTGGATTGCAAGGCATTGCATGGGAAGATTTCATTTCCTGTGACTTCTTCACAGTCCCTCAGCCTCCTCCAGAGATTTTTCATGATGTGGGTGAGCCTTCACATCAGTTTGAAGGTCCCGAGACAGAGCCTATCAGTGTGCTAGTGTATGTTACTTATCAGAGAGGCGCGAGAGCATTATTTGCAGCAGCCTGACGAGTACTATCTCCACCCGGGGTGGAAGGGGTCTCGTTGTCGTCGTCATCAGCACAGGTACAGATACAGGATAGAGGAAAGAGGCCTATGCATGAGGAGGGCCCTTCAGGAGGCCAGGATACTGATTACATGTTGATTGATGTGGATTTGAGCTCTCCATGCTCAAAACTGAAGGAGATCATTCAGGAGCAGAAAAATGAGATCAGCACATTGACCGACAAGTTACAGAGAGCACAATGGATCATTAAATATATGGAGTAGTGAAATAAGTAGTTTGAGGATCAGCAGACGATCATGGAGTTTCAAAACATCCGTGAGAACCGACGAGCTGCTCGAAGAAGCCCATCCGAGATGACACCTATTGAGCGGGAGATTGAGGCCGATAGAGAGACTTGGCTCGAGAGAGTAAACATTCATCTTGAGAAGCTGTTGGAGAAGGAAAATAAGGAGAAGAACATGCTCAGACATATGAAGAACCATTATTGGGCACGTACACATGTTTGCAAAGCGAAGATCAAGATCTTGAAAGCGACGCTAAGGAGGGCACTGAAGCGTTGTAAAAGACATGGTAGGCTCCAAATCTTGGCTGAAGCTTCTTCGGCTGAGCATGGTACTTGATGAGGGACCTTCAATCCAAATTTCCAGGAGTTTGGAGAAAATTTTGTCATTTTTGAATTTTTTGGTCACTAAACAGGTTTTTCTGCTCGACGCGTAGCGCCACCTTGCGCGCGCTTATGATTGGAAGCTCTTCAGAGGGAAAACTTTACATTTATGAGTTTTTTATGGAAATTTTTACATGCTCATGGATTACCTAAGAATTTCATCAAGTTCTGGGTTGCCTAAAGGGTCAAAAACACCTTGAAAATGGCCTTTCTGCCACTTTTTTCACCCACAGAAAGCAGTGTTTGGAGATTGACCTTTTGGAGAGGCAAATGGACACCAAATCCAGAAATTCCACTTGGGTTGGAAAGAAGATAGGTAGGGCGTTCCAACAAGCTATCATGAGCTCAATTTGGACTTCGGAAAAGGCCTCAAAATTAGCTCCAAACTTGTGCTACGCATAGATATTTTGGGCGCAGCGCATAGAGGATTTTGGCCTATTTTTCACTCCACGGCTCAGAATTTCGCCTAGTTTTGGCTAGTTTCAATTTTTCATGTAACTATTGATCTAATTTGATGTAATTTCATAACCATGATGTAATTTTGGCACATTTTTACTTGTTCTAGAAGATTCATTCACCAAAAGGTGAAATGTGAGTGAATGGATCAGTTTCCTAGCATATAGAGGCAAGTTGTTTCATGGCCTATTTTCTAGTTCCTAGTTTAGATATGGTTGAAATAGCTCCTAGAATGCTGAGCTCAACCCCTAGAGGCATGGGAATGGGTTAGGATTGTCTATATGATGTATTTTCTTAGTCATTTTCAGGGTTGGACATTTGGGATTGCTAGCACTTCATTGTACATTTTATTCTGCAATTTTGGCAAAGGAATAGACCAGGGTTTGCAGCCCTCTTTGGGATACTTGTGGCTCTGTGTTTTGATGGTGTTTTCCTCTATTTATTTTTAATTTCATTGAATTTTATGTGTACAATTTTCATTCTCCTTTATTCTTAAACTAAACAAACAATTTATAAAGGTAGAATTCATTGGTTTGCTTTGCTTTGCCTTCATTTTTGTTTATTTTTTCATGTTTTCATCTATTTGAGGAGGACTCTTGAGACCCTCATGCCCTCTTCAGCTCCTCACCAGTCTGATCCATCCATTTACCCAAGCTAAAGCATCAAAAATATTTCATTCCTTGCCCCAATCAGAATTCTGCAAAAACTAAGCCTAATCCCCGCACCCAAAACTGCCTTTCCCTTTGATCCAACAAAAACCCCCAAAAACACAATCAAACTCCTTTACTTATATACCTAGCCTAAAATTAGCTTTTATTTTAGTCATATCAAGCCCTATTTATTAATTTTCGCTTAGATTTACCCGGAGAGAGCCCTCTCCTATTCTGGTAGGGCTAGCTACCAGAGTCAGCGTGGTTTGATGTTACCCTGAACTCTGCCTTCCTTCAGCTTGAGGTAGATTTAGGAAATAACAGAAACCTCTAACTAGGCATGCTAAGAAACTCAAGGAAGGAAGCAAGGAAGTCCAAGAACCTATTGAAATAGCTAAAGTACCTAAATAACTGGTTGATCTCTCATCACCAACAGTAGAACATGCAACCAACAAAAAAATGAAGGGAAAAGAAGAAATGACAGATTGTCAACATCTTGAGGAAAAATTGAGGTTAGAAAACCAATAAATTGCTATGATGAGAAAGAGGGTTAGGAATCATAGTATTTAAAAAGTAGAATTCAAAAGAATGAAGGTGTTGTGGGAAGGTCAAACTAGTTCTAGGTCTGAAACACCATGCAGTGCAGAACAGTTTTTCACATGGATAGTTCTAGCCATCAAGGAAGTAAAATTTGTCAAAGTAATCAATAGTCACTTGAGAGCCAGTAATACAAGACTTAGAGATCAAGTGGAGGACTTGGATCAATAGCTGAAATTGACTCAAGATGAGTTAAAGAACAAAGGTGCAGAATGACAATCATTAAAAACTCAAAAACTAAATCAATTGAAAATTAAGAAGGAACCCGATGAAAACTATGTTTTTCAGTTCATATGAATTTTTGATTTGATGAAACCAGTGTTATTGTGAGTTTTGGCACATTTATGGTTTTCATTTTGAAAACATTTGGACAAAACTGCTCGCTTAGCAGTTTCATAGTGCAAACAATGTAAAAAGAGTGAAAAGTGCTACGAAACTACTGTAGCGGTGTTTTTCACTCTTTCTCATAAATTTTTGAAGGGAAAAAGTGTGAATTATGACCTAAAACTGCTGGGGAAAATGTAATAAATGTTATTGAAGATAATCTTGGAGGAAAGAAATCAAAATTTTGGAGAAAAAATGTTAAAGGAGCTGTCCTATGAAAAGCGCTATGAAATTGTATTGTTTTCGTAACACACTTTATTTTAGCTCATTTTGAACTGTTTGATGATTGTTTTGGACAGATTGCAATTAGGGAGGATTTTGGGGAGATTTTATTTCAGTTTCTAACAGCAAATAACCTTTAAGTGATGAGTTCATTATGGTCAGAGTGTCTCAAGAATACAAAGGATCCTATGCCTAGAAAATAGGGGACAATTTCCTAGTTTAATGGAGATCAACATTATGATCATAAAGTTTTGAAGCTTATCATCTAGATTCAACCATATGTGAACACACTTGGAAAATAATGTAATTTATTTTAGATAAGGTTGTTATGAGTAGAGATAAGGAGTTTGAATCCCATTTTTAATAGGACTGTTTATTAGATTAGCAGTTATCTTTTTGTAATAAATACCATGGCATATGGTTAGGCAAGATGTCAAGAGTCTGGAGTTTGATGTATCTAGTTGTAGATAAGGTTATCTTATGTTTTAAATGATCTATAAAATATTAAGAAGTCGAATATGCATGGGTTGGACATTTTTAGCGAGAGACTGTGTTTATTGTAAGTGACTAGTTTTCAGCTTAATACAAAGTTTTCTACTTAGCCAACTTGAGATTCATAAAGAGTTCTAGTGTGTTCTTGTTCTAATTGCATCTTATTACTATCCTATGGTAGTGGTGTTGGTTTATTTTACTTATAATTCATCTTTGATACTCTGACTTCGTATATAGACAAACTGATTGTGTTTTTTACTGTTTCACATGTGTATCTCTTGACTAGAACTCTGATATGCCTTGACTTCCATGCTAAGTAGATTGTGTGGTTTTTATGAAGGTATTTTGACTCCATAATCCCAATGTGCACTTTCTAATGTGATTTGCAACCAATATCTATCATTTATCTGCTTATTAAACCACATAGAGTTAGCCATCTATATTTCTATCAAAAATCATTAACCCTTGAGAGAGCCCTCTCAGGTTGAGGAGGCTAAGACTCAATCAAAATATTGGTTTGAAACAGTTACATAAGATTTATTTGATTGTCATCTTATCAAGACTAATTTTGTGATAACATTTTGGTGCGTTTGCTGAGAGTCTGAAGATATACACCTCCTAAAAATTATGAAGCTGAACTCTTGAAGGTAGCAGGAGCTTAGAATCTGTTCTAGGCTCCAACTACCTTGGTGACTCCATTGTTGAAGAATTAAAAATTCATAGATTCATGGTGATTCCACTGGACATATGAAGAGCTCAGATGCTGCCATTCTTGTTTCAAGGTATGCATGTATAGATTTTTTAGGAATTCATGGTTTCCCAAATCATTTTCCTAAGGATGCATATTTTTAAAGTAATGGTCCAAAATTCAATGGAGAATATTTGAGTTTAAATTTGAAGCATATATCAAATTTCTATGACTTTACTGAGCTTCTTAGAGTCAAACATGAAGATGTTTGCATCATATTTTTCTATGGTTCATTTCAATGAAAATGTAAACAATGGATTGAAAGCTTTCCTTTCAGATCTATTAAGTCATTTGCATATTTTTGGCTTATGTTTTTAGAAGAATGTGTTAGTCATTAGTAATTTTTTAATGTTGTAGATGACTAAATGATTTCCTTATATTTCTAGAAACAAAGTTCATGAACATTGTGAGTTATAGAAATCTCACTGCCTTCATTATCCTTAGGATAAATTTTCACTAGTTTATCATCCTTTCATGTCAAGGTCAGCCTGCTACTCCCAAAAGACTCATCATGGGCCCATGCTATTCATTTTCACCATGTCTGGTCACCTTTGGCCTCAAGCTCACTGTTCTTATGTTGCCCAACCGCTCCACTGCTACCTAAGGTCACCAACCAATAAACTCTCTTATGTCTCCCAAATGCCTCAAGCATTGGTGATCTCAAAAATATCTCTGAAGGCTCTTTAGATAAATCAAGTACATTATATTTTGGGTATTCAATACATCAGTTTTCCCAAAACTCTGTTTTAAACCTAATAATCCCAAGTCACGTTTTCAAGCAGAGATGAAGTCCAAAGAGCCTCCCACTAGGTAATTTAGGATTTCATAGGTTGTAGGGTTGTTTTGATGATTTAAGTCACTATTTTTCATATGCCAAAAAGGTAAAATCAAAGAGGATGAAGATCAGAAAGTGGTTGTCCAAAGGAGATAAAAAAATCTTCCAAGGAAGGCCTCTTTGGCCAAACACAAAGTCTACAAAGGAAAACTACCCATTTTGACATTTCGGCAAGGGGTTTCAATGTGACTATCAGCAGAGAACTAAGGTAAGAGTTCAACTCATCACTAAAGACACCTACAGCAAAGGAGAGGCAACATGCCTATTTTCAAAGAAAACTAGGGTTTTCAAGGGAAATTTTCTTGGTTTCATGACCTCCATGATTAAATCATCAAAAAGGCTTGTAGCTTGATGCTCTTACACCTCCTCCTATCCTTAATATACCTTCAAAAACACTCCCAATCACTCCTATCCCTAAAAATCATCATTTTTCTACAAAAACTAGTCTATTGCCACAATTTGACACTTTTTGAGACTAGGCCTGTGTTTTTACCTTTTTAACCCCTTCCCCTCACTCAATTATTGAAATTCCACTTTTCGCTAGTCCCTAACATCTATCCCTATCCCAAAAAATTTCCCCAAGAAATTAGACAACCCTTAACCCCTTCATTCCCCTCCCTCTGCAAGGCGGTCCTAAATCCCCTACACCAAACCCTAATTTCCTCTTCCAACTAAGCTAGGGTTTGATATAAAAAGGAGGCACAAGAGAAAAGGATTCATTTGATAGATCATGTAAGAAAGAATAATTCTATACCAGCTCATAAAAATCATGCCTCCATCATTTTCCAAGAATTCATTCCAAGAGACAAGCCATGTGTCACACCTAGGGCTAGTTTTTCTTCAAATTATGTTTATGAAAAAACAGAGATGAATTTGGAAAATGTGAGAGAGTTTTTTGTCCATAATATGGCAAGAATAAAAACCTCCTTCATTTTTTACACAGGTATCATGGTTTGAGATCAATGTAAAAAATACAGGTGTCACGGGAGAAATTATGCACTTCTGGAGTGACCTTGGGAAAATCGGTTTTTCTCATAGCTAGAGTATCAAAACTACTTTATTAATAAGTAAAATTAAAAATAGACTTCAATATATTTCCAATGAGCTATTATGAGCTCAATTTTGAATTTAGGAAGTCATCCAAAAGTGGTCTGCACCAGCACTCTGCATTTCTGCACCAACATTCATCACTTTTTGACCAGTCATGGGAGATTTGATTTTTGAGCAGGTAAATGGCATCCATTCAGCACAAATCAAGTATTTTGGGAAATTTTACTCATCAATATTTCTAACTAGCTATCATAGAGCTCATTCCGACACCAAAAAGGCCTCCAAATTCCCTCTGAAACATGGCGCTGCGCACAGGAGAAGTTTTTATGTTTTTGAAATTTTGAGGCCCTACGAGCGCAGCACCCTAGGCGCTATGATATTTTTTGGGGTATCCTCAGCTACTAAATTTTACATTTTTGGAATTTTCAAGTCACCAGTAGTCTACCCACAAAATTTCAGGTCAATTGGAGCATTTTTTCCCCCTCAAAAGGTCAAAAAACACCCAAAATTTGACCTTTCTGCCTCCTTTTCTGAACAAGTGTTGCGCCCCTGGAAGCCTTGGTGTTTTCCATTTTTTGGTAAAATTTTAGAGGTAAAATTGAGAAAAAAAATGCATATTTTAAAATTAGACTCCTCATGCTTTCCAACAAGCCATTGCGGAGCCAAATCCGACATCGGGAAGTGGTCCAAAACTTGGTTGCAAAACAACCTATTTTCTACAAAAGTGGTGTTGCGCTCCTGGATTGTCTTTTTCCAAAAAGTCAACAAAACACACAAATTTATGGCAAGATGATTTTTTAATATTTTCTTGGGAAAATCACTCCTAATTTGATTTGGGAGTTATGTTTTGGTGTTTTTCATTTATTATCTTATCTCTTATGTGTCTTGGGCCTTGCATGGTCATTAAGCACATTTATGACATTTATGGCTAAATTAGAGTTTTTGGAAGCCTCTTAGGGTTTCAACCTCCTCATTTTCTCCATAAATATAGCATGAGGGTATTATTTATTTGGTTGGGTTTTTATGACTTATGCTGAAGCAAATACATAGTCTCTTGGAGTTTTTTATGGAAATTTGATGTCTTGGAGCTCATGCATGCCCTGGTTTGCTTGTTGATGGAGAGAGACTATTTGCAGGATCCATAAGCTTGGTTGATGGTGAATTCTTCCTTATGTTCATGTTTTCTGGTTTTCCATTATGTTTTCCAACTTGATATGTTGCAGTAGGACAAAAAAATTAGATTAAGAAATGTCTCCTGATGGCACCTTACTTTTGTTTGTCCTTCACTGCCTTAATGTTTTCTTCTATTGAGATATATTAGGGAATCCATATCTTGCTCTCTAAGAAGTTATTATCTTGTCCATTTCTTGAATGGTTTACATCATTTAGTGTCCAGTATGATTTATGGCTAGCCCTCCATATTGTTGCTACTGAAATACTCTGTCCTTGGAATCACTTCTTTAAAGCAGCTTTGCCTAGGTTTATCAAAGAAGTTTGTTTGAATCATGATATTTGCCTTTACTTAGCTAAAATTGTTTCAAGGAAAATTCATAGCTGTAACTTTAGATGTTAGGATTTTCTCTCCTTCTATGGTTATAGCTACTTGTGTATCTTAAATTTTTTTTCTGTTCTTGATGATGAAATCTATGAAAGTTAAATAAGTATCTTGCCTTTCTATGTTTCATCTAAATATTTTTCTTGGTTGATTATCTGCTTTTAGTCTAAAATCAAATGGATTAGGTTTTGCTTATGCATTTTTATTCTCTTGCTATGCACATAAATCTTCTAACTCTCTCAGTTTACTAGTACATAAAGGATTCAGTTTTTTCCCTTTATTAGCTTATTGTTCTCAAGCTTAATGTTCAACTCATGATCCTTCACAACCTTAAAAGGTCCACCAACCAAGTTAAAATTGCCCTGCAAATGCTCTTGAAACAATTGATGAACTTATCATGACCTTGTTAGACTCCATTGCTCAATGACTTAAAAATATTCCTCGTTTTCTATCTAAATCTATTTGAGCATCATACCCAACCAAAAATAATCAAAATACCTTTCATTTAACATCCAACCTAAAATCAACCCAAATCAACAAACAAGTTTAGATCTTTGCACCTACTAGAGAGATCCCTCTCCGAATCCAGAAAGGCTAGGTCCTTGGATTCCAAATATTGGTTTGATGTTACCCCTGTCCATTTGTATCCCAATCTAGCAAATTACGGGGACCTAATAGAATGGATAGATAGAACAGAGTTGGTGGCAGACTCTCCTTCAATTCAATGCTTTAAACAATGGAATGATGATCATATTGATGAGGAAGTAGATGAGAATTTTTCTTTTTCCTTGTCTTCTTATCTAAAATCATTTGAATGCAAGTCAAAAGATAAGATTCAATTTTTGGATGAAGTTGCTAAGAACATTGAGAAAGACATTGAAGTTTTACAAGGTAAAATTCAATCATATAGTCTTCATGATCATGATCATTCTTTTCAAAAGCTTTTCATGCCAAAACAAAAAGAGAGGGTGTTGCTTCCTTTCTCTTTTGTGATTGAGGAAGAATACATTGCTTTTGAAAATTAGTTTGAACAACATTTTGATAGAACACAATTGAAATCTTGAATGGCTAAGCAAAGAATATATGAGTTGTCCAAAGCTGCAGAATGTCATGAGAAGCATCAAACAGATCATGTCTTCTTTGATCCTATAGCTGACTTGATGTAGGGGCATTAGGACTAGTAAAATACTTTGTATTTTAGTAGGCATAGGGGGGTCTTATGTTTTTAAATTCTCATGTAATTATTAATATTTTGAATAAAATAGTGAGTAATTGTAAATGTTCTCTAACTACTAGAGAACATGAGGGAAGTTGCTTTATTTAGGAAGGTGAAGAGTCAATTTCAGTAATTTTAGGAATTGAGTCTAACTTTAGGACTTTAGAGAATTCCAAGAGTCTTTTTTGAGCTGTTAAGGAAGCTGAACTGATTCATTTTTAATTTGTATAAATATAAGCCTACGGGCAGATAGAGGAGGATCAGAGAGGAAATATTAGTGAGGATAGAAGGGCCATCGAACTGAAAATCTAGCCAAACAAGAAGTTTGTAAGTGGATGCCTTTGTATTTAATTTCATATATGAAATGAGGAAATTGGTTCTGAATGTATGTGGTTTGATTGACTTAAATTATGTGTAAATGGAGAATTTGAAGTTATTTGTAAGTATATCATTTAGGAAGATTGATCACTGAAAGGATCGAACTTGTTTAGAGAAGTTGAGTTAATAATCGGCATGGAGTATATCAATTTGGTTACAATTGAATTGATTTCATAAGGGGTTATAAAAAGAATTAATTGGATTCACATATTGAGTGAAACCGAACTAGAATCACGTTGAGTCTTATTGAATTTGATGCCTCTATGTAAGGCATTGGCAATGGATTGAATCTAGGAGTTCATTGTCTGAAGTAGGACTTTGGTTATTTTTGAAATTGCTGGAATATATATACTCTGTGTTAATTTAGATGCCACTTTGATGTATATTAGCATATACGAAAAGGAAGAATCTTGTCCTTTCCAATTTCTGTTGATATTTCTGGCCAGATTGAATTATATGTATTAATTCCTATGTGAAGGAAGATCTGACTTTGAAGCCACATATGGTGACCTATTGTATTCGTAAACGATGAAATTGAACCATAGGAGATAAGAAATCAGGGGTTTACTGTAGATTTAAATCATAGTAATTGGATATATAAATTAACCATGCATTGATTGGATGTTGGGGTTTTAAAGGACCTGTTTGAAATGTTGAATCAACCCACCATCGAAGGAGGAATCAATGGATTATTGAGCAAAGAGCGAGAGCGGAGTCTATACAAATAATGGCATAGTAAAATATGAGTCAAGGCTCATTCAATAGCAGAGAACCCGTGCAATCAAAGTTACAGAGTTGAAAGTGGAATCTTGAGTGAAAATGCAGAAGAAGTGGTAAAGCAGAGAAGCCAAAGAATAATGGAAGCAGAGTAAATCCTGTGTTGAACATATTTTAATTTTCATTTGCTAGTAAGTGATTTTCGGAATCCAACAATGGGTTTCGCGTTGCTGATGAAATGGTAAGTTGGTTTGTGAAAAAAATGCGATATACGCCAGCGTTTGACACGTGCCCTTGAGTGGTATTCAAATACCGGTCATTTCACATTTTTTTTAGCATTAAAGTTCCGCCCTTGAAAAAACGTGATTTTGACCAAATCCGTCCGATCTGCTGAGAAACAGATCCAAAGGCAGTCGCGTTCAAAGATGCATGGGGTTTAATATGGGGTATGGCCAGTAGTATTTGGAAATGGTAAGAAATAATGGTGGGCCAGATACAAGCATCGGTTTGTGTGTAGTTCATTCGTTGGATAGAATTGGTAAGAGGAAAATTATATAAAGTTATTAACTTACGCGATGGTGTTAGATTATATCCATCACAAAGGTAATATATGAATGTTGTCGGATGAACGGGTCGACCATATGATATGGTTCATAATGAAGCCTCGAGATATGTGCGGTTGGTGATACGATGGTTGGTGAGTTATAAGATTATGTTAACGCAAAGTTTGAGTTATAAATATGAAATTTGATTTATGAGACTTATAATCATGTATTAAAAGTTGAAGAAATCTTCTTTGAGGATTTAATTTGTAAGCTTCCTCATTTAATTGTGGAGTATTGCCTAGATTGAGAGTTTTGTTTGGGAAATAATTTCGAACAAAAATAATGTGAGACATTATTATATGTATTCAGAATTGGAGAATGTGGGTAAACAAGAAGGCATGCCATCATGTGGTATCAGAGCAGGAAAGGCTCTATTTGAAGAAAATGATTTTTTATTTTGTAATTAAATATGAATGTGTGATGAGAGAATGAAAGAAGATCAGATTCTAAAATCTGATATGCAAGGATACACAGGGTTGTAGAGAACAGAGATTTGCAGAATTGAATGAATGAAGAGCAAGATCATTTAGGGATCTTGCAGGTAAAATAATTTTAAATCTGACTGCAGAATTATGGTTGCAGGGAAATGAAGACAGAGTTTTGATGATGATGGCAGTGAACCTGATATTCAGCTAAAGGTTGGATAGGGAGAGCAATTGCAGTGTTCTCAAGAGAAGGTGAGTTGATGAGCAGTGTTCAACTTTGGTTTAAAGAATTTTTTTCAGAATTCAGATTGTAGGAAATTGAAGAAATCTCAGCAAAGTAGATCACAGCTTTGAGAGAAGTGATGAAAGAGTCGAGCAGATGATTTTGAGTGAAGAAGAAAGTGTGGCAGAACCTGGAGAATTTCCAACAGAGGTTGGATGAAAGAAGAACATATGTGTTCTTGAAAATTTGCAGAGTGAAGCCTAGAGAGAGCAGAAGAGAGTGCTCAGAAGGTTCCAGCAGATAGGGGACCAATACTTGACAAAAGCCCAGATCCAAAGGAAAGGATTGGTGAGGTAAGTGGTAGCAGGAGAGATTTCTTTTGCAGAGGCTTAGTGCAACTGATGAGTGAAGAAATCATGGAGGAGAGGATGAATACTGATAGTCATAGCAGAGATTGCAGAGGTTCTAAGAGAGGCCAAAATAGAGAAGAGAAAGAAGATGACAGGACAAATGGCATGAGGAAGAAATTGACGGATGCAGAATATTGAAAAGAGATAGCTAATATCATAGAACTGTTTAACAAACTAAAGATGATGATAGAGGAAATCTAGAGAGTTGGTTGGCTCATGAAGAAGAGAGTGAAATGGAAATCATTACAGTTGAGGTTGAGACAAAAGGAGATTTCCTTGTTGAAAGAGGAACTCAAATCAGCTGAGTTGAGGAAAGAAATTTCTGTTTGTGAAAAAGAACATAGTACAGATGAAGAATGGAGATCTGCAAGAGATCTTTTGAGACATGGTGAAGGTTTAAGGTAGCAAGAATTTTGTCTTGCTGAAGAGAAAATCATTGATGATTTCCTAAGTAACTATTGGAAAAGTCCAGATCAACTGGATGAGGTAAAGCCTTGTATTTTTGAACCTGTCAATTGTGAGGTGATGACAGGTTCTACAGAGGAAGAAAAACTCAGAGTTCTTGAGTCAAGGATGGAATTTTAATATTCCACATGCAGATCTGTTCAAAGGGAAGTGCTTGAGAAAGAAACCAAGAATGAAAAGTCTTGTGGTTTTAAAACTAAAGAGTTGTGTATGTTTGCAGGTAAATCACAGGGAGATGAACAAGCTTTAAAGTTTGTTGAGGAGGAGAAATTGAATCTAGAATCTGTTCAGATCAATGTTGAGATAACAAGTTCTCAAGAGGAATTGAAGACAAGAGATTCTAATGAGGATATTCAGTAGAATATTGAGGCAGAGAGAGAAGGACCAGCTGATGATTGGTCAAGAGCAAGCAAAGGCATAAAAGGTTGGGTGAAGTTCCCAAAATCTACTCCAATTGAAGTTGTTGAATTGTATAGAAGGTTGGATTTTCAAAGAAGAGAATTGGAGAAGCAGAGGACCTATGCACAGGATAAGTTGTTGAAGAAGCAAGACAGAGGAATTGTCATGAATGACAATAAGAGAACAGAGGATAAGAAAATGATTCAGCAAAATGAAGGAGTTCATTTTGGTGAATCCCAGCAGAAGGACATTCATAAAACAGATGATGGAAAGAAGGAGAGACTAGCTGACAGTCTCATGGAGGATGCAAATCATCATACTGATGTGCTGACAGAGGATTTGGAAGGAAACTCAGAACAACATACTGATGTGTTGTTAGAGGAGGAAGAAGTATTGAGATCATGTAATTTTTGTGCTGAAGGTTCATGTGTTAATTATGCAAGAAAAGAAGAACAGAAAATGGAAGTTGTTAGGAAAATTAATAAGAAGGAAACTATGTTAGCTAAAAACATAGTGAAGGATCATCATTTTAACATGGTGATTGGAACAGTGGAGATAAATCTAGAAGCTGAGAAGAAAGACCGTGAAGAATATCAGAGTCTTTAAAGGGACTTAGAACTGCAGAGAGAATAATTGGTGACTAGATCATCAATTGAGACCATTAGGTCTTGTGATTTTAAAATTGACAATTTGTTTATGTCCACAGGCATTGAAGAAGACAATCCATATTGTGGAATTGTCTTAAGGGAAGAAGGACTATTGCAGAAAGAAGGTGGGATAGTCATGCAGAAACTTGCTACTATTGGTGACCAAGAAGAATTGGCTTGTCTGATGGGCCAAGAGCAGATTGTGAGGCAGATTTTTAAAACTGACACAGTGATGAAGAATCAGAATTCTATTTTGATAGGGGAAGATGAAAATGCAGAATTGGAAGAACTTGATTTGATTTCCAGAATCAATCAAGGAGATGAAAGACAATTAATGAAGACTGTCAAGGGAGAAGAAGAAGGGGGATATGCTGAAACTAAATTTCAGCGTAATGATGATGTGAAACAAATAAAAAAATGGGGATATGCTGAAACTGAATTGCAACATACTGATGATGTGAAACAAATACAAAAGAGATGGCTGAAATGTTTGCTGGAAACATTTGAAGAAGAGAAAGAAATTGCAGACACTAGGGTGAAATTGCCTGAAGCTGTGAAAGAAATAATAGCAGATACTAGTTTGCAGAATTTCATTATGCTTACTAGTATACAAAGAGAAATGAAGGATTATGTTACTTTAGTTAGAGAATTGAAAGATAATTTACTTTTTAAAAGTAAATTTGCAGGTGATGAATAGAAGAAAATTGTTGCAAGAGGAGATATCTTAAGAGATATTCAGGAAGAGTTTTCCTGTAGCGGAAGACAAGAGGGTATGGATGATAGGGTGGTCACAAGGGCTCAACAATTAAGAGAAAGAGCTGAAGTAAAAGCAGCAAAATTCTTGGAGGCAGTAACAACAGCAGTATTGGCAACAGTAGAGATTGGAAGCAGCAGCAATGGGCAGAGAAATTTCCAGACAAGAGATAAGCTGGACAAAGAAATTGAAAGCATCAAAATACTGATGGTGAAGGTGTCTCAGAAGTAGCAGAGAACAACAAGAAAGAAGAAGGATTTTAGCAAAGGAAATACAAGAAGATATTGTGAAAGTATAGTTGGAGGTAATTTACAGAACAAGATATGGAGACCTAGAGAAGTGCAGTTGAAGGATGATGGAGCTGATGGACAGCATCAAAACAAAGTATGGGACTCAGGAAAACAAAACTGCAGACACATGATCAGGAGATCATGATCAATTTTGAACCTTGGGAGTCTGATGCAGGGGCATTAGGAACAATAAAATACTTTGTATCTAAGTAGGCATAGGGGGGTATTATGTTTTTAAATTCTCATGTAATTATTAATATTTTGAATAAAATAGTGAGGAATTGTAAATGTTCTCTAACCACTAAAGAACATGAGGGAAGTTGATTGAGTTAGGAAGGTGAAGAGTTAGTTTCGGTAATTTTAGGAATTGAGTCTAACTTTAGGACTTTGGAGAATTCCAAGAGTATTTTTTGAGCTGCTAAGGAAGCTAAACTAATTCGTTTTTAATTTTTATAAATGTAAGCCTATGGGCAGATAGAGGAGGATTAGAGAGGACAGATTAGTGAGGATAGAAGGGCCATCGAACTAAAAATCTGGCCAAACAAGAAGTTTGTAAGTGGATTCCTTTGTATTTAATTTCATATATGAAATGAGGAAATTGGTTCTGAATGTATGTGGTTTTATTGACTTAAATTCTGTGTAAATGGAGAATTTGAGGTTATTTGTAAGTATATCATCTAGGAATATCGATCACTGAAAGGATCGATCTTGTTTAGAGAAGTTGAGTTAATAATCAGCCTAGAGTATATTTATTTGGTTACAATTGAATTGATTTCATAAGGGGTTATAAAAATAATTAATTGGATTCACAGATTGAGTGAAACCGAACTGGAATCACGTTGAGTCTTATTGAATTTGATGCCTCTGTGTAAGGCATTGGCAATGGATTGAATCTAGGGGTTCGTTGTCTGAAGTAGGACTTTGGTTCTTTTTGAAATTACTGGAATATATATACTCTGTGTTAATTTAGATGCCACTTTGATGTATATTAGCATCTACGAAAAGGAAGAATCTTGTCCTTTCCAATTTTCGTTGATATTTCTGGCCAGATCGAATTATATGTATTAATTCCTGTGTGAAGGAAGATCTGACTTTGAAGCCACATATGGGGACCTATTGTATTCGTAAAAGATGAAATTGAATCATAGGAGATATGCATTCAGGGGTTTACTGTAGATTTAAATCACAGTAATTGGATATAGAAATTAACCATGCGTTGATTGGATGTTGGGGTTTTAAAGGACCTGTTTGAAATGTTGAATCAACCCACTGTTGAAGGAGGAATCAATGGATCATTGAGCAAAGAGCGAGAGCGGAGTCTATACAGATAATGGCATAGTAAAATATGAGTCAAGGCTCATTCAATAGAAGAGAACCCATGCAATTGAAGTTACAGAGTTGAAAGCAGAATCTTTAGTGAAAACGCAGAAGAAGTGGTAAAGCGGAGAAGCCAAAGCATAATGGAAGCAGAGTAAATCCTGCGTTGAACGTATTTTAATTTGCATTTTCTCGTAGGCGATTTTCGGAATCCAACAATGGGTTTTGCATTGGTGATGAAATGGTAAGTTAGTTTGTAAAAAAAAACGTGATATACGCCAGCGTTTGACACGTGCCCTTGAGTGGTATTCAAATACCAGTCATTTCACGTTTTTTTTTAGTGTTAAAGTTCCGCCCTTGAAAAAACGCTATTTCGACCAAATCCGTTCGATCTGTTGAGCAATAGATCAAAAGGTAGTCGTGTTCAAAGATGCACGAGGTTTAATATGGGGTATGGCTAGCGGTATTTGGAAATGGTAAGAAATAATGGTGGGCCAGATACGAGCATCGGTTTGTGTGTAGTTCATTCATTGGATAGAATTGGTATGAGGAAACTTATATCAAGTTATTAACTTACACGATGGTGTTATATTATATGCATCACAAAGGTAAGATATGAATGTCGTTGGATGAACGGGTCGGCCATATGATATGGTTCATAATGAAGCCTCGAGATATGTGCGATTGGTGATACAATGATTGGTGAGTTATAAGATTATGTTAATGCAAAGTTTGAGTTATAAATATGAAATTTGATTTATGAGACTTATAATCATATATTAAAAGTTTAAGAAATCTTCTTTGAGGATTTAATTTGTAAGCTTCCTCATTTAATTGTGGAGTATTGCCTAGATTTAGAGTTTTGTTTGGGAAATAATTTCAAACAAAAATAATGTGAGACATTATTATATGTATTCAGAATTGGAGAATGTGGGTAAACAAGAAGGCATGCCATCATGACTACATGGAAGAGGTCTACAGTTCAGATTTTCAATCATATTTTCATTATGAGGAACAGATCCATTTTATTTTTCCTTGGTCATTTTAGTATCATGCTTACTCTTGGTTCAAGTGTCAGATCAGATCAATGACTGGCTTCATTGGAAGTTTCATATTTCTTGAGTTAAAAATGGAGATTGCAGCTGTTAGGGTAGGTAGCAGTGTGTGAATAATCTAAAAGTTGACTGGGCATCTTTTCATTAGGTACAAATTTGGTTGTTCTATAGTGATCATCAACCTTGAGCCCAAGGTGAAGGCCATAAGAGCTTGGCGAAGTTTCCATAAATTTTGGAGGTTTTATTTCCAAGAAGATGGATGGAACTAGAAATACGAGTTCTTAGTGTACCATAGGGGCACACTATCCCAAGTGGAGCCCCTGTTATCACCCAAAAATTTTCAAAACATTATTGTGTCAACTCTATTTTTTATCATGATTTCAAAATAGGTTTAGAAGTTATTTTAGGATTTGGTTAAGGGTAGGTTAGATTTTTACAAGTTCAGAGGTCATCATTAAGTTCAAATAAAATCTTTTAAAGGTTCATTCATTGTCAAATATCCATATTTTCCATTTGGGAGTCATTTCATAAGGTTTTTGGTCAAAACTATGCAATTAACCAAGAATCCAAATTTTCATAGCGCCGCTACTTCAAAAAAGTTGATTTGCACTACGAAAGCGCTAATAGTTTCGTAGCGCAAACTAGGAAAAGTACATTGTCGGCGCTACAAAAGTGCGGTTTCTTAATTGTCTTGTCATTCAAGCTGAAACTTGTCAGAATCTGTTGGGAAATCATAGGTTAGTGGTATGATGAGTCAGTTAGTGATGAGATTCAATGTACTTACCCATATTGTATTCATCATTGTCATGATAGGGTATGAATGAGGCATCATTCAATTATGAGATGACATTTCAAATTCAATTTTTTTCCTAATTTAGTCATTCTTGTCTCATTTTCCTCCATACGAGTGTCTGAGATCTGAAGTAGTGAAGCCAAACCTGTGGTTATTCCATACAAAGGTTATCTTCATCCTAATCAAGTGAGGTTGTTTCATATAATCAAGCGAGGCAGATATATCCTAATCAAGCAAGGTTGTTTCATATATTCAAGCGAGGCTGACAGGATTTTTCTGAGAAGCATGGAAAAGGAAAAGAAAGATCATAGAGGGGGACATTACTTAAGATATGAGCCTAAAAATATTAATTCCATTGTCAGTGATAGAGGTATTCAGCAGAGTAGGTTGTCTTCATTTTTGTGAAAAGCTGCAGGGTTTCCGCACACAGGTGTCTAAAGAATTTTCCTTGCACTTCAATGGAACAACTACCAAGGTTGTAATGCTAAATGTGCCAATTACACCAGAAATTATTTCTACTATGACAAAAATACCAAGGGGACAAGAAACTTGGTTCAAAGGTTTCAAATTTGATATGGACTTATGCAAGGAATTCATGAAATCTGAATATGCAAATATGGACCTCAATAATAAAATCGCTAGAGGCTGCATCAAAGACATTTAGGCAAAGCTGTTGCTCAACATCCATAGATATTTTACATGTGAAGGCAGGTATCATAAGGTCTACACATATCATTTCAAGCTACTTCTGCATTTTGCAGGAAAAATTTCACTTGATTTTCCCTTTTACCTGCATAGGAGTCTTGCTAAAATGGTTGATAAAGTACAAGCCAAATCTGAACATTGTGAAACATCTTTGTTTCATCATGGTTTGATGAAGTTGTTGATTTTGAATGAGCTTCAGAATATAGGAAGGGATTGGTCATTCTTTTTTTTTTATGAATGGTTTTGAGCTGGAAATCCTAACCCCAGCTAGAAACCCTAAAATTAAAGGAACTCCTTCACCACCAGTAGCAGAGTCTAGTCAGCCTATGGTTGCAAAACCAAAGGAATTTACAAAACTGAAACCAAGGAAACAAGTTGAGAAAAGGACAGAGAGGACACAAGTTCTTATTTCACAAACTCCATCACCTGCAAAACAGAGTTCAAAGAGTGTCAAAGAGGCAAAATAGAAAAATGATGTCAGGAAGCAATAAATCAAAAGAGTGACAAGAAGCCAAGCACTAGCATCAAAAGGAAAGCCAATTGTTTCATTTTCAGAGGATAGCCCAGTAATTAAGGGAAATTTAGATGACATCCTGTATGCTATTGACATAGAGGAGACACCCATTGTGCAAGATGACTTCATTGGAGTAGATGAACACAAATAGAAAAAGGTTAAGTCTGCAAAGAAGCTTGATTTTGAGGGTGAAAATACAGCTTTTATCTTTCAAGAAAGGAAACCTTTAACTAGGCATACTAATAAAATCAAGGAAGGCAGCAAGGAAGTCCAAGAACCTATTGAAACTAAAGTCCCTTAAGAAGTGGTTTATCTCTCATCACCAAAATTAGAACATGCAACCAACAGAACAATGAAGGGAAAAGAAGAAATGACAGAGTGTCAAGATCTTGAGGAGAAATTGAGGTTAGAAAACCAAGAAATTTCTATGATGATAAAGAGGGTTAGGAAGCATAGTATTGAAAAAGAAGAATTCAAAAGAATGAAGGCACTGTGGGAAGGTCAAAATGGTTCTAGGTTTGAAACCCAAATCAGTGCAGAATAGTTTTTCACATGGACAGTTCCAGCCATCAAGGAAGCTAAATTTATCTAAGTAATCAATAGTAACTTGAGAGCCAGTAATAGAAGACTTAGAGATCAAGTGGAGGACTTGGATCAACAGCTGAAATTGACTCAAAATGAGTTAAAGAACAAAGGTGCAGAATGACAATCATTAAAAAGTCAAAAACTAAATCAAGTGAAAATTAAGAAGGAACCTCATGAAAACTGTGTTTTTCAGTTCATATGAATTTTTGATTTGATGAAACCAGTGTTGTTATGAATTTTTGAAAATTTATGGTTTTAATTTTGAAAAAATTTGGACAAAACTGCTCACTCAACAGTTTCGTAGCGCAAACAGTGTAAAAAGAGTGAAAAGCGGTACAAAACTACTGTAGCAGCTTTTTTCACTCTTTCTCATAAATGTTTGAAAGGAAAAAGTGTGAATTATGACCTGAAATTGCTGGGGAGGATGTAATAAATGTTATTGAAGATAATCTTGGAGGAAAGAAATCAAAATTTTGGAGGAAAAAGGTGAAAGGAGCTACGCTATGAAAAGCGCTACGAAACTGTGTTGTTTTCGTAGCACATTTTATTTCAACTCGTTTTGAACAGTTTGATGATTCTTTTGGACAGCTTGGACTTAGGGAGGATTTTGGGCAGATGTTATTTCAGTTTCTAACAACAAATAACCTTGAAGTGATGAGTTCATGATGGTCAAACTGTCTCAAGAATACAAAGGATCCTATCCCTAGAAAACAGGGGATAGTTTCTTAGTTTAATGGAGATCAGCATTATGGCCATAAAGTTTTGAAGCTTATCATCTGGATTCGACCATATGTGAGTACGCTTGGAAAATAATGTAATTTAGTTTAGATAAGGTTGTTATGAGTAGAGATAAGGAGTTTGAATCCTATTTTTAATAGGATTGTTTATTAGATTAGCAGCTATCTTTTTGTAATAAATACCATGTTATATGGTTAGGCAAGATTTCAAGAGTCTGGAGTTCGATGTATCTAGCTATATATAAGGTTATCTTATGTTTTAAATGATCTATAAAAGATCAAGAAGTCGAATATGCATGGGTTGGACAGTTTTAGTTAAAGACTGTGTTTATTGTAAGTGACTAGTTTTCAGCTTAATACAGAGTTTTCTACTTATCCAACTTGAGATTGATAAAGAGTTCTAGTGTGTTCTTGTTCTAATTGCATCTTATTACTATCCTATGGAAGTAGTGCTTGTTTATGTTACTCATAATTCATATTTGATGCTCTGACTTCCTATATAGACAAAACGACTGTGCTTTTTACTGTTTCACATGTGTATCTCTTGACTAGAACTCTAATGTGCCTTGACTTCCATGCTAAGTAGATTGTGTGGTTTTTATGAAGCTATTTTGACTCCATAAGACAAAAAACAAATGTGCACTTACTGATGTGATTCGCAACCAATATCTATCATTTATATGCTTATTACCCCACATAGAGTTATCCATCTATATTTCTATAAAAATTCATTAACCCTTGAGAGAGCCCTCTCAGGCCAAGGAGGCTAAGCCTCAATCAAAAGATTGGTTTGAAACAGTCACATGAGATTGATTTGATTAGTAGCCTATCAGGTCTAATTTTGTGATAACATTTTTGTGCGTCTGCTGGGAATCTGAAGATATGCATCTCCTGAAAATTATGAAGTTGAACTCTTGAAGTTAGTAGGAGCTCAGAATCTGTTCCAAGCTGCAACTACCTTGGTGAATCCATTGTTGAAGAATTCAAAATTGATAGATTCATGGTGATTCCATTGGACATATGAAGAGCTCAGATGTTGCCATTCTTGTTTCAAGGTATGCATATATAGATTTTTTAGGAATTCATGGTTTCCCAAATCATTTTCCCAAGGATGCATATTTTTTAAGGAATGTCCAAAATTCAATGCAGAAGATTTGAGTTTGAATTTGAAGCATATATCAGAATTATGTGCCTTTACTGAGCTTCTTAGAGTCAAACATGAATAGTTTTGCATCATATTGTTCTATGATTCATTTCAAGGAAAATGTAAACAATGGATTGAAAGCTTTCCTATCAGATCTATTAAGTCATTTGCCGATTTTTGGCTTATGTTTTAAGAAGAATGGATAGACAGAACAGAGTTCGTGGTAGACTCTCCTTCAATTCAAGGCTTTAAACTTTGGAATGATGATCATATTGATGAGGAAGTAGATGAAAATTTTTCTTTGCCTTGTCTTCTTATATAAAATCATTTGAATGCAAGTCAAAATATAAGATTCAATTTTTGGATGAAGTTGCTAAGAGCATTGAGAAAGACATTGAAGTTTTACATGGTCAAATTCAATCATATAGTCTTCATGATCATGATCATTCTTTTCAAAAGCTTTTCATGCCAGAAGACAAAGAGAGGGTGTTGCTTCCTTTCTCTTTTGTGATTGAGGAAGAATACACTGTTTTTGAAAATCTGTTTGAACAACAGTTTGATAGCACACAACTAAAATCTTGTATGGCCGAGCAAAGCATACATGAGTTGTCCAAAGCCGCAGAATGTCATGAGAAGCATCAAATAGATCATGTCTTCTTTGATCCTATAGATGACTACATGGAAGAGTTCTACAGTTCAGATTTTCAATTATATTTTCATTATGAGGAATAGATCCATTTTATGTTGCCTTGGTCATTTCAGTATCATGCCTACTATTGATTCAAGTTTCAGATCAGATAAATGACTGGCTTCATTGGAAGTTTCATGTTTCTTGAGTTAAAAATGGAGATTTCAGCTATTACGGTAGGTAGGAGTGTGTGAATAAGATCAAAGTTGATTGGGCATATTTTCAGTAGGTACAGATTTGGTTCTTCTATAGTGATCATCAAGCTTGAGCCCGAGGTGAAGGCCATAAGAGCTTGGCGAGGTTTTCATAAATTTCAGATATTTTATTTCCAAGAAGATGGATGGAACTGAAACTACTTGTTCTTACTGTACCAAAGGGGCACACAATCCCAAGTGGAGCCACTGTTATCACCCAAAAATTTCAAAACATTATTGTGTCAACTCTGTTTTTTATCATGATTTCAAAATAGGTTTAGAAGTCATTTTAGGATTTGGTTAAGGGTGGGTTAGATTTTTACAAGTTCAAAGGTCATCACTAAGTTCAAATAAAGTCTTTTAAAGGTTCATTCATTATAAAATATCCATATTTTCCATTTGGGAGTCATTCCATAAGGTTTTGAGTCAAAACTATGCAATTAGCCAAGAATCCACGTTTTCATAGCGCTGCTAGTTCAAAAAAGTTGATTTGCACTACGAAAGTGTTAATAATTTCATAGCGCAAACTAGGAAAAATACACTTCCGGTGCTACGAAAACGCGGTTTCTTAACTGTCTTGTCATTCGAGCTGAAATTTGTCAGAATCCATTGGGAAATCATAGGATAGTGTTATGATGAGTTAGTTAGTGATGAGATTCAATGTACTTACCCATCTTGCAGTCATCATTGTCATGATAGGGTATGAATGAGGCATCATTTAGTTATGAGATGACATTTCAAATTCAAAATTTTGCCTAATTTAGTCATTCTCATTTCATTTGCCTCCATACGAGTGTCTGAGCTCTGAATTAGTCAAGCCAAACCTGTGGCTATTCCATACAAATATTATCTTCATCCTAATCAAGCAAGGTTGTTTCATATAATCAAGCGAGGCAGATATATCCTAATCAAGCGAGGATGTTTCATATATTCAAGCGAGGTTGACAGGATTTTTCTGAGAAGCATGGCAGAGGAAAAGAAAATTCACAGAGGGGGACATTTCTTAAGATATGAGCCTAAAAATATGAAGTCCATTATTGAAGACCCATCAGTGATGGAGGCATTCAATAGGTTTTGTGAAAAGCTGCAGAGTTTCCACACACAGGTGTCTAAAGAATTTTCCTTGCACTTCAATGGAACAACTACCAAGGTTGGAATGCTAAATGTACCAGTTACACCAGAAATTATTGCTACTGTGACAGAAATACCAAGGGGACAATAAACTTGGTTCAAATGTTTCAAATTTTATATAGAGCCATGCAAGGAATTCATGAAATTTGAGTATGCAGATATGGACCTCAATAATGCAATCCCTAGAGGCTGCATCAAAGACATTTATGCAAAGTTGTTGCTCAACATCTATAGATATTTTACATGTGAAGGCAGGTATCATAAGTTCTACACATATCATTTCAAGCCGCTTCTGCATTTCACAGGTAAAATGTCACTTGATTTTCTCTTTTACCTGCATAGGAGTCTTGCTAAAATGGCTGATAAAGTACAAGCCAAATCTGAAGGTTGTGAAACATCTTTGTTTCATCATGGTTTGATGAAGTTGTTGATTTTGAATGAGCTTCAGAAGATAGGAAGGGATTGGTCATCCTTTTTGTTTATGAATGGTTTTGTGCTAGAAACCCTATCCCCATCTCGAAACCCTAAAACTAAAGGAGCTCCTTCAAGACCAGTAGGAGAGTCTAGTCAGCTTATGGTTGCAAAACCAAAGGAATTTGCAAAACTGAAACCAAGGAAGAAAGTTGAGAAAGGATAGAGCAAACACAAGTGCTTATTTCACAAACTCCATCACCTGAAAAACAGAGGTCAAAGAGTGTCAAAGAGGCAAAACAGAAAAATGATGTCAACAAGCTGGAAATCAAAAGAGTGAGAAGAATCCAAGCACTGGCATCAAAAGGAAAGACAATTGTTTCATTTTCAGAGGATATCCCAGTAATTAAGGGAAATTTAGATGACATCCTGCATGCTATTGACATAGTGGAGACACCCATTATGCAAGCTGACTTCATTGGAGTAGATGAACACAAATAGAAAAAGGTTAAGTCTGCAAAGAAGCTTGAGTTTGAGGGTGAAAATGCAGCTTTTATCTTTCAAGCAAGGAAAACTTTAACTAGGCATGCTAAGAAACTCAAGGAAGGCAACAAGGAAGTCCAAGAACCTATTGAAATAGATAAAGTCCCTCAAGAAGTGGCTGATCTCTCATCACCAACAGTAAAACATGCACCCAATAGAACAATGAAGGGAAAAGAAGAAATGACAGAGTGTCAACACCTTGAGGAGAAATTGAGGTTAGAAAACCAAGAAATTGCTATGATGAGAAAGAGAGCTAGGAAGCATAGTATTGAAAAAGAAGAATTCAGAAGAATGAAGGCACTATGGGAAGGTCAAACTGGTTCTAGGTCTGAAACCCCAAGCAGTTCAGAACAGTTTTTCACATGGACAATTCCAACCATCAAGGAAGCTAAATTTCTCAGAGTAATCAATACTCACTTGAGAGCCAGTAATATAAAACTTAGAGATCAAGTGGAGGAATTGGAGTAGCAGCTGAAATTGACTCAATATGAGTTAAAGAACAAAGGTGCAGAATTACAATCATTAAAAAGTCAAAACCTAAATCAAGTGAAAACTAAGAAGGAACCTAATGAAAACTGTTTTTTTCAGTTCATATAACTTTTTGATTTGATGAAACTAGTGTTATTGTGAGTTTTGGCACATTTATGGTTTTCATTTTGAAACAATTTGGAAAAAACTGCTCACTTAGCATTTTCGTAGTGCAAACAATGTAAAAAGAGTGAAAAGCATTACGAAACTGCTGTAGCAGCTTTTTTCACTCTTTCTCATAAATGTTTGAAAGGAAAAAGTGTGAATTATGACCTGAAATTTCTAGGGAGGATGTAATAACTGTTATTGAAGATAATCCTAGAGGAAAGAAATAAAAATTTTGGAGAAAAAATATTAAAGGAGCTGTGCTACGAAAAGCACCACGAAACTGTGTTGTTTTCGTAGCACATTTTATTTCAGCGCATTTTGAACAATTTGATGATGGTTTTGGACAGCTTAGACTTAGGGAGGAATTTGGGCAGATGTTATTTCAGTTTCTAACAGCAAATAACCTCGAAGTGATGAGTTCATGATTGTCAGAGTGTCTCAAGAATACAAAGGTTCCTATGCCTAGAAACAGGGGACAATTTCCTAGTTTAATGGAGATCAGCATTATGGTCATAAAGTTTTGAAGCTTATCATCTGGATTTGACCATATGTGAATACACTTGGAAAATAATGTAATTTATTTTAGATAAGGTTTTTATGAGTAGAGATAAGGAGTTTGAATCCTATTTGTAATAGGATTGTTTATTAGATTAGCATCTGTCTTTTTGTAATAAATACCATGTCATATGGTTAGGCAAGGTGTCAAGAGTCTGGAGTTCAATGCATCTAGCTGTAGATAAGGTTATATTATGTTGTAAATGATCTATAAAATATCAAGAAGTTGAATATGCATGGGCTGGACATTTTTAGCAAGAGACTGTGTTTATTGTAAGTGACTGGTTTTGAGCTTAATACAGAGTTTTCTACTTAGCTAACTTGAGATTCATAAAGATTTATAGTGTGTTATTGTTCTAATTCCATCTTATTACTATCCTATGGTAGTGGTGTTTGTTTATGTTACTTAGAATTCATCTTTGATGCTTTGACTTCCTATATAGACAAACTAACTATGTTTTTTACTATTTCACCTGTGTATCTCTTGACTAGAACTCTGATATGCCTTCACTTCCATGCTAAGTAGATTGTGTGGTTTTTTTGAAACTATTTTGACTCCATAAGCTCAATGTGCACTTGCTGATGTGATTTGCAACCAATATCTATCATGTAACTGCTTATTACCCCACATAAAGTTAGCCATCTATATTTCTATCGAAAATCATTAACCCTTGAGAGAGCCCTCTCAGGTTGAGGAGGCTAAGCCTCAATCAAAATATTGGTTTGAAACAGTTACATGAGATTTATTTTATTAGTAATCTATTAGGTCTAATTTTGTGATAACATTTTGGTGCGTCTGTCGAGAGTTTGAAGATATACATCTCCCGAAAATTATGAAGCTGACCTCTTGAAGGTAGCAGGAGCTTAGAATCTGTTCCAGGCTACAACTACCTTGGCGATTCCATTGTTGAAGAATTCAAAATTCATAGATTCATGGTGATTCCATTGGACATATGAAGAGCTCAGATGCTGCCATTCTTGTTTCAAGTTATGCATGTATAGTTTTTTTAGGAATTCACGGTTTCCCAAATCATTTTCCCAAGGATGCATATTTTTTAAGGAAAGGTCGAAAATTCAATGGAGAATATTTGAGTTTGACTTTGAATAATATATCAGATTTATCTGACTTTACTAAGCTTCTTAGAGTCAAACATGAAGATTTTTGCATCATATTGTTCTATGATTCATTTCAAGGAAAATGTAAACAATGAATTGAAAGCTTTCCTGTCAGATCTATTAAGTCATTTGCAGATTTTTGGCTTATGTTTTTAGAAGAATGGATAGACAGAACAGAGTTCGTGGTAGACTCTCCTTCAATTCAAGGCTTTAAACAATGGAATTATGATCATATTGATGAGGAAGTAGATGAAAATTTTTCTTTGTCCTTGTCTTCTTATCTAAAATGAGTTGAATGCAAGTCAAAAGATAAGATTCAATTTTTGGATGAAGTTGCTAACAACATTGAGAAAGACATTGAAGTTTTACAAGGTCAAATTCAATCATATATTCTTCATGATCATGATCATTCTGTTCAAAATATTTTCATTCTAGAACACAAAGAGAGGGTGTTGCTTCCTTGCTTTTTTGTGATTGAGGAAGAATACATTGTTTTTGAAAATCAGTTTGAACAGCAGTTTGATAGCACACAACTGAAATCTTGTATGGCTAAGAAAAGCATACTTGAGTTGTCCAAAGCTACAGAATGTCATGAGAAGCATCAAACAAATCATGTCTGCTTTGATCATATAGCTGACTACATGGAAGAGTTCTACAGTTCATATTTTCAATTATATTTTCATTATGAGGAACAGATCCATTTTATGTTTCCTTGGTCATTTCAGTATCATGCTTACTCTTGGTTAAAGTGTCAGATCTGATCAATGACTGGCTTCATTAGAAGTTTCATGTTGCTTGAGTTAAAAATGGAGATTTCAACTATTAGGGTAGGTAGGAGTGTGTGAATAAGCTCAAAGTTGATTGAGCATATTTTCAGTAGGTACAGATTTGATTCTTCTATAGTGATCATCAAGCTTGAGCCCGAGGTGAAGGCCATAAGAGCTCGGAAAATTTTTCATAAATTTCAGATTTTTTATTTCCAAGAAGATGGATGGCACTGGAACTACTAGTTCTTAGTGTAGCATAGGGGCACACTATCCCAAGTGGAGCCACTGTTATCACCCAAATGTTTTCAAAACATTATTGTGTCAACTTTGTTTCTTTATCATGATTTCAAAATAGGTTTAGAAGTCATCTTAGGATTTGGTTAAGAGTAGGTTATATTTTTACAAGTTCAATGGTCATCATTAAGTTCAAATAAAGTCTTTTAAAGGTTCATTCATTGTCAAATATCCATATTTTCCATTTGGGAGTCATTCCATAAGGTTTTGGGTAGAAAATGTGCAAATAGCCAAGAATCCACATTTTCATAGCTTCTCTAGTTCAAAAAAGTTGATTTGTGCTACGAAAGCGCTAATATTTTCGTAGCGCAAACTAGGAAAAATACACTGTCGGTGCAACAAAAGCACGGTTTCTTAACTGTCTTGTCAATCAAGCTGAAATTTGTCAGAATCCATTGGGAAATGATAGGTTAGTGGTATGATGAGTCAGTTAGTGATGAGATTCAATGTACTTACCCATATTGCAGTCATCATTGTCATGATATGGTATGAATGAGGCATCATTCAATTATGAGATGACATTTTAAATTCAAAATTTTTCCTAATTTAGTCATTCTCATTTAATTTTCCTCCATATGAGTGTCTGAGCTCTGAAGTAATCAAGCCAAACCTGTGGTTGTTCCATACAAAGTTTATCTTCATCCTAATCAAGCGAGGCTGACAGGATTTTTCTGAGAAGGATGGCAGAGGAAAAGAAAGTTCACAAAGGGGGACAATGCTTAAGATATGAGCCTGAAAATATGAAGGCCATTGTTGAAGACCCAACAATGATGAAGGCATTCAACAGAGTAGGTTGTCTTCGGTTTTTTGAAAAGCAGCATGGTTGCCACACATAGGTGTCTAAAGAATTCGCCTTGCACTTCAATGGAACAACTACCAAGGTTGGAATGCTAAATGTGCCAATTACACCAGAAATTATTTCTACTGTGACATAAATACCAAGGGGACAATAAACTTGGTTAAAAGGTTTCAAATTTGATATGGAGCCATGCAAGGAATTCATGAAATCTGAGTATGTAGAAATGGACCTCAATAATGCAATCCCTAGAGGTTGCATCAAAGACATTTATGAAAAGCTACTTCTCAACATCCAGAGATATTTTACATGTGAAGGAAGGTATCATAAGGTCTACACATATCATTTCAAGTTGCTTCTGCATTTTTAGAAGTAAAATTTCACTTTCTTTTCCCTTTTACCTGCATAGGAGTCTTGCTAAAGTGTCTAATAAAGTACAAGCCAAATCTGAAGTTTGTGAAACATATTTGTTTCATCATGGTTTGATGAAGTTGTTTATTTTGAATGAGATTCAGAAGATAGGAAGGGATTGGTCATCCTTTTTTTTTATGAATGGTTTTGAGCTGGAAACCCTAACCCCGCCTAGAAACCCTAAAACTAAAGGAACTCGTTCACCACTAGTAGGAAAGTCTAGTCAGCCTGTGGTTGCAAAACCAAAGGAATTTGCAAAACTGAAACCAAGGAAACAAATTGAGAAAAGGACAGAGAAGACACAAGTGCTTAATTCACAAACTCCATCACCTGCAAAATAGAGGTCAAAGATTGTCAAAGAGGAAAAACAGAAAAATGATGTCAGCAAGTAGGAAATCAAAAGAGTGACAAGAAGCTAAGCACTGGCATCAAAAGTAAATATAGTTGTTTCATTTTCAGAGGATAACCCAATAATTAAGGGAAATTTAGATGACATCCTGCATGCTATTGACATAGAGGAGACACCCATTGTGCAAGCTGACTTCATTGGAGTAGATGAACACAAACAGAAAAATGTTAATTCTGCAAAGAAGCTTGAGTTTGAGGGTGAAAATGTAGCTTTTATCTTTCAAGCGAGGAAACCTTTAACTAGGCATGCTAAGAAACTCAAGGAAGGCAGCAAGGAAGTCCAAGAACCTATTGAAATAGCTAAAGTCCCTGAAGAAGTGGTTGATCTCTCATCACCAACAGTATAACATGCAGCCAACTAAACAATGAAGGGTAAAGAAGAAATTACAGAGTGTCAACATCTTGAGGAGAAATTGAGGTAAGAAAAACAAAAGGGCTAGGAAGTATAGTATTGAAAAAGCAGAATTCAAAAGAATGAAGCCACAGTGTAAAGGTCAAACTGGTTCTAGGTCTGAAACCCCAAGTAGTGCATAATAGTTTTTCACATGGACAGTTCCAGCCATTAAGGAAGCTAAATTTGTCAGAGTAATCAATACTCACGTGAGAGCTAGTAATAGAAGACTTAGAGATCAAGTGAAGGACTTGGAGCAGCAGCTGAAATTGACTTAAGATGAGTTAAAGAACAAAGGTGCAGAATGACAATCATTAAAAAGTAAAAAACTAAATCAAGTGAAAATTAAGAAGGAACCTCATGAAAACTATGTTTTTCAGTTCATATGAAATTTTGATTTGATGAAACTAGTGTTATTGTGAGTTTTGGAACATTTTTGGTTTTCATTTTGAAAAAATCTGGACAAAAATGCTCACTCAGTAGTTTCGTAGCGCAAATAGTGTAAAAAGAGTGAAAAGTGCTAAGAAACTGTTGTAGCAACTTTTTTCACTCTTTCTCATAAATTTTTGAATGGAAAAAGTGTGAATTATGACCTAAAATTTCTGGGGAGGATGTAATAAATTTTATTGAAGACAATCCTAGAGGAAATTAATCAAAATTTTGGAGAAAAAAGGTTAAAGGAGTTGCGCTACGAAAAGCACTACAAAACTGTGTTGTTTTCGTAGCACATTTTATTTCAGCTCATTTTGAGCAGTTTGATGATGGTTTTGGATAGCTTGGAATTAGGGAGGATTTTGGGCAAATGGTATTTCAGTTTCTAACAACAAATAACCTCGAAGTGATGATTTCATGATGGTCAGAGTGTCTCAAGAATACAAAGGATCCTATGCCTAGAAAACAGGGGACAATTTGTTAGTTTAATGAAGATCAGCATTATGGTCATAAAGTTTTGAAGCTTATCATCTGGATTCGACCATATGTGAATACACTTGGAAAATAATGTAATTTATTTTAGATAAGGTTGTTATAAGTAGAGATAAGGAGTTTGAATCCTATTTGTAATAGGACTATTTATTAGATTAGCAATTGTATTTTTGTAATAAATACCATGTCATATGGTTAGGCAAGTTGTCAAGATTCTGGAGTTTAATGTATCTAGCTATAGATAAGGTTATCTTATGTTTTAAATGATCTATAAAATATCAAGAAGTCGAATATGCATGGGTTGGACATTTATAGCAAGAGACTGTGTTTATTGTAAGTGACTAGTTTTCAGCTTAATACAAAGTTTTCTACTTAGCGAACTTGAGATTCATAAATAGTTCTACTGTGTTCTTGTTCTAATTTCATCTTATTACTATCCTATGGCAGTGGTGTTTGTATATTTTACTCATAATTCATCTTTGATGCTCTGACTTCCTATATAGACAAACTGACAGTGTTTTTTACTGTTTCACATGTCTCTTGACTAGAAATCTAATATGCCTTGACTTCCATGCTAAGTAGATTGTGTGGTTTTTCTGAAGCTATTTTGACTCCATAAACCAAATGTGCACTTGCTGATGTTGATTTGAAACCAATATCTATTGTTTATATGCTTATTACCCCACATAGAGTTAGCCATCTATATTTCTATCAAAAATCATTAACCCTTGAGAGAGCCCTCTCAGGTTGAGGAGGCTAAACCTCAATCAAATGATTGGTTTGATACAGTTACATGAGATTGATTTGATTATCAGACTATTAGGTCTAATTTTGTGATAATAAGATCAATACAAATTAAGGGAGCATCTAACATTGGCATATGGAAATCCATAATATTTTTTTTATCTTGGTAGAGAATGGTCTCAAGGAATACATGACCAATGTATCTGTACCAATAGATGCAGCACAAGTCCTCATATAGAAGCAAGAAGATACCAAGATGAGATATGCTTTTGTGGATGGTGTAAAGGATCAAATTGTACCTCATTTAGTAGAAGAGGATATTGGAAAGAATTTGCAGGATGTAGTTTGTAAACTCTAACAAGATTCCAGTGTGAACATGAAGTTCATCATAAGGTAGAAACTTCAAACCAAGAAATAGAACAAGGGTGAAATTGTTGTATCTTAATTTGCGAGGGTGAAATGTATCAAGGAGGAATTGGTAGGTGTTGGTGAGAATATTGAAGATGATGAGATCATCAGGAAAACCCTTAATTGGTTCACTAAGTATTTGTACAAATTAACACAAGGACTCAAGATCTCCCATCACAGGAAATACTATTGTCGGATTTTACCGAACAACAAATTTAAAGGAGTCTCATTAGTGGCATCAATAGTTTTAGACTTAAGGGTGAAAGTGAATAATAAAATGTGTCTCTTTAAAGGAATAACAAAGCACAAAATGGATCTAACAAAGGGTCCAATTCCAAGGGGGATAAGAATAAGGAACTGTTGAGTAAAATAATTTGTATTAGATTACTAACATAAATTATCAATCCAATATCTGTAGGACTTGTGAGACATACGTGCACAATATATGCTAGGGATCAATTTATGAAAAATAATAACTAACCTAATCACACCATTCCTACATTAATTTGAAAATATATTCTACATTCAGGAATTAAAATTTAATCTACTTACATTGTAATCTAGAATTGTTATATTGAAATCAAATACAAGTAAAAAAACGATGTTGTATAACCAAATACCCAAATTAAAGTCAATTGGAAAATGACAAAGTCACTTTCTTAAAGATGATTTAGCAATTACAGGATTACATAGCTAATTGTAAATTTAATCTAAGAAATCATGACAAAGCATGTAAAAGGAAACTAAGACTACTGTATGACCAAATACTTCAAATACAATCCAATTGGAAAATGGCAGAGCCACTTTCTCGAGACGATTTGACGAGCATAAGATTACGCAGTTAATTGGAAATTTAATCTAAGAAATCTTTGCAAAACATGTAAAAGGAACTAAGACCGCTGTATGAACGAATACCCAAATACAATCCAATTGGAAAAAGGTAGAGCCACCTTCTTGATATGATTGAGCGTAAGATTACATAGTCAAGTAAATCTACAATCAACCAGTTGAACACACTTGCACGAATGAGAAATCTAAACTATCAAACTTTCAATGAATTGAAAACAACATAAAAATGAAATTACATACTTCAATGAAATCGAAGCAAAATCACAAAATAAAACCGACTCTACCTTACATTCTAATATGATCCATGATATCTCCTACTTCATATCTCCTTCCATGCTTGGAACCTCAAAACTTTATTCAAGTTCTCCAAAATTACAAAGCACAAAATGATAAGATTAACAAGATTAAGTTACAAATAAAGGAGGGAGATCTCCTATTTATACAAATTCCTAAGCAAGTTCCTCATTAATGCGGATACCTCTTCCTCTCTTTTGACTCATGATATTCTCAACTAATTTTCTAACCATAAGCCACATATCCCTCCTTCAAATCTCCTTCATACCATGAAGACAATTTTGAATTTAATCTTTAGGAGCCACATAAGAGAGACTTGGAAGCTTCCAGTGAACCTACACATGTCACAAAACTCTTTCCACTTTTAAGATATAAGTATATGCATATTATTTCCTGACTTTTGATCACAAATTCACTTAAAAATACTAGAAATTAATAATGTTTGGAAAACACAAGGGTAACCCAAATAATGATGAAAGTGAGATGAATGTAGTGACATGGTAGTGATATGGAGGTGAAATAAAGGTGATATAATGGACATGATGGTGAAAGTGGATGTCTTTTTAAGGACAATTTTGAGACCCAACATACCCTGTAACTGAAGTTGTTGCATGTCCTCATGCAACCTATTACATTGATTCATTTGATCTTTGCATTGTTTTTCTTTTGAATGAGCTTGGCTTGTAATAATTCTCCTTTAACTTTTCATATTCATAGCATTTGATAACTTCATTGTTTTTTTGCAAAGTTTTCTTTGAAATACATTGGATTGCAACATTCATCTTTATGGTTGTTTCTTGTGTGACAACCAAAATTTGATTTTTTTATGGTTGTTTCTTGTGTGACAACCAAAATTGATGATTATTGGTTCTTGTGTAACAATACTTTGTTTATTCTTTGTTGCATCCAAATATATTGAAAAATTTGAGGATTTATCTGTTCAATTAGCCATCTAATAAGCTCATCAATTTGATGATTTGAAAAACATATAATATTTTTGAATCTTAATGCAATAGTAGTTGTATTTTGGTTATATGAAAGTGATGTGGCATAATATGTAAATATATGGAGTGATATCCCTTCCCCCCAACTGATGGTTTTTGCATTTTTATGAAGTGAGAAAAGGAATATTGTGGAGTGTTTTTTTTCCAATAAATTTATAATTTTAAGGAATTGCATGATAAAAAGTTAGAAAATAACATACCCGCACTTACCTATGAAATGGATAAGATGTGTATATGTAGCTGCTACAAAAATATGATCTGATGCTTCTTCCATTGTCCGTGCAAATGGTGGATGAAGTTTTGAAAGTGAGTCTTTATTGTTGCTACTAAATTTGTTGAATCTGCTACATATGCTACAAATGTTGAATAATGATGGATCTGATAGTCTTCATGTCGTTATCACACATTGACACAATTATTATCTATGTGAATGAAATTGATAATGTCAAACATAGTAAGAAATTTTTGAATTAGTGGCCATTAATGTATGTCACTAATCAACACGAGACCTCTTACCATTGATGAAAATGAGAGTTAAGATGCCTAAGCACATATTGCTAGGTATGAATGAGTTTGTTGATGTCGATTCACCTAGAAGATCTGTCAAACAAGAGACATTAATTTATTCCCATTGTTTTTTGGCAAGAGAACTTGCCATTAAGGCATGCAAGCCTCAGGGTACTTTTTGAAAATATTTTTAAAGTTAAAAAAGGACTATAGATATGTAGTTTGCTTTGAAGCAGGATTTATTTGGGAAAGGAAAATGAACATGAAAAAGAAAAAGATAATGGATTTAATCAACATGTAAGTGAGTTGATTGCTTTTAGTCATGAATTAGGGATGGATGGAAGTGAATGAATGCGAATGGCTAGTGAACGTGAATGAAAAATGAATGTGAATGGAAAATATGAAGGAAAATGAGGTGAATGTTTTTATTTTTTTGAAGTACATAGATGTAATGGAGATGATGGAATCTGAAATGCTTGCAAGTGTTGAATCTAATATGTATTAGCATGTGCTCATGCATTGATTTTTTGTTTCTGATCATCTTCTTGTAAAAGAAATGTGGTCTCTGAGAGAGGCACTGTTTTCTTGTAGTCATTTTTCCTTCTTCCTGGAACGTGCAAAAAAAACCTAGTACTTCTTCTGCAATGGAATCTAAGATTATCAAAAGAAAGAGGTGATCAATCTCTCTTCTTATGAAATTTACACAAAAAAACTAAGAATTTTTACTAATAAAATAAGTTCACGAAGAAAAACCAAGAGAATTTATACCTGTGTCGAAACTAGTGTTGTGTCTTTTCAGCAATTTCTTCATTCTTTACTATTTCAAACTTTGATGATAAATTTCTCATTGTGTAGATCTCATGTTTTTAAATAAACCATCTGAAAAAAAATTTCTCTATTTACTTCAATCATAATTTCACATCAATTTTTTTTTTAGTTGTTGATGCTTTGTGTCAAAATTTTAGATGAATTAACAAATTCCAATATCCACAAGATTTGAACTCATGACCTCTATTATGAAATTTGAATGACTTACCAATATACAACAAGAAATATTTATGAATTTAATGGAGTTTTGTACATTTTAATTTAAAAAAAAAAAAACAAAACTTGACAAGTGGCCAAATTAAATCCAAGGTTTTTAGGCAAATGAGATTCCAAAATATTTGTCAAATCATTTTTCATATCTTTTGAACTCATCCTTTTTTCCCTCTAAATCCAAGATTTTTAGGAAAATGAGATTCCAAAATATTTTCCAAATCATTTCTCATATCTTTTGAATTCATCCTTTTTTCCCAAATAGTGGATCTCATAACCAATTTTTATACTATAAAAGTTCTGAAATTTTTCATGATTTCTTTATTATTTTTGTTGCAAGTTGGAAGCATGGAGAGAATTCAAAACTTTTTCATTATATATATATATATATAAGTTTTTTTAATGTTAATTTTTTTTATTGTGCAGGCACATAGGGCATGGAGATGATGCCTTGAAGGCTTGCATGGGGCTTCATGGATGGGTCGTGGCAGATCTACCTACTGTAGATAAAAATAAATAAATAAAATTTCCTTCCATAGTGGCCGCAACTGTCTGTGCATTGAAAATCCATTTTTTCTCACATAATCTGAAAATTAAGGTTTCAAAGAACCAAAAATTTCTCTCAAATGGTTTCTAAATTGAGGAAACCATTCCTGAATTATTTAACTCACCTCGTTATGAGAAAAACCCATGTTTTTTTTTTTTCATATTCTCTCCTAGTCGATCAGAAACTGCGTTTCAAAAACGTGTTTCTAAACTGGTGCGTTTTCTGGCAATATTGATCCGATAATAAAATCAATTTATGCTAGATCTAAAACAACAGAACAAAGTGAAAATCTCTTTGTGTGAATTGATATAGCAACCACAGATAATATTGGAGCTTAAATTCTTGTTGTTTCCCTCAAATTGTGTCAGTTCGCACATAATTGAATCCATTATTGTTAAAAAAAAAAATTATTAGAAAAAAAAAAAAATTATCAATAAAGAAAATGGAATTTGATATGTTTATTTTTGTTTTATTTTTTTATATATAAAAATTATTTTTCTGATCCTCCACATCACACAGCGTAGGAGGATAGTTGAGATTTTTTATTTTTTTTTGGTTATCAATGTTAATTTTTATTGTATTCTATTTAATTTTGGAAGAAATGTTTTTTATTTTTTCAAATCCTAAAAACTAATTTTTTTTTGTCAAATTCTAAAAAATAATAATAAATGATTTCTAAAAAAATGAATTAATTAAAAAAAATGAAAATGAGATTACATAAAGAAAAATGAAATTGTTAGATAAAATGAAAAATTAATCTAATAATGAAAAATTGAAATTGCGATGGCATTGAAATTAAGATAAAAAATGAAATGACATTATAAGCTAACACTAATCCCTATCTACGCCTCCCCAACAACAACGCCAAAATGTTGAGTAAAATATTTTGTATTCGATTACTAACACAAATTATCAATCCAATATCTATAAGACTTGTGACATATATATACACAATATATGCTAGGGATCCATTTATGAAAACTAAGAACTAACCTAATCACACCATTCCTACATTAATTTGAAAATATATTCAACATTTAGGAATTCAAATATAATTTACTTACATTCTAATCCAAAATTTTTGTATCGAAATCAAAGACAAGTAAAAAAATGATGTTGCACGACCGAATACCCAAATGCAAGTCAATTGGAAAATGACAAAGTCACTTTCTTGAGATGATTTAGCGAGTATAGGATTACACATATAATTGTCAATTTAATCTAAGAAAGCATGACAAAGCATGTAAAAGGAAACTAAGACTACTGTATGACTAAATACTTCAAATACAATCCAATTGGAAAATGGCAGAGCCACTTTCTTGAGATGATTTGACGAGCATAAGATTACATAGTTAATTGGAAATTTAATCTAAGAAATATTTGTAAAACATGAAAAAGGAAATATGACCACTGTATCACCGAATTCCCAAATAAAATCCAATTGGAAAATGGTAGAACCACCTTCTTGAGATGATTGAGCATAAGATTACACATTCAAGTAAATCTATAATCAACTAGTTGAACACACTTGCATGAATGGGAAATCTAAACTATCAAACTTTCAATGAAATAAAAACAACATAAAAATGAAATGACATACCTGAATGAAATCAAAGAAAAATTACAAAATAAAACCTACTCTACCTTACATTCTAATATGCTCCATGATATCTCCTACTTTACATCTCCTTTCATGCTTGGAACCTCATAGCTTTATTCAAGTTCTCCAAAATTAAAAAGTAAAAAATGATAACATTAACAAGATTAAATTACAAATAAAGGAGAGAGATCTCCTATTTATACAAATTCCTAAGAAACTTCCTCATTAATGAGGATTCTTCTTTGTCTCTTTTGATCCATAATATTTTCAACCAATTTGCTAACCATAGGCCACATATCCCTCCTTCAAATCTCCTTCATATCATGAAGACAATTTCGAATTTGATCTTTGGGAGCCACATAAGAGGGCCTTGAAAGCTTCCAATGAACCTACACATGCCACAAAACTCTTTACACTTTTAAGGTATAAGTATATGCATATTATTTCCTAACTTTTGATCACAAATTCACTTAAAAAATACTAGAAATTAATAATGTCTTGAAAACACAAGGGTAACTCAAATAATGATGAAAGTGAGATGAATGTAGTGACATGGTAGTGATATGGAGGCGAAATGGAGGTGATATAATGGACATGATGGTGAAAGTGGATGTCTTTTTAAGGACAATTCTAAGACCCAACAAGAACTATCAAAGGTTAAATGTTATGGGTGTCATGATTTTGGCCACTATGTCAGTAATTTCCCATAGAGGAATAATGGTGACAAGAATGGAAAGAGGAAAACAACAACTTGAACCAATACATATGATCTTTCGAGAAAAATTGAATAGGGGTTCACACTCATAGCTTGCTTGGCTAGCTCAACCTCATCGGTTGTATGATAAATAGATAGTGCGGTGCCATTCCATATGACAAGAGTTACAGAGTAATTCTCCAGCTACAAGGAGGAGGAAATAATATTCCATATTGAGATGGGTAATAATTCTAAGTGTACTCTAGTTGGGTGGGATATAGTCCCATTTTAGAGGGTGTCTGGCAAGCCAATTCCTATCTGTGATGTGTTCCATGTGCCATGAATGTGGATGAATTTGATTTCCATTTATATAATATAGGATAATGGGAAAAATGTACTCTTTATAGGGCTTGAAGTGTTTTTAAAGTGTTAGGAATGGATGTCACCCATCGTAATTGGAGCTAGGAGTGGAAAAATTTACAAGTTGCGGATGGATACTCCAAAAGCACTAGTAAGATACAATTATTTGAAAGATCACGAAGAGATTTGGCATAGGAGGATGGGTCATATCCATAAAGGGGAACTTAAGTTTCTCTAGGAGATAGTGATAGGTGTTCTAGAGTGTGCATCGAACACAATGATGTGTGTAAGAGATGTTTGTTGGGGATTTTTTTAAGGCAACTTTTCCAAGGAGTGACACCAGATCAAAAGGTATTCCTGATTTAGTTCATTAGAAAATATGTTGTTCGATGTTGGAACACTCTCTTGAAGGGTACAAATAATTCCTTGCCTTTATTGGTGACTATTCTAGGAAGATCCTAATACACTTCTTGAATACCAAGAATGAGGTCTTCATTTGCTTCCAAGGGTTCAAAGTTCTTGTGGAGAATTCGATAGGAAATAAGGTGAAGGTTCTTTGGTTAGATAATGGAGGTGAATACACAGGGAAATAATTACATGATTTCTACGTTAGGGAGGGGATCAAGAGAGAGTGGATGGTTCCTTACAAGTAATTGAAACAAAATGGGGTTGTTGAGAGAAATAATTGTTCCATATTAGATGTAGTAAGGGTCATGCCATATGAGTGGGATATGGCATGATACTTATGGGAAGAGACATGAAGTGCTATGGTATGATGCAAGAGCATCCGGATTTAGCTAGCAATGTGATTGTGTGTTCACATGTTGCGGCTAACAAGAGGTGAAGAAAACTTGATTTTTAATATTTTATTTATCTTTAATTGTGAGAAGTTAGTTTTTTTTTTTTTTTTTTCCTAACTCAAATAAGAATAAAATAGCAAATTGGTTCTCCCTGCAAGGAGATCAAACAAAGTACATTAGATCATTAAGATAGGATATAATTAGCTTGTTGGAGTGATTCAACAGAGAGCTAATAAAAGAAAAGAGAACCCATTTTAGGTATATATAAGCATGGATAGGTGTGAGAGAGGTGTGAGAGAGGTGTGATAGAGGAGTGGACAGAGAGGAGAAGCCATGTAAACTCTAGCCATCAAGGGCTTGACCTTGTGTATCTTCATTTCTGATTAATTCCAAGTGTTTTTGTATTTTAATTTGGTTGTCTGATTTAAACTGTCCTTTTTTATTTCTATTTTGGAGTATATATATTGCATCGCGCACAACGGGGGTTCCCGATCATATGTTTTTGTGAAATTATAGATTCAAGTCAAAATTGAAGAGTTGTGATACATATGTCCACAACGATTTTGGCATTGATCACACATCGCATCCGAAAAGGGCCAACTGAACGTGAGAACATCGAAGACACAATGGGACCATTAGATCTGGCATAGATCAGTGGTGGAGATTAAATCACAACCCAAGGGAATTTCGCACATCGGAAATTTTTGTGTTTATTGTTAAGACATATCACGGTAAGTGATTTAGTTTGTGATGCGATAAAGACGGGAGGTACGTTATTCAAGTTGCGATGCAGTAAATAGTTTAAGTTGCAATAAGGTAAGGATATTGTGATGCGATGTGAAGAATATCGCACATCGCACATGATAAGGTATAATGATGATCGCAAGAATTGGAAATAAGGAAAGTTGCGAGTGCAATCCACTGTGATTGGTCACTGATTGTGTGGGCCCATAAACCGCAAGTTCCGTGTGTATTCTAAAAATTTGCAGCCTTGCTGCATCATTTGGTATCAGAGCAGAAGCTAAGTTATGTTGTCAAGGATTGTAGAAAATATTCCACCCAGGAGAGGAGTTGGCATAGGCTGGGGAAGACCTGTATCCAATGTAGTTTTTCTAGCAGAGATTCAACACCTTCGTACAAGGATGGAGACAATGGAGACTGCTCAAAGGAGAGCACCTAAAGAAGGGAATTTCAATGTTGCAGAGGAATCTTCTGAGGAATAAGAAGAGGAAGAAATCGAGGCAGCTAAAGTTTTCAAGATATTAGAAAAGGTTAGTGGAAAACCAAGAATGGAGATTCCCTTAAATGAGGGGAACCTTAATGTGGACGAGATGATGGATTGGATCATTTCAGTGGATAAGTATTTCGAATTGGAAGAGTTCGAAGACAAGAAGAAGGTAAAGTTTGCAACTACCAAGTTGAAGGGCCATTCATCTATCTGGTGGGATGAACTACAGACATGCAGGGAAAGAAAGGGAAAGCATAAGATCAAGCAATGGGATAAAATGATAAGTAAATTGAAGATTAAGTTTAACCCAAAATACTATTAGTTGAATATTTTCAAACAATTGCAGAATTTGAGGCAGAAAGGAATGATTGTCAAGGAGTATACAGAGGAGTTTTAGAAGCTAAGAATTAGACTAGGACAAGTTGAAGATGATATGGAGAAAGTATCCAGATACATAAATGGTATAAGGTATGACATACATGATGAAATTAGTTTGTTGAGTCTGAATACAATTGAGGATGCCTACCAAGCATATTTAAAGGTAGAGGAGAAAATATTGAGGAAAAAAAGTCAGAAGAATAGAGGTAAAAGTCCAACAAGAGGAAGAGGAACCTTTAGATCAAGATTTCAGCACTCTCATAATGAAGCAGGAGGTTCGAGTAGTAGACCGCCGTAGAGAGAAGACTTTGGTAGAGGGAGATTTGCACCTGGAGGTTGAGGCTGAGGAAGAGAAATTCGATGTTACAAATGTGGAGAATGGGGACACAAATCATGGGATTGTCTTCATAAAAAACCAGCAAAACAACGAAATGTGAATGTAGCTGAGGAAAAGGAAGAAAATCGTCAAGTCACAGGAAAAGAAGAGCCACCTGAGGCAGGAGATTATTTATTGCTAAAATGGGTATTTATTAAGGAAGAGAAGGAAGAAAATGAGCCAACGCAAAGGAAGAGATTATTCAGGAATGTGTGCAAATCAAAAGAAAAATGATGCAAAGTTGTGATCGGCAGTGGAAGCAATGATAATCTTGTTTCCACATAGATGGTTGAGAAATTGGGGTTGATTAATATGGTACACCATACTCCCTATAGAGTGTCATGGCTATAGAAGGGACATCATATTTTAGTGACAAAACAGTGTAAAGTAGAGATACAGATTGGTACATATAAGGATGTCATATTGTGTGATGTGATGCCAATGGATGTGTTCCATGTATTTCTAGGAACGCATTGGAAATTTGACAGAAAATCCATTCATGATGGCAAAAGGAATACCTATACCATAGAAAAGTATGGAAAGAAGCACACATTGCTGCCTTTGAAGGATGAAGCAGACAAAGGAGAAGCTGGGAATAATGTTATGTTGATTAGTGGAAAGGAATTGCCGCAAGAAGTCAAGAAGGAGATGGAAATGCATTTTGTTGTTGTGGGTAAACCCAAGGTAATTCTGACTTCTAATAATTTAGAAAATCTTCATGTGGAAATTAAAAATTTGTTAGATCATTATGCTGATATAATTGTTGATGAATTACTAAGTGAATTACCATCAATTAGAAGTATCAGTCATCACATAGATTTAATACCTGGTGCAATTTTACCAAACAAAGCAGCATATAGAATGACCCCTCAGGAGAATGAAGAAGTTGGAAGAAAGGTACAAGAGTTGCTAGATAAAGGACTGATCAAAGAAATCCTTAGCCTATGTATAGTACCAGGCCTGGTTAGTCCAAAGAAAGGAGGCATGTGGCGCATGTGTATTGATTCCAGAGCCATAAACAAGATCACTATCAGGTATATACTTCCATTTCCATGCATAGATGATTTTATTGATTGTTTATTTGGGTCATAGTATTTTACTAAAATAGATCTGAAGAGTGGATACCATCAAATAAGCATTAGAGAGGGAGATGAATGGAAGACTGCATTTCAGACCAACAGTGGGTTGTATGAGTGGTTATTGATGCCTTTTGGGCTCACTAATGCACCCAGTACATTTATGAGACTAAAGAATGAGGTCTTGAAAGAGTATGCGCGAAAATTTGTGATAGTCTATCTTGATGACATTCTGATTTCTAGTCATATTAAGGAAGAGCATTTGGAGCATGACAAGCTGGTGTTAAATAATTTGCAAAAGGAGAAAATGCTTATAAATTTGAAGAAGTGTAGTTTTATGAATAGGAGCTCATTTACTTGGGATTTATAGTCTCGGAAGAAGACTTGAAGATGGAACCAGAAAAGATCCAGGTAATACTGGATTGGCCAACTCCAAGAAGTGTATTTGAGGTAAGGAGTTTTCATGGTATTGCAATTTTTTACAGGAAGCTTATAAGAGGTTTTAGTCAGATCTATGCACCAATAATTGAAACAATAAAGGAGATTAACCAGCCATTTAAGTGGACAAAAGCAGCAGGCCAGAACTTCAAGTTGTTAAAAAAGAATATTACTGAAAGACTTGTTTTGGCCTTGCCAAATTTTGATAAAATATTCCAAGTTCAGACTGATCCTAGTGGGATAACAATTGGAGTTGTCTTGAGTGAAGAGCATAGACTGATAGCTTATTTCAGTGAAAATTTAGATGAGGCCAACAGGAAGTATTCATCCTATGATAAGGAGTTTTAAGCTATTGTGTAGGCTTTGAATAAATGGAGACATTATTTTTTGCCCAAATAATTTATGTTGTATTCTGATAACCATGCACTGTAGTTCATAAATAATTAGCCGAAGTTGATCCAAAAGTATGCTAAGTGGGTGGATTTTTTCCATAGTTTTACCTTTTTAATCAAACACACAAGTGGTAAATCAAACAAAGTTGTTGATGCTTTGAGCAGAATAAATCTGGCTATGCAGGAAGTGAAGATTGGCATTTTGGGGTTTGAAGAGATGATTGATATGTATAAGGAAGATATAGATTTCAAAGAAAAATATACAGTTGTTAAAAATCATGTGATTCATAAAAGAAACCAATGGTTGGACTACTTGATTCAATGAGGATTGTTGTTCAACATCAATAAATTGTGTATTCCTAAGTGCTCCATGATGGAAAATATGATTAAAGAAAAACATAGTAGATGACTATCTGGACACTTTGGACAAGATAAAAAAATTTCTCAAGTAAGTGATTTTTATTATTGACCAAAAAAGCAAGTTGATATCAAAAATTTTGTTGAGAAGTGCAGGATTTATGAACATGCCAAAGGAAGAAGCCAAAACACTGGGTTATATTAGCCATTGCCAATACCCAATATACCTTGGGATGTTGTTAGCATGGATTTTGTTTTGGGTTTGCCAAAGACTCAAAGAGGACATGATTCTATCTATGTTGTCATAGGTAGGTTTTCTAAAATGGCTCATTTTATTGCTTGTAAGAAAACTAGTGATGCAACTCACATTTCTAATTTGTTTTTCTCTGAAGTTATAAGATTACATGGACTACCTATGAGTGTTGTTTCAGATAGGGATACAAAGTTCTTATGACACTTATAGAGGAATCTATGAAGGAATATAGGTACAAACCTCAGTTTCAGTACAGCTTATCATCCTCGGACAGATGGGAAAACTAAAGTGGTGAATAGGAGTCTGGAAAACATATTAAGGATATTGGTTTACAAAAATCCAAATCAATGGGACTTAGCACCCTCTCAAGTTGAATTTTCTTATAATGATACTCCTAACCAGAGTACCGGGATGAGTGTGTTTCATATTTTTTTTGGAATGCATCAAAGAGGTTTGTATGAACTTAGATATTTGAGCAAACAAGAGACAAGGAGTGTAAAGACTGAAGAATTTGCAGAACAAATACAAAAGTTGCAGGAATATGTCAAGTAGAGATAACAAAAAAAAAACACCCAAAAGTATAAACAAAGGGCTGATATGAAGAGGACTAAAAGGGAGTTTCAAGTAGATGATTTAGTCGTGGTTTATTTGAGGAAGGAAAGGTTTCCATTTGGGACCTATAAAAATATGAAAATGAAAAATATAGGGCCATGTAGAATTTTGAGGAAGTTTTCCTCAAATTCATATGAGATTGAGTTACCACAAGGAGTTGGGATATCAACCATATTTAATGTTGCAAATTTGTACCCATACAAAGGAACAAAGGAAGAACTACAAGAAGAAACTACAACAGAGGAGGAAAAAACTTTGAATTGGAAGGAACATATGCCAAATACAACAAAGAAATAAGTGGAAGCCATTTTGGAGAAAAGAGAAACAAAGAATGCCAGAGGACAGAATTATTTTCAGTATCTAGTCAAATGGAAGGGACAACCAACAGAAGATGTCAGTTGGGTGATAGCAGCAGAATTATAGAAGCTTAATGCAGATCCTGAACTAGAATACATCACACGGTAAGTGATTTAGTTTGTGATGTGATAAAGATGGGAGTTAAGTTATTCCAGTTGCGATGCAGTAAATAGTTTAAGTTGTGATCAGGTAAGGAGATTGTGATGCGATACGAAGCATATTGCACATCGCACATGATAAGGTATAACAACGATCGCAGGAATTGGAAATAAGGAAAGTTATGAGTGTGATCCATCGTGATTGGTCACTGATTGTGTGGGCCCATAAACTGCAGGTTCCATGTGTATTTTGAAAATTTGCAGCCTTGCTGCATCATGGTATATATTCAAAATAGGGTCTTTCATAAGGATTTGGAAAATATGACATTAGAGGAAGTGTTTACAAGGAAGAAGCCAAATGTGAACCACTTCAAGATATTTGGTAGCTTGGATTATTTTCACATTATGGGAGAAACACGTTGCAAGTTGTATCAGGCTACAAAGAGGGGATTACTATGTTGAGTATAGTGAAGATTCCAAGGCATATAGGATATTTATTCCAAGTACCAAGAGGATTATTTTTAGGATAAATGTATGATTTAGGAAGGGAAAGGCATATTAGAGGTCCAGATATTTTCCAACAATAGTTGACTAGAGTGAGAATCTAGTAGAAGCTCCAAGGGTAGAACAAGATAATTAGGGATAAGAGAGTACGATAAAAGTTACAAATATGAGCATAGGATTAGATACAAGTGTTATAGAGATTTCATAAATCATGGAGCTTCATATTTATTATATTTTAGAGATGAGTCATGAGGTTTTTCAAGTCAAAATTCCACCATTGTAATCTTCCCAAATTTTAGCTTCAAGCTAAATGGAACATTAGAGTTAGCAGTGTCTTTTAGACGATGAATAAATGGGTAGGAAGGCCCATAAGTCTCCTAAGAAGGAATAAAAACACTTAGAGTGTGGAAGGATACCCTCTTTGCAGCTCAATAAAACACCTTCGTGTGTGAATAGGGATAATATCAAGTTGATTCAGTCTACTTTGACCAAGTCAACAACGCAGATGTGGAGGAGTAGGGATCAAGGAAGGAATAACGCAGTTTTGGAGGGAGATGAATCTCTTGATGGGAATGAGCTAATTGGTTGGGGCCATGATCCATGTGGATATTGGTGGCCACCCGCCTATTCCACTTGGGCCCCCACCATTGTCTCTTTCAGTTTTTCCGTATTGGCATAACTTACTATTTTTAGCAGTTTTTCGGGTCCTGAACTTCCGGAGCCGTTTTGAGGCCCTAAACGACGTTTTTTGGGTATGAAAGCGCCAGCTAATTTTTTGATAAAATTTGTCCCGATAGCTGTAGTCCTCGGATAGAGCTTTCTAATGATGTATCATATGCGTCAAACGGAGATAATATGCCAAAGTTACGTCCCTGGGAAGTTGAAACACCAATTTACCCAAACGGGGCCCATAGTTTTGGCGCTTCATCTCCTAGGGTTAGGGTTTTGGGATGTTTAGGGTTCTCCATTGTTTCTCAATAATAAATAGGCCCTCGCGCCTCATTGTAAAGCAGTTCAGAGGTCTGTAGCCACCACATCTCTTCTGAGAGATAGCTACCAGTACCCTAGCTAGTTTTATTTCCATTGTCTGTAAGCAAATTTCAGTTCTTTGATATTAATGAAATGAAGTGTTATTTCCGCTGCATCTTTGTATTTATGGTTATGTGTTTATTCTGTTGCGTTCCTGCATAAATCCGGATCAGTGGTATCAGAGCGGTCTGCTTTTTCTCGATCCTTCTTTGCATGTCCCCAACGAGGTTGGGGTATAAGGAGCTAGGGCTTGATCTGGTGGAACCTTTGCAAGATCAGCCTCGCAAACCTCGACGGACGCCCATGGGGAACGAAAAGAAAGATGAGGGAGCAGGAGATCCTATCAAAATATTGCTCGAGGAGGCCCTCGAAAAACAAAGGAATGCGATGATGGATAACTTTGCCCGGATCCTTCAAGGCTGCCCACCGGCGCATCTGCATCCAGCAGCCACTCTGGAGCTGCGATTCCCTTTAAGGTACAAGTAAATTTTTACATTCCCATATTTGAGGGTCAAATAGATATTGCAGATGCCGTAGATAGATGGTTGAATCTATTAGAAGGATATTTCTTGGTTCATGACTTTTCAGACCGGGAGAAGATTATTTTTGCACTCCTCAAAGCTACCCCCCATGTTAAGGACTGGTGGGAAACCTACCGTGAGAACAAGGACCAGACAGAACCCTCTCTGTTCTCGGCCGTACCAACTTGGAATTCTTTCCGAGACGCCGTCAAGGAACAGTACTATCCCGTGGGGAGCTATGAGGACAAGTACATACAATGGACCACGCCGCGACAACAAAGGGATCAAGATGTGCATGAGCTGACGAATCTGTTCCATACCCTGCGCACAAAGTTGGGTATCAAAGATTCAGAGAAACATCTGGTGCTAAAGTATCGCAGCTGTCTGCACAAATACATTCAGGAGGAAATGGAGTTCCTTGACATCTCCTCGCTTGGTACGGCATACCGGTATGCTGCCAAGATTGAGCAGAAATTCAAGCAGAAGAAGCGAGACTTTGGATCTGCGAATCAAAAGCAAGGGAAAGGTGCTTCCAAACCGCAGAACAAAGGACTGAGCCAAGGCATGGCGGCTAAAGACAACTCATCGAAGCCACAAGAAAAGAACAACACCACAAAGCCAAAGAAGGACACGGGAAAGTGGTGTGAGTTCCATAAGAGCTCCACTCACAACACAAGTGAGTGTCGGGCCAAGCAGTCGCTAGTGGCCGAGATGAGGGCTTCTGAGTCAGATGCATGCTCTGACTCCGAATCAGAACCTGAAACGGGGAATGAAAAAGGGAAACAGATTATTGATGCGGAGCCCAACGCCACCGTTGCCACTACAAAGGTCCAGAAGGAGGAACCGGAAGATCCAGAGGAGGAGGAACGTCTCTTCCACTCCCAGATGTGGGTAAAGGGCTCCCCTGTACAGTTCATCGTCGACAATGGGAGCCAAAAGAACCTCATTTCAGCAGACGCCGTGAAGCGGTTGGGCTTGCCGACCACAGCTCACCCACATCCATACACCATCGGGTGGCTTCATCAAGGACGAGATCTCCGCGTCAGCCAGCAGTGCCGCCTTCCCTATAGCATCAAGCCCTTCACGGATGAGGTATTATGTGACGTTGCTCCTATTGATGTTTCTTATGTATTATTAGGACAACCATACTTGTGGAAGCGTCATGCTGTGTATGAGTCTCGACCTCGTGCTGCTATTATTACTTTGGGAAATAAGTTGTACAGGATACCAGAGGTACCACCTCCTACGACTATCTCTTTGGTTACTGCAAAACAATGCAGTAAGCTCATTTCCCAAACCAGGAAATTCGTTTTCCTGATGATCCGCCCCCAGGGCAAGAAGAAGATTGTGGCCACGACCTCCAGACAGGGCCCCTCGGCATGACAACAACAAATGGATAAGGTCGTGGATGAGTACGGGGACATATTCACCTCACCCACAGGGGTTCCTCCGCACTGCCAGGTCAAGCACCCGATTGATCTGACCCCAGGTGCACCGCTACCCAATGGACCGATCTATCGACGTTCTGTTCTGGAAAATGATGAAATCAAGAGGCAGATTCAGGAGCTGTTGCAGAAAGGTCACATCAGACCAAGTTCATCGCCCCGTGGGAGCCCGATCGTGTTGGTACAGAAGAAGGATGGGACGTGGAGACTCTGTATTGACTATCGGGCGCTGAACAAGATCACCGTCCGGAATAGGTACCCAATCCCACGGATTGATGACCTTCTGGACCAACTCCAAGGTGCAAAATATTTCAGTAAGATCGACCTGAAGTCTGGGTATCACCAGGTACCAATTGAACCCTCTGATGTGTGGAAGACTGCCTTCAAAGCTAAGGAAGGCCTTTTTGAATGGCTGGTCATGCCTTTCGGGTTGACTAATGCTCCCGCAACCTTCATGAGGATGATGGACGACATCTTGCGGCCATTCACCAACTCATTCGTAGTGGTGTACTTGGATGACATTCTGATCTTCAGCAAGACTTGGGAAGAGCACCTTCATCACATCCGACAAGTCCTCCAAACACCGCGGCAACACAAGTTGTGTGCCAATTTGGAGAAGTGCACGTTTGGCATGACCCAGGTTCAATATCTGGGATACATTATTGATGAAAGGGGGTGCATGTGGATCCAGCCAAGATCCAAGTCATTCGGGATTGGCCAGCCCCGACTACTATAACAGAGCTTCGCAGCTTTCTGGGTCTTGCTAATTTCTACCGTAGATTCGTGTTGGGATTCTCTCATATCACTTGGCCCTTCAGTCAAGTCACCAAAGGAGGAGCGAGAGCAAAATTCTTTTGGTCGGAACCTCAACAGAAGGCATTCAAAGAATTGAAAAATCGCCTCTGTTCTGCCCCAGTGCTCACCTTACCAGACTTGCAGCAGCCATTTGAGATCGAGACAGATGCCTCCGACTATGCTATTGGGGCAGTTCTTACTCAACAGGGACATCCAGTGGCATATCACAGTGAGACATTGTCTGAGACAGTTCGCAAGTATCCCACCTATGACAAAGAAATGTATTCCATTGTGCAAGCCTGTCGACAAGGGAAGCATTACATTTTGGGGAAGGAAACAATCATCCACACAGACCACCGGCCCCTGCAGTTCATACAGACACAAGGGAAGTTGCAGAATGATCGCCATCAGAAGTGGTCCACATATCTGCAACAGCTTCATTTGAACATCAAGTACAAGAAGGGTAGCACCAATAATGTTGCAGACTGCCTCAGCCGACCACCGATCGTGGCGCTCACCACCGTGCTCAACTCTTGTGGGCATGAGACTTCTGATTGGCCGCTTCTCTATGAGAGTGACCCAGAATTCGGCCACACCTACAAGGCACTCTTGGGGGGCACGCAAGTTCCAAATTTTCACCTCCAAGATGCACTTTTATGTCACCTGGGACACCTTTGTGTTCCTTCAAGCGAGCGTGCCAAGATGATATGGGAAGCACACTACAGCCGAGTCGCTGGGCATTTCGGGGTCGAGAAAACAGTAGCAATACTACAGAAGTATTTCTATTGGCCGAACCTTCGAAAGGATGTCGAGAAGCACATCAGATCCTGCACTGCTTGTGCCATTGCCAAACCGACCATCAAGAAGCAAGGCCTACATACTCCACTACCTACCCCTAGTCGACCGTGGGAATCCATCTCCATGGATTACATGTCGGGCCTGCCTTCTACTAAGAATGGAAATGACTGTGTTTTCGTGGTCGTTGACAGATTCTCGAAGATGGCCATCATGGCGGGTTGTAAGAAGAATATCACAGCAGAAGCCACTGCTAAACTCTTCTTTGAACGAGTGTGGGTGCACTTTGGGATCCCACAGTCTATCATATCAGATCGAGATAGCAGGTTCCTCAGCACATTTTGGTCCAGCCTCTGGTCAATGTTGGACACAAAGCTCACCAAGTCCACAGCTTTCCATCCCCAAACAGATGGCCAGACAGAGGTCGTCAACAGAATGATTGTACACATTCTGCGCATGTACAACTCAAAGCATCCACGCACATGGGACGAGAGCCTCCCCTATGTACAACACAGTTATAACCGGGCTCTCCACAGCTCAATTGGCCATAGCCCCTTTCAGGTGGGCTTGGGATTCCAACCACTATGTCCCATTGACATAGCCATGCCATTTGCAGCTGCTCAGGCCGATTCAGCTCATGTCCAGTCTAAAGTTGACAAAGCAAGTAGCTTCATCGAGCGCATTCAACACATCCGCCAACAGGTTCATGATATATTGGACAGAGCCAATGCGAAGTACAAGCAACGCCATGATCAACATCGGGTGCCACACCACTTCCAGGTGGGCGACAAAGTATGGCTACATTTGCAGAAGGAGCGCCTCACTGGACCTCACCGCAAGCTTCGCCCGCTCCGATACGGGCCGTACACCATCACCAAGGCCGTAGGTAACAATGCCTTCGAGCTTAGTATTCCACCATTCCTTGGTCTGCACCCAGTCTTCAATGTGGATCGCCTTCGTCCTTACTTTCCACCTCTATTGGACACCTCGGACATTGCAGAACAACTCACACCAACAGAGTTAAACCCAGACTGCATGGAACAGGCCACCACAGATTGTATCATGGACATGCAAATCAAGAACACTCGTCAACAGCAGATCCAACTGTATCGGGTTGTCAAAGCTGGCCAACTCCTGCACCAAGGAAAGTGGTTCACCAAGGACCAAGTTCAGCATAAATTTCCTCATCTCATGGAGGAACTTAACGCAATGGGGACCATTGCTTCCTAAGGGGGGAGGAATGATCCAGGTGGATATTGGTGGCCACCCACCTATTCCACTTGGCCCCCCACCATTGTCTCTTTCAGTTTTTCAGTTTCGGTATAACTTACTATTTTTAGCAGTTTTTCGGGTCCTGAACTTCCGGAGCCGTTTTGAGGCCCTAAACGACGTTTTTTGGGTATGAAAGCGCCAGCGAATTTTTTGATAAAATTCGTCCCGACAGCTGTAGTCCTCGGATAGAGCTTTCTAATGATGTATCATATGCGCCAAACGGAGATAGTATGCCAAAGTTACGTCCCTGGGAAGTTGAAACACCAATTTACCCAAACGGGGCCCATAGTTTTGGCGCTTCATCTCCTAGGGTTAGGTTTTTTGGGATGTTTAGGGTTCTCCATTGTTTCTCAATAATAAATACGCCCTCGCGCCTCATTGTAAAGCAGTTCAGAGGTCTGTAGCCACCACATCTCTTCTCAGAGATAGCTACCAGTACCCTAGCTAGTTTTATTTCCATTGTCTGTAAGCAAATTTCAGTTCTTTGATATTAATGAAATGAAGTGTTATTTCCGCTGCATCTCTGTATTTATGGTTATGTGTTTATTCTGTTGCGTTCCTGCATAAATCCGGATCAGGCCAAGGGCTAGAAAACTCACATTCTATTTAAGGAAGAGGATGGCAACCATTTTTCCTCATGTTTTAGATTATTATTTTGGTCTTCTTAGAATTTTGCTTCCTCTTACTGTTTAGCAGGGTTGCTGTGCTATTTAGCACTGGGTGTTCTCAAGCGGGGATCCCACCTCTTTCCTTGAGGAGCCTCCTGGGAGATTTTTTCATGCATTTACACATCAGGCTTTTAGGCCAAGCTTTAGCTTACTTCATCAGTGCATTTTCTGTAGGTCATTGTGTTGTGTTGCATGGTGCAGTAGTGGAGGGGATTGGAATCCCACTTTCTGAGCTATTTTTTTCATTGGAGGGAGGTTTCCTTCCCTTGGAAGATATGTTGGGAGAGATATTGAGCTCATTTCATATCTGTGGCATCAGGCCACACATTTCCCCAAAATTCCTAGCATTGTTCCATCTAGGGAATGCGTTATTTTTGGAGGCAGCTTCAGTGGATGGTCTAGTGGCTTCTTTGCAATGTTGCCTTGTGATTGAGAGGTCCATCCTTTCATGGGACGAAGCCCTTGAGAGATATACATTAGATATGATATATTTTAGCCTTCTACACTCTTATTCTTTAGTTTTTCAATGATTATTCAGTAATTTTCTGAATATCACTTTTGTATTCAGAGTGTATGACAAGAAACCCTTCCTGGGTTTCCTTGCAATTGTAATAAGGAGACTAGATCTCAGTTTTTGAACATGATTGCTTAATATATGAGTAGATATATTTTTCCTCCTAATTTCTGAGTTGAAACCCTCATAATACTGCGCAGTCTTCTTTGTGTATTATTTCTGAGTAGCAGTGTTTGGGGTTTTAATTATTTCCAGCTACACTAGGTGTGGGAGGTCTGTTTATCTCACTTATTTTCTTTTGTTTCTGATATACTCTTGGATTTAGATGATAGAGGAGCATATCTAATGGATCCAAGTAATGGTTTAAATTTTTATGGCATACATTTCTAGAAATGCGTTTTTTTTTAATGCATTGTTGAGCAGTCCTTTTTTGGAATATTTTAAGATATTCCTATTACTGCTTATTTTCCATATTTTGGGATATTACAATGGTATCAAAGCTTCAATATTGGCTCAGCCTATGGATATTATGCCATTATACTCTAAGAAGAAGGAGAGATGGACAGAAAGGAAGACAGGCTTACAAAGCTTCATCCAAGATCGATACAGAGCTTTCAAGAAGATCAGAAGAAAATAAGAATGGAGATAGAATCTCCAGAAGAGTTTGGATCTAGAGCTAGATCTAGATTCGCACATGGAAATTGTGAGCATGTAGCTACACTCCATGATGCATAGCACAGTCAAATGCCTATATCTATCATGAGATGGATGAAAGGAGGGAGAGTGCCTAAGAGGAAAACTCTTAGTGATTTGTTGTAGGAGTATGAATCTCAAACTGAGAGGTTTAGAGATCGTACCACTTTCCAAGAGTTTTGCAAGATCCAGGTGAAGAGAAGCAAGCAACATAATATGGATAGATTCTTTCTGGCTACCTTTGATGGTTCACCTACATGTTCAGCTAGGGCTTGGGTGGAAGAGCTAGACACCTTTTTGCAGCAACATCAAATTTCTGAAAGTGAAGCCATCAAAGTAGTAGCGCTGCATTTTGGAGGTAAGGCTTATGCATGGTGGATTTTTTAATATTTTTCTTTGAAAAATTCAAATACTTCCTCTTATGCAAGATTCATTAAAACATTGGTGGGAAGGTTTGATGGGAAACTTCCTAAAACACACGTATTGGAGCAAGAGAAACTTAAGAAAACAAGACCCTTGCATGTAATGGAGAAAACTATAGATCTCACTCCACCTTAGAAAACCATGGGAGAAGCTTACATCTTGCATCATACATTGTTAGAGGCAATACCTCTATCTCATATCCCTAAACAAGAGGGCATGGGGATCTCTTTTTCACAATAGGATCCAATTATTGGAGCGTTGCCCATACACATTGATGAAGATGAGGGCAACAACGTTGTCACATCTAGAGCACATCTAGTACCTCATGTAGAGGAAGGAGAAGAACATGCTCCAATAGTATGGATTCTTGTATTCTTGCAAGAAGTTCCCCAGGATCTCATACATGGAGGTCAAAGCACAATCAGTGAGCAGCATGATTGTGAAGCATTGCAGATGGAAGGAGAAGGTAGGAAGGAAGGGTAGCAGCACTTGATGATAGGAACACACCCTGCTCTATTTCAGAGAGCTAATGCAAAGGGGAGGCATAATTTTCTGTATTGTGAAGGCAAGGGCAAGGTTTCCCAACCATATGTACAGTCTACTCTTGACATTGATGTCTCACTACATGGAGGCATTCCACCTGGGAGGCCACCAGATCTAGCATTGATGAAAAACATCTCGTCTTTGGATTCACTGCTCTTGTATTTTGGAGATGTGAAGATTTTGGAGGAAATATTTTGCATGAGGGATGTCAAAGAAGCAGACATTAGCATGAGGAGAGCTTCACATGCCAGACTACCAGCGCTATCTCTTGGGAGGATTGATCCCTATTGAAGGTCTTAAATATTGGTAGAGTACTCCAAGGATCTTGGTGCTTGCATGGTTCTTGATGACCCAGATGGAGATGATAGATACATGGTGGATGGTATGGTCATCTATTCTCATGGCAGAGTCTTCTTGACTAGAGCTTATAAGCTCAAGGAGAAGCTGCTACATGCAGCACATGAGGACTTCTTTTCCATGCATTTTGATGCATACCTTTCTTTAGCAGAGGAGTTCATTTGGGAGGGCATCCAACATGAAATATTTCAGCATATGGAGAGATTCATATCCCGTATGGTGATAGAGAGGATTTCACAGCCACTTTCCTACTCATTGGGAGTGAGGAAGAATTTTCAGTTGAGCCATTTCAGCTCAAGGACCGAAGTACATCGTAGAGAAGGTATACATTTGAATTATGATTTTCCTTACTTTACTTTATATAAGCAACATGTTGTATTAAGGAGGATAATCCCTTCTTATACTTTATACTATGATGTACTTAAGGCTAATTGTGGCATTGAGGTTGGCTACCTTATTGGTGGTCTATGGGGGAAGCCACATAATTCTTGGTGTGCACCATTGACACCAAATTGTATATTCATGATTCCATCTTATGGGATGACTGTGGCAGCAAACAAGTGGTTGGAAAAGAACTTGTTATTTTTTTTTTTGATGCAGGCAAAGGATGTACTGCGCTGGTTCCACTGGTGGGACTATGAACCACTCTCCGGCTGTCATATGGCAGCTTGTTCTTATTACATTTTGCTTCCATTTATTGTTGATATTTTTATATTCATGGGAAGCGTTGCTTGGAGAGTGCTGGAGGTGTTAGAGATTCCCATTGAGAGCATGATTCTCCCCACTTTACATGTTGTACATTTCAGGAGAAACCATGGGAAAACCATGATTGCCACATCACAATTTTTCCCTTCTTGTGGGAGGAACCACTTGAAGAACTTGAGGAGGCACTTCATGGCTGAATTGTTTGATGGGGGAACTTGGGTCATTCTTGGAGGCCATGTTATTTCAGCCCAAGGACAGAAACAACCCCATCTTTACCATAAATTGAGAGAGAAACCATTTGGATGGAAGAATCCAATCTCTCGATGCATCCCCAATACATTGTATAAAACCGAGATTGATGATTCTTTTGATGAGCTACCTAGGATGGCTCATTTCATTTGGATGATAGCATGGGTGAGGGATTCACTCATTGGGAATGAGATTACCCATGTTGTCATCACTCCTACCTTGAGGAGGCCATGGGACAGCAAGAAGGTTTCCACTCACACCTTCCACCTTTGATTGATGTGGGCCATTTGGTTTTGCATACTTGGGAGGAAACATTAGATGGCAGTTTTATTGCAGATTATTTTGATTTAGTGATGGAGGCCATTGATGGGAGGCCAAAAGAGGAGGAGGGGAGAAATTTTTCTCTCCCTATACATTTTCTTGAGGACAAGGAAATTTTTTGGAAGGGAGTATTGTAATGTTCCAAAATTTTAGCTTCAAGCTAAATGGAACATTAGAGTTAGCAGTGTCTTTTAGCCGGTGAATAAATGGGTAGGAAGGCCCATAAGTCTCCTAAGAAGGAATAAAAACACTTCAAGTGTGGAAGGAGACCCTCTTTTCAGCTCAATAAAACACCTCTATGTGTGAACATGGATAATATCAAGTTGATTCAGTCTACTTTGACCAAGTCAACAACGCAGATGTGGAGAAGTAGGGATCAAGGAAGCAATAATGCAGTTTTGGAGGGAGATGAATCTCTTGATGGGAATGACCTAATTGGGTGGGGCCAAGGGCCAGAAAAATCACATTCTATTTAAGGAAGAGGATGGCAACCATTATTCCTCTTGTTTATATTATTATTTTGGTCTACTTAGACTTTTGCTTCCTCTTGATGTTTAGCAGGGTTGCTGTATTGTTTAGCACAGGGTGTTCTCGAGCGAGAATCCCACCTCTTTCCTTAAGGAGCCTCTTGGGATAGTTTTTCATGCATTTCCACATCAGGTTTTTAGGCCAAGCTTCAACTTACTTCATCAGCGCAGTTTCTGTAGGTCATTGTGTTGTGTTGCAGGGTGCATCAGTGGAGGGGATTGGAATCCCCCTTTCTGAGCTAGTTTTTTCATTGGAGGGAGGTTTCCTTCCCTTTGAAGATCTGTTGGGAGAGATATTGAGCTCATTTCAGATCTATGGCATCAGGCCACACATTTTCCCAACATTCCCAGCACTGTTCCAGCTAAGTAATGCGTTATTTTTGGAGGCAGCTTCAGTGGATGGTCTAGTGGCTTCTTTGCAGTGTTTCCTTGTGATTGAGATGTTCATCATTTCATGGGAGGAAGCGCTTGAGGGATATACATAAGATCTGATATCATCCAGCCTTATACACTCTTATTCTTTAGTTTTGCAGTGATTATTCAGTAATTTTCTGAAGATCACATTTGTATTCAGAGTGTATGACAAGAAACCCTTCCCTGGTTTCCTTGCAATTGTAATAAGGAGACTAGATCTCAGTTTTTGAACATGATTTTATAATATATGAGAAGATCTATTTGTCTTCCTAATTTCTGAGTTGAAACCCTCATAAGACTGTGCAGTCTTCTTTGTGTATTATTTCTGAGTAGCAGTGTTTGGGGTTTTAATGATTTCCAGCTACACTAGGTGTAGGAGGTCTATTTACCTCACCTAGTTTATTTTGTTTTTTATCTCCTCTTAGATTTAGATGATAGAGGAACATATATAATGGATCCAAGTGATGGTTTACATTTTTATCACATACATTTCTGGAAATGTGTTTTTTGTGAATGCATTGCTGAGCAGTCCATTTTTGGAATATTTTAAGATATTCCCATTACTGCTTATTTTCCCTATTTTGGGATATTACAACCATCTATAGTTGGAAGGAGGAATTTTTACATTTAGTAGACCACTAGGGATGCTCAGTAGCTTTTGGGGACTCTTAGGATGGGGAGGAGAGAGTGGAGACAACCAGATACGTAAATTGGCTATATGTGACTGGTTATTTTGATCATGGATAGCAAGCATTCTAATTATAAAGAGGCCACATGATAATAGGTGTGGCATGATGAAATGGTTGAGGAATATACCTTGATAATGCAGAAAAATGCTTGGAAGGTGGTTTCTTAACTGAAAAATAGGGTGGTGGTTGGATCACATTGGATCTACAATATCAAGCACAATGCAAAAGGAAGCTTCAATAAATACAAGTCGAGGTTTATGACCAATGGGATCTCTTAGAATGAGGGAATAGATTATAGGGATACATTCACTCCTATATCTAGATACAGTCCTATCACGACCATAATCTCACTCACAGCACAAATGGGATGGAATATACATTTTATGTATGTTTAGGTGGAACTCCTTAATCGTGATTTGGAAAATGAAATTTATATTTAATAGCTAGAGGACCTTGTAGCACACAACAGTGAGACCCACTTGTGCATATTGAAGATAAATTTATACAAGAGGCTGATTGGCTCTCTTATTTATTTGTTCAACACTAGGTCATATATATCCTTTGAAGTAAACTCTTTAAGTTAGTTCATGATTGAACCGAAGAGACTGTACTCGAAAACAATAAAGCATGTGATGCATTACCTACGAGGTACAATCGAGTATCGGATCAGATATGCTCGAGGTTATGGTATCAAGTTGATGGGTTGTATTGATGTATATTGCGTAGGAAGGACAATAGACATTAAAATAACTTGAGGGTGCTACTCCAACATGGCATCGAGAGTTGTCTCTTGGTATAGTAAGAATCAAAATTCAATGGCACTAAGTTTTGCACAAGTAGAGTATATAGTAGCAAGTGTAGCAACATGTGAGGCCATTTGGCTTCAAAATATATTAGTAGCCTTACTTGGTCAAAGGTGGAGACAATAGTGATACAATGTGAAAAATATTTTTTGGTTAGGTTATCTGACAATTTAGTGTTTCATAACAGGTCTAAGAATATTGACATCATATATAATTTCATCTTGGATTGTATATAGTGTGGGAAAGTTCAACTACATTATATACCTACATATCAGTAAGTATCAAACATTAAAGCATTCAGGAAGGAAGGACTCATCTTCTTTAGATATATGTTGGGTGTTGTGCTAAAATCATTCCTCGTTAAGGGAGAGTGTTAGTTAGTATAGCTTGAATAGGGGTTCTAGTATAAAGAGGTGTATATGAGGCTAAGAACACAAGTAGATTAATAATATCCAAGTTGACTTATTTTTTCTACATGAAAATTTATTAATTAGATTATTAACTAGTCTTTTTATTATTTTCCTAAGTCTAATTTAAGAAAAATGGTTAATTAACCAATATTAATTAAGACAAGTAAATTTCTCTCTAATTACTACAAGGAAATTCATTTGATGGAGTGAAGATGATATTAGCCATTGACTGAGATTTATTTTCGGTCATTGATTACTCAACAAAATATTATAAGAGGAAGTCAATGGGCATCTTGGAGACATACATTTAAATTAAGCAAGAGAAATGTGATAGTGTGACACACTAGTCGAGGGTTTCAATAGTGATTGATGATGAATTTTCTAGAGTGATTCCTTCACATAGATATCCAGTTTCTTAATGAAAAATAATATGCAAATTATTCTCCAAAGGGATGAATTTCTCTAGTGATGTGAATTACCAAAAGAAGGTTGATTTTCCACAGATAGGATGCATTCATTACAGAGGTCGATTAATAGGAAGAAAGATGAATTTTCTTATGAAGATGAATTTTCTAGTGGAGGCCGAAATAATTCTCTAGTAGGTCTAAGTTTACAGTGGAGGTTGGGTTTCCTTGAGGCTGCACATGTGGGCTAATGGTTTAGGATGTAAAGGAGGGTTGAATTGACTCTAAGGGGTCAAATTTCTTCTGGGTGGTCAAATTAGCTTGAAAATTTGAAGAAATTTTTTTTTGGGTGCTTTGATAATTTATGGATAGTATTTTATATGAATTTTACTTACAAATTTGCTGAATAATAATAAAACCCTCATCTGCAAAACTAGTTTTTCACACATTGGGGGCTCTTAGGGATAATTTGTCTAATAATCTCAATGTCTATTTCACATGTGTCTTTTACCTAGTTCTCATGAATTTTAATTGGTGGAATTTGTAGTTGTGAGTTTATTTAGTATTTATAGTACACTAATATGTTGGGAAAAATAATCATTTAAACAATAGGTCAATACTTACAAGAATACCTACAGTAGAATTTCTGCATCTTTCTTCCTTTCACCAACTAGTTCATGGTTGTATATCTAGACAATATCCTCATCTTCAGCAAGAGTGGGGTAGAACAGTTGTAGTAATTTTAGCAAGTCCTTCACACTCTACGAAAACAAATTTTGTGTGATAAATTGGAAAAAATCTCCATTGATGTCGAAAAGTTCCACTACCTAGGATACATTATTGGTGAGAATGGTGTGCATGTGGATCTAGCCAAGATTAAGTCATTCAGGATTGGTTGGCCAGGACAAATATAATAGTTCTCCATAACTTCTTAGGTATTTCTAACTTCTACTAAACATTCATGTTCGGGTTCTCATATATTTCTTGGCCCTGAAGTCAAGTGGCTGAGGATGAGGAAAAATATATTTTCGTTTGGTTTGAATCACAAAAAAATGCATTCAATGAAGCGAAACACCACCTTTGCTATACACTAGTCCTTACTTGCTAGACCTGCAACGACCATTTTGAATTGAGACAGATGCCTCTGATTTTTCTATTGTTGTAGTCCTCTTTCGAAGGATATTTGATTTCCTATCATAGTGAAACAATATGATATTCTCTAGAAATACCCCACCAATGATAAGGTAATGTATTGCATTGTGTAGACCTTCCAAAAATGGAAATATTATATTATGGGGAAGGAGATGATAATCCACATGGATCATTAGCCTATTCAATATATATAGATAATGGAAAGTTACAGAACAACCATTATTATAAATGGTGCACATACTTGCAACAATTCTATTGAACTTCAAATAAAATAAGGGTAGCACCAATCATGTCACAAACCACCTTAATCAATTCCTCACTGTGGCACTCACTATAATTGTCAATCGTTGTGGGAATGAGTCCTTTGAAAGGAAAAAATTATATAAAAATGATTTAGAATTCACTACCACATACCATATTTTTATGGTAAGAAAGCAAGTTCTAGACTTCCACCTCTAGGATGCCTGTTTTTCTACCTGGGGCGCCTTTGTGTTCCTTCAAGAAATGATACAGGTGGATATTGATGGTGACCCACCTATTCCACTTGGACCCCCACCATTTTTTCTTTCAATTTTTTAGTTTCCTTTATTGTAGCACAATTTACTATTTTTGGAATTTTTGCGGGTCCTAAACTTCCGGAGCAATTTTGAGGCCCTAAACGACAATTTTTTGGGAAATATTGGTACAAGAGAATGTGAGTCAAAGACTTGAAATTTACTATGAGCAGTTGTATTCCTTTGATAGATCTTTCTAATGAGGTATCATGTACATCAAACAGAGATCGTATGCCAAAGTTACGACCTCAGGAAATTGATGTACCAATTTACCCTAATGGGGCCCATAGTTTGGCGTTTCATCTCCTATGGTTAGTTTTTTGGATGTTTAGGGTTTTCCATTGTTTCTCAATAATAAATATGCCTTCGAGCCTCATTGTAACATAGTTCAGAGGATTGTAGCTGCTACATCTCTTCTCAAAGATAAGCTCCCAACGACCTAGCTAGCTTATTTCCATTCTATCTGTAAGCATATTTCAGATATGTGATATTAATGAAATGAAGTATTATTTATGATGCATCTAGTGAAATAAGTTTTGGTGTAGAAGATTGGGTATTCTTACCATTATGACCATACAAACAAATTTTTTTCAAGGAAGTGAAGAAGGATAATAAACTATCATGGAAGCATTATTCCCCTTATAAGGTGCTGCAAAATATTGGTACTATGTCATACAAATTGGAGTTGTATGCATCTTCAAGAGTACACCTAGTTTTCCATGTTTCATAATTAATAAAGGTTATAGGTGATAAGCTCCTAGTTAAAACTATATTTCTTAATCTTGTTAAGGAAGTAAAAATCATATTGGAGCCTAAAATCATAGTGGAATAAATTACCTATTGAAGATTACAAATGGGAGGATTAGTATTTTATACAGAATAATCCTAAACTATTTAAAAATTGAAGAAAATACTTTTTGAATAAGAGGGGCATGTTGGGTCCCTATAATACTAGCATGGACCCTTTATTGTTATCATTGTTTCCCACAAAATCCCACAATTTTTATTGTTGTGCCCTTATATTATTATTGTTATGTAGTCCCTAACTATATTTTGACCCTTTAGACTCTTATATATACCAAGGAGGTCTAGTCATTTGAATCATCCAAGAATTGTTCATTTATGTTATGTAAATGGAGGTTGCCCCCACGAAGTGGAAAATTATCTATTTGTTGATATATCTTTTCTTATGTTTCTATGTTATTTTGACCTGAATCCATAACAATGGTGGTTATTAGGTTCACCGATGGACAAATTTAAGTTTTCCTATTTTGAATGGAACTAACATTGTTTTGTAGGAATGTAATTAGATTCTTTCTTTCAAATTATAATCAATATTCAATGACAACAATTTTTTCATTGGCAATTAGTTGACCGTAGCTATAATATATTAGGACTAGTTTAGTTTTCTTCATTTAGAACATATTGTGTTATACTTTTTGCATGTTTCCCATATTTTGATTTAAGTGACAACATCAAATATCTATTAATGGTTGTTCCAAAATGTAGATGGGTCTCTTATGCTAAACATTATGAGGTATAGTCGTGACATTGATATGAAACGACACTATTAGTTTTGTTGTGCCAAGTGTCTTTTCAGTTTATAAACATGTGCATACTTGTCTCAATAGTTTTCTTGAGGATTGAGGTTTTTGTCCATGAATTGTAGATAATTTTAGGTGAATTAGAAGCATTAAATAAGCACAAATTGTAGAAATTTTCTGAATAATGAAGATTTATCCACTGAGATTATCCTGGTCACACACTAATTCGAATTCATGCATAACACATAACCTCTTCTACAATTGATCATCAATTTGAGGAAATAGAAACAGTCACATGCACACATAAACACAATATGTAATGGGGAAAGCTTATAGCTGAAAACCCCCAGCTATTTTGTATATTATAATGGAAGACAACATGTAACAATACATAGCACAATACTCCTCACAAGTACTCAGTACTATCTCCAGAAGTTACACACAAACTAGCTCAGTTTTGAACAAGTCACAGGTTCAAAACTCATCCACTATTTGCCTGCCTCTATTGTGCAATCCAAGTTGGTGTAATGAGAGATCCAAGTTTGAATCTCCTTGGCTTCAACTGCGCAATCCTCATGGGCAATCTCCTCCAATGCTTGTGCAAATCTCATGCACAACTAATGTCGCAACTAATAGCAAACTCACCCTTTCATCTACCTCTTCCACTGGTCTTCACTGAACTGTCCATGCACTGTAGTAAACTGATGTGTTCTTGAGTTGAATAATGAGTTAATAATTAGTGAATTAAATAATATTTAATTCACCCCACTCATCTCTAGTGTATTATCCAGTTAAACTAAATACAAATAGTTCAACTAAGTTAAACAGAACACAACTCCACCAACTGTCTCATCAACTCCACCAAACTCCGCCACTTGAGTTCTAACTGAAGTCAACCATGCATGAGCTCACCAAACCCCTAGGAATAACGTAATTCCTTCTGTCAGGTGCATGGGCCACATCCATAGCTCCAACTGAAGTGCTGCAAGAGGATAAGCTGAAGTTTATAGTCCAAATATTATTAAGGGCTAATAATATTTGACTGACCTATTTTTAGACAGGCAGTCTAAAAATAGACTTCGACCTGTATGTCTAAAAATAGAGGTCCATCTATTTTTACCAACTCGACCAATCATCCAAGAATAGCATACTGCAACTCCTAGACCATGCTTCATATGTCTAAAAATAGACATAGTCTAAAAATAGACTTTGCGCCAAAAATAGCCTGCGGGCCCACTTAGTGAAGGCGACTTCATTTCACTAAGCTCCATCATCTTGTTGCATTTTCAACACTCCCTCTCAACAATATATGGATTATCTGCAACCCCTATCCTGCCTCTGTGGAATTCGAATTTGCTCCTGGTGAGCGCCTTCGTCAAGATGTCAGCATCCTGATCCTCTGTGGGAACATATGAAAGTAACATGATTCTTCGCTGCACACAATCTCTGATATGATGGTACCTGATGTCGATGTGTTTGGATCTATCATGAAATATTGGATTAGATGAGAGTTTAATGCAACTCTGGTTATCACAATAAATCACAGTAGGCTCCAAGTGCGACCCGAACAATCCGACGAGGATCTTCCTCATCCAAATAGCCTCGCATGCAGCCAAGCTTGCTGCCATGTACTCGACCTCTGCTGAAATGAGTGCCACGGATCTCTGCTTCTTGCTGTACCAGGAAACTGCTGTCAACCCAATACTAAAGACTCCTCCAGATGTGCTCTTTCTGTCCGTTGGGCTCCCTGCCCAATCTGCATCAGTGAAGCCGAAAAGCTTCGCTCCATCCTCCTGTCTGTACCATAGACCATATCCCGATGTGCCACTAAGATAACTCAATACATGCTTGCCTGCCTTCCAGAAGAGCTTGGTAGGCTTAACCATAGCTTCCGAAAGCTGGTTAACAGCAGAGCATATATCGGGTCATGTATTGACCAGATACATAAGCGACCCCACCAACTGTCGATAGACAGTGGCATCCACTACCTCCGTTGAAGTAGCATCCTCCTTCCTCCAACCACCAGGAAGAGGAGTATCAACAAGCTTGCAGCCATGCATGTTGAACCTCTCCAGTATCTCCCGGGCATACTTACCCTGAGAAACAAACATTCCACCACTGCACTGCCAAATCTCCAATCCCAGGAAATAATGAAGGAGGCCCAAGTCCTTCATCTCAAACTCTCTAGCAAGATCCTCCTTGCATGAAAGTATCAACAGCTCATCAGCCATCAAAATCAGATCATATACATACAGTACAATGATTAGCAACTTCCCCTCCACCACAATCTGGTACAGGTTAGGATCCGCCTCACTCTTGGAGAATCCAAGTCCGGTGAAATACCTGTCTATCCATGTGTACCAAGCATGAGGTGCTTGCTTCAGCCCGTACAGTGCTCTCTTGAGTCGGCACACATGCGACTCACTACTGAAGATCTCGAAACCTTCAGGCTACTCTATGTACACCTCCTCCTCAATGACTCCGTTGAGGAACGCAGTCTTCAAATCCATCTGATGGATGTGCCACCCCATCTGCGTTGCGAGAGCTAGGATCGTCCGTATGGAAGAGTACCTTGCGACAGGTGCAAAGGTCTCCTCATAATCGATCCCCTCGATCTGTGAGAAGCCATGGGAAAAAAATCTTGCCTTGTACTTCTCCACACTCCCGTCAGCCGCCTGCTTCACTTTGTAGATCCATCACGAACCCACCACTGATTTCCCCTCCGGTCGCGGGACAATCTCCCATGCATTGTTTCTGACAATCGAATCATACACTTCCACAATCGCATCTACCCATGTGGGTTCCTCCACAGCTTCCTCGAAAGAGGATGGTTCTGTCACGACACATTTTCTCACAAGAGCCATGTATCCAGTATACCGGTCCAGTGACTATCTCTATCTGCGCTGTGCTGTAGGTGGTCCTACAACCCTCTCTACATCTTGATCCAGTCGCTCAGCTTCTGTAGTGCGCTTGCGCCCTCTGATGGTTGGCGTTGCATGAGTGGTTTCTTCCACTCCATAAACTTCCTCTTGTGGCTGATCCACATCCGGAAGCTCCTCCTTAGGAACTAATAGCTCCTCTTCTGCATGCAAGTGTGGCTCCCTCTCAAGCGAACACTTCATGGCTTTCTCCTCCTGAAATTTGATATCCCGATCACTTTAACGATCTTGCACTGTGCGGAAAATACACACGATAGTTGTGGGGCGTATCAGTGTTACCCACAAATATTCAACCTCTCTTGATCGGGCTTCCTTCTCGCATCCGCCGTCACATGCATGTAGACGGGATAACCAAAGATCCGCAAATGGGAAATATCAGGCCTCTTGCCAGAATAAGCCTCCTCCGGTGTACTCATGCCAAGAACCTTGTGAGGACAACGGTTCTACACATACACTGCTGTATTGCATGCCTCATCCCACAAGTGAAGGGGTAGGCCCTGATCATGCAACATCGCCCGTGCAGCACCCACGATCGTTCTGTTCTTCCGCTCAGCCACCCCGTTCTGCTGTGGGTTATGGGGTGCGATGAGCTCTCTCCGAATCCCTTCTGCGTTGCAAAAGTCCTTGAATTCAGCCGAGATGAATTCACCACCATTGTCACTCCTAAGAGCCTTCACATGCTTCCCCGATTCCTTCTCAACCAGCGCCTTGAATTCACAGAACTTTGAATATGTCTCACTCTTCTTCTGCATGAAGAAGATCCAGCACTTCCGAGAGAAATCATCCACAAAGATCACATAGTACTTGTGCTTTGCTGTCGAAGCTACTGAGAAAGGACCACACACGTCTGTGTGAACTCTCTCAAGGATCGTCGTGGCGCGACTATCCTTCTCGTGAAAGGTGGATTTCACATATTTTCCCAAGGTACACCCCTTGCACTGATCTGACTGCGCAAGAGTGCCCTTAGGAAGCCCAGTAGAAATCTGCTGCAGGATCTTCAAAGCTCCATGGTGAAGGTGGCCCAATCTCCTGTGCCACAGTTCGCCCTCATCATCCCGGCTCACCACTTCTCCCGCCTTGCATGCCATTGTTGCGCAGCCATCTACTTGCAACTGATAAAGGTTCTTGACTCGAACCCCTATCTTCCGGGTTTCTCCAGTTGTCTTACTGCGCAGGAAAGCCTTTCCTTCGCTGAAGACAACATCGTACCCCTTGTCTTCTAACATCGCCACAGAGATCAGATTCTTCTTCAATCCTGGAACATGCATCACATCCTTCAATACGAAGGGTTTACCAGACTCCCTCTCAAAGGAAATGGTACCGATACCGGTCGCACTGTATCTACCATCATTGCCCATCTCGATGTGCACTCCAAGATCTTTTTCCTCCAGATCTGAAAACAGATCCCGATCTCCTGTCATGTGAAATGACACACCACTGTCCAAGAACCATACTGATCCCATCACACTTGAGACCAAGCATGCGATCAATGAAAAATCCAGTTCAAACTGGGAGGCCAATGCCTCTCCCGCTGCAGATCCAGCAACCTTCTTATTTTTCTTCTTCTGCGGACAATTTGTGGCATAGTGTCCGTGCTAGTGACAGTGAAAACACTTCACCTTGGACATGTCTTGCTTCTTGCCTTTCGCACCAGACTGAGAAGCTTTCTTGCTCTTCCCCTTCTTTGCTTTGGCAGCCAAAGCGCAATTTTCTTCATCAGATACCTTTGATGAAGATCCGTCCCTAGTAGTCCGCCTTATCTCCTCTTGCATGAGATCCGCCCAAAGTCGCTCCCATCTCGGCAACTTCTCTCGACCATTGACAGAGTCCTGATAGGAATGCCAAATCTTCGAAAGACCAAGGAGAGCCAGGTCAACCAAGTCCTCTTCATCGACAGTCACCCCCACACTTCCCAGTTCATCTCTGCATTGAGTGAACTTTGTGAGGTACTTGGCGATAATGTCGCCTTTCTCCATCTTAATGTTTCTGAGTTTATCCTTGAGCACCAGCTTCCTTTGGTCACTCTTGCTCTGGAATAGATCTGTCAATGCTTTCCACATCAAATATGGAGAATATTTTCCATGCAGGCTGGATACAATATGATCCTTCACGCCCTCCAACAGAATCCTTCGACATTTCACCATCTTCTTTTGCCAAGCCTCAACTTCAGCAGGATCAGTAGGATTTTGGACATCCATATCTACGAACTCATTCAGCCCATTATCTTCTAAAACCGCCTCCATCCGATCTTTCCATGCAACATAATTCGAACTTCCTTCAAGGGCATATTCAAGTCGCAAACCGTTGAAAGACATTTCAACTCCGGCACCAAGAAAACAATCTGTTGCAAAATTCGAATTCCAAACTCAAAAAAACTCAACTGCTTCTGGATCTGTGAGAACAAATTATTTCTAGCATAGAGATCGACTGTAAGGGCATTTACTGGATATATCACCTTTCAGAGAAAGGATGGATCCAGAGGCTACCTGGCCCGTTACAGAATCTGTCTACCGAAATAAAATTGTAATCACTGTAATAGATCTCGATGATCAATTCGCTCCGATACCATGTATAAATTTTCTGAATAATGAATATTTATCCACTGAGATTATCCTGGTCACACACTAATTCAAATTCATGCATAACACAACCTCTTCTACAATTGATCATCAATTTGCGGAAATAGAAACAGTCACATGCGCACATAAACACAATATGTAATGGGGAAATATTATAGCTGAAAACCCCCAGCTATTTTGTATATTATAATGGAAGACAACATGTAACAATACATAGCACAATACTCCTCACAAGTACTCAGTACTATCTCCAGAAGTTACACACAAACTAGCTCAGTTTTGAACAAGTCACAGGTTCAAAACTCATCCACTATTTGCCTGCCTCTACTGCGCAATCCAAGTTGGTGTAATGAGAGATCCAAGTTCGAATATCCTTGGCTTCAACTGTGCAATCCTCATTGGAAATATCCTCCAATGCTTGTGCAAATCTCATGCACAACTAATGTCGCAACTAATAGCAAACTCACCCTTTCATCTACCTCTTCCACTGGTCTTCACTGAACTGTCCATGCACTGCAGTCAACTGATGTGTTCTTGAGTTGAATGATGAGTTAATAATTAGTGAATTAAATAATATTTAATTCACTCCACTCATCTCTAGTGTATTAGCTAGTTAAACTAAATACAACTAGTTCAGCTAAGTTAAACAGAACACAACTCCACCAACTGTCTCATCAACTCCACCAAACTCCGCCACTTGAGTTCTAACTGAAGTCAACCATGCATGAGCTCACCAAACCCCTAGGAATAGCGTAATTCCTTCTGTCAGATGCATGGGCCACATTCGTAGCTCCAACTGAAGTGCTGCAAGAGGATAAACTGAAGTTTATAGTCCAAATATTATTAAGGGCTAATAATATTTGACTGACCTATTTTTAGACAGGCAGTCTAAAAATAGACTTCGACCTGTATGTCTAAAAATAGAGGTCCATCTATTTTTACCAACTCGACCAATCATCCAAGAATAGCATACTGCAACTTCTAGACCATGCTCCATATGTCTAAAAATAGACATAGTCTAAAAATAGACTTTGCGCCAAAAATAGCCTGCGGGCCCACTTAGTGAAGGCGACTTCATTTCACTAAGCTCCATCATCTTTTTGCATTTTCAACACAAATAACACTGAACAACAGTTTAAAATAGAGAAATAAGTCACCACATAACATTTACATAGCAGGCATGATGAAGCAGTTCACCCCTCCTCGGCTACATCTGCTAGTCCGGCTCCCAATGTCATGTCCATATTTCATTATGCTAAAAAATTTGCAAATACATGTATTTACAGGCCTCTAATGGTTGTTTTCTCTGCACCAATGGCTCCAGAATGCTCTAGTTAGTAAAAAATGACTCTTTTTCCTAGTTACACCTAGAAAAACTCCACTAAAAGTGGATAACTGAACTTAAATGGAGTTAATTTAGTGGATTCCACCTAAAATTAGGCATGCTCCAAAAATCCACCAAAATAAACTATGGCATTTAATTTTATGGTTGGGCACATGCCCCCAAACCCCATGGTGACCACAACCGTCGGCAAAACTAGGGTATGTAATTGTGGGTTAAATGGAAATCTAGTTTAGACAGTAGGTTAGGCTAACCACAGAGGCATTGGAAACAAACATTTCCATGTGACAACTTGACGAATGTTGGCGGGTTGTTGAACTGTCAGATTACGCAGACCACAAGGTTGACTGTTATGGTTTTCAATGTGAACGCCTTTGCGGAAGAATTTAATGTTGGTGGAGAATGTTTGTAATTTTCGATAACTGTCGATTGTAACATGTCATGTGACCACTCCAATGGAACCACTGGCGGGTTGGAACCGCCGGCGGTTACCAACCCCCACATTCAAATCTATAAAATCATAAAATTAATCTGATGCCTATAGTTGTTACGATTAAACGTATAGCACGGGTGGTGGAGACCTATGAGTGCCCTTCCAGATGTCACGGGGTCAAGCCATGTGGACTTCACCAAAATTTTACACTATGGTTCAAGGGCTAAGTGGTGGCCTCAAGGCTAGCCACGTGGCACCTCCCAATTGGCCCCCCCAAAAAACGTACATCCATTCAAAAAATAAAATTGTGCCACTTGTCATCCTGTAGTTGGCTCTGAGGAAGGAATAGTCCTTAGAATATTCCTTTTGTTGATTGTACCTCCACCCTGCTGACTGTACATCCCAGTCAAACCTGTTGCAAATTCACCTGTTTCGCAATTTGATCAGAATGTGATATCTCCCTCATACGACATTGGTTTTTCAAACCGTTCACGATGCCAGAATTAGGAAGATAATATCTAAGTAACCATCATGGTTTCAACCCAATCCTATTATTTTGAATTTTGAGAAAAAATTATGAACTCCTGATCACTCCTCCCCATTGGGAAGATTTTGGACCCAAAAATACTTGATTACTTGTTTAGTATATGAGGGTAAAAGTCCCTCACCTTTCCAACCTCCATCCACTTTTCATTGCTTGGCTTATTCCCTTTGAGCCTAACTCGAAGATAGTCAACACTTCCCCTCTTGGATGCTCTTGTCCTCCTATCAAGAATTGTATCTTCTTTGAGCTCATCTAGACATTCTGGCAAGAAATATTCAATAGAAGGTAGTTGAACATCACTTCCTTGATCATCAATCAAATATGGCTCAGAAAAAATTAAGTTTTCAACATTAACAACTGAATACATCTGCATATAAGAAGGAAAGTCAAGTTGAAATGCATTATCACCAACTTGCTTTATGATCTTGAATGGACCATAGCAAATGGGTTTGAGCTTTTTACCTTCCCCTTGCATCCTTTCTTTGCTAATGTGAAACCATAACTCATCTCCCTCTTGAAACTTATGATAAACTCGATGTTTATCATGCCTCTCTTTGTATTTTATTTGAGTTTTCTCAAGCTGTTATTGAACTTGTTGATGTATAATCTGAATTTTCTCAATGAACTTTCAAGCCTTGTCAATATCACTATGGACATAAATTGAAACATCCTTCCCAAAGATGAATTCTAATGGATATTTTGGAAAATACCCAAAGCATACTTCAAAATGTGATGTTTGAGTTGAAGAGTGTTTTTCCCGATTGTACGTGTGTTGAATGTAATGCAGTTTTTCATCGCACAACTTGGGATGTTTGTTGCAATATCCTCTCAATAGATGCACAAAAATTATGTTCACCACCTCAATTTGTTCATCTTTTTGCGGATGAAAAGAAATACACTTTTTCAACTTTGTGTCCATCATAGTCCATAGTTTTGACCAAAAACTCCCAATGAATCTAGAATCCCTATCACTAACAATAGAAGTTGGCAATCCAAAATGAACCCAAACATGTTGAAAATAAAGTTCATCAGTTTGTTCAACATTAATGGTTTTCTTACATGGAATAAGTATACACATTTTACTGAATCTATCCACAACTACATAATGATAATCATGTTGTTTTCTTGACATAGGTAGACCTCCAACAAAGTCTATGGAGACACTCTCCCATGGCCTTGATGGTATTGGTAGTAGCGTGTACAACCCAAGCTTCATATTACCAGGCTTACTTGTTGCACACATAGAACAACCTCTTATAAAATGCGGCACACTATCTACCATGCAAGGCCAATATAGCAATACCTTTGTAGATGTGCCACTGTTTTGCTTACCCCAAAGTGTCCAGCAATAAGAAATGAATGAGATTCTCTCATGGCACTTAGCCTCTCTCCTTGTGGTATACACAACTTTCCCAAATGAAACAACAAATTTTTATGCATTTGATAATATTTTTCTTCAACTTGATTCCCTTCACTCAAACTAGCATACACATCTTGAAAATCAATGTCATGTGCATATTTTTCTATGTAACTCTCATCTACAATAGAATCATTTTTTAGTAAAATAGATGCACTAATGATTGTTATTGAAAGAATATCAACAAATTTATTGAAAATAGCTTTCTTATACATTATAACCAAGTGAAACTATTGAAGAAATCCCATCCACCTGAAATGTCTTTATTGCTGCAACTTTGTTTGTGACTACAAGTACTATAATGGTTGGTGATCGGTATGCATAATAGTCTCTTAACCCATCAAGTAATGTTTCCACTTCTTCACACTTTGTACCAACGCATATAGTTCTTTGTCATATGTAGGATAATTTTTCATAGCACCATTAAATGTTTCAGAATGAAAAGTGATAGGCTTACCATGCTGCAAAAGTACTGTGCCCATGGCATAATCACTAGCATCGGTTTGAATCTCGAATGGCTGTCTCAAATTTGGTAATGTAAGGTCTGGAGCTAAACTGATATTGTATTTTAAAGCTTAGAAAGATTTCTATTTTTTTCCTCCCCATTGGAAGCCTTTCTTCACACTTGTCACTGCATGCATAGGAGTTGTGATGGAAGAAAAGTTAGCAATAAACTTTCTCCAATATTGAGCTGCACCTAAGAAACTTCTTACCTCGGTTACTGTTTTGGGTATGGGCAAATTCACAATGGATTCCACTTTATAAGGATCAATTCTCAACTCTCCTCCTCCTACAATATGTCCCAAATAGACCAAATAAGTCTTTCCAAACTTACACTTTGACAACTTAAGAAACAATTTCTCTTTCTTCAAAATATCAAGCACTCTATTCACATGCAAGACATGTTCTTCTCTTCTTTTGCTGAAAATAAATATGTCATCTAAGTACACTATCCATAACACACATGAAATTTTCCGGTGCATTACACAAACCAAATGGCATAACTAGCCACTCAAAGAGTCCTTGTTTGGTTTTGAATGCAATTTTACGTATGTCACTTTCTGCAATTCTTACTTGATGATGTCCAATTCATAAATCTAACTTAGTAAAAAACTTTTCTTCTTTCAGCTGATCAATAAAATCATCTATTCTTGGGAGTGGGTAATGATTCTTTATTGTAATATTGTTCAAAGCTCAAAAATCTACACACATGCGCCAAGTCCCATCTTTCTTTGGTATCAAGACTATGGGTGAACCACATGGAAAAGTGCTTGGCATTATGTTTCCTTTGTCCAACATCTCTTTGATTTTCCTCTTTATTTCAGCATTCTTCATTTTCGACATGCGATACATACCAATGTTTGGAAGAGGACAATCTTGCTGCAACTAAATCTCATGTTGAATCTCTCTTTTTGGAGGCAATATTGTTGGCTCCTGAAACATCTCATGATGTGCATTAACTACATCATTTAAATATGATTTCAACTTAGGATCACATCCCTCAAATGATTCATGATTGACATCAGCTTTAGGCTTAGTCATGAGAAGAACAAAATTCTTACTTGAATTCACCAGCCTCTTTACCTGTTTAGCATTTACCATAGCAATGTTTGTCTTCTTGCGATGTGCTCTAACAATGAACTCCTTGCCATATTTGAATAAATGATATTTGTTCTCATGGAGATAGAAGATCACTTTCCTGTCATGTCAAGTAGAACCACATCTAATTCAACTGTGTCAACAAAATTAGCAGTGATTGCAAACCGAAATATACATTTCTTTGAAACCTGTAAATTGACATCCTTACAAATCCAACCCAATGCATATGGTTTTGGATGTGGTATGGTCTCAAGGTTAAATTTCTTGACCAATTCTTCAGAGATTAAGTTTTTTGTGACCCATTTTCAAATAATGTGTCAATCTTGGTATGTTTGGATATGACTGACAACAACAAAATTGAAAACCCGGCCCAAGGAGAGTTGGCCTCTAAATTAACTCTGTCCACATTTCACTTAATTCAACTCAATTCAACACAAGAATTCTTATCAATTATTTTACAAATTTATTTATCAATTTCATAGAAATCGACAAATAAATACCTTAGCCAACTTTGTTTATAACCCCTCATATATATATTTTCACTTGTATTCTTTAATCCCGCGCGCATATTCATATTATATTCATTCCAATGTTAAGACCTTGGGAAATTTTAAATATATCTCCGAACTCTAATTCTCCATAAAATAAACCCAAGGCCATTCCTAGGTTCTAACCGTCGGTTAATAATATATTAAAGCCGATACACAAATATTTAAACCACGCGCTGAATCTTGTGACTAAGGTTAATTCTTCTGGTCTTATGTGAATAACCCGACTATATTACAAATGAAACAATTTAATATTCTTTACACCCTGGGCCCACCCATACAACGGCAGATTTCAACAAATTTAAATTCCCATACCTTCGTTTATCTTTCGTGTTACTTGTTGTGCGACCACTGTTCGATGAACTAGCCTCCGGATCGGACGTCACACATCCATATCGCATTGATCTCACCATTGACAGTTAACACGTGAAAGTCACGCGATGAAGGCGGTATTGCCCCGTCGACGTGGCAATTTCCCACTGGATCGCGTTGGGTTTGAATGGTTTCACTTTCGCGCAAAGGCAGTGCGAAATGGGTGGGTTTGGTTTTACAAACCCGCTCTGGTTTTTGTACAGTGTTGACCGTAGGCTCCACCAGGGTTAGCGAAATCCTTTCTATTCATTCAGTTTCCTAACTCAAGGTTCAACCCTCGGGACAATGGTTGCAATTAACAATAAAGCGATACCATTTCTCTTATAACCTGGTTTTTCTACTATGACCAGAAGTCCACGGTTCTATGGGCAAACAACACTTCCTGGTACGCTCTTTCAAAGGTAAATAGAGCACACAACTCGACACCTGCAACAAGGCTCAATACACCCATTCATGACCTCCTACGGGTTTGAACAATAGGCCCCATTCCACTCATTCAATGGGAATCTTTGGCCTCTCACAGGGTGTATATCAAAATGACACTCTCAAGGGATTCAATGAGAAGTTATGCTCAATGTAAACAGAGGGAGTATTTGGAGATCTTCACAGTATGTCTCTTCATCAAATTAACCACAAAAGTGGAGGTTACGACACCTCCCTATTAAGCATATGCACACACAGAGACAGTTATACCAACTGTCACACGCAGATGATCAACAACAGCAAATTTTATTCAACAGGAAGCAATTGCTTAACACACAAAACTTTACTACAGAAATCCCCCCCTTTGATGTATTCAGGGGTTACATTTTATATGTATTATCATGTGTCTCTTCAGTTCCTCTGTGAGGACCATTTTTAGTCTAACCAAAAGGCCTAATTACATTCATTCGAATAACTGAATAGGACAGATGGACTAAGCCTAAAACTATTCGACTTCTATTGACTCTAACTTTTCTAAAAGAGACAGACAGCTAAGGTATTGACACCTTGTTGTTGCAATTCAGAATGGTTTCAAACCCTCCTAGCCACAACATGTGGACAACCTTCCTACATTGCTGGCTAGTGTCTAATGCTCTTGCATCAGACTCCTGAGGGAAATTTTCTTCATGGACTCCTGTCCATGAGCTCTTCCACTGATCTGCCTATTTCTACAACATCACTTCAGTCACCCAAGTGGCATCTTCCTCTGTTTCGTCCTTCCACTTGATTAAGTTATGAAAGTACTCTTGTCCTCTGGTCTTCTTGAACACTCTTTTGTCCAATATCTTCTCTGGCTGCAACGGTTGTGCTGGAGGTAGCTTCTTTGCCCACTCAATCTGTTCCTTGTCTGCTGGTCCTTGTTCTGCACCATCATCTTCATACTTGTACAAATATGCTGCAACATTAAAAATGGGATATATTCCAACATGTTGTACTATACAACAACCCTCCCTTTTTCTTAATTTTAGAATAAAATTTATACCTTATCATAAAAAAACAATTCAAGTGTAAAAGTCCAATGAATAATAATCGCAATCGGAGATCGGAGAAAATCCTTAGAGGAAAATTTAACATAGAAACCCAAATCCTCCGATGCGATTAGTTCGATTGCAAAACTTCAATCGCTAAGGGTTTAAGTTATCTATTTACATACCTCTGATGCGATGCGACCAATCGCAATCGCATGATCGGAACACTTTTTAATAAATTCTTTGCGGTCAATTTCAAATTCTCCGATGCGACGCGCGTTATTATAAAAAACACTTTTCAAAAGGAAAACAAACATTCGTTCATTTAAATGAGAAAAACCTTTATATGGTAGACCCCACCATCGGAAATCAGAGAAAGCCATTAACAATTCTTTTCCATTGAAACTCCCCGATTGTGATCTACAAACCATCTAATCGGAAATCGGAAAAGTTTGCAATCGCAATCGGAAATCAAAGAAATATGTATTATGATATTTATGTACCATTTGAAAACTTCCAATGCGATTGATACATGACATTTATTACATTCGAAGAATTCAAGATAGGTAAATATTATAATATTTCACAAGTGTCAAATCTCCAATTGTACGTTGGCATTCAATAAAAAATCAAATGAATATTGGTTTATGATTCGGTTTTAAATACATGAGTGTGACCCAAAGAGAACATTTACGCGCTATACGAGACCAATAAATAATGAATCATGAGTTCATAATCGTTACTTTCAAGTTGCTTGTTTGTCACGACTGAAAGTTTATTGTCTTGTAGAATCAAGGAACACTGAACCCTTTCATTCACAAACAAAGGGAAATAGTATCAAACACAGAAATGTCGAAGAGAGAAAGGAGAACCAAGACTGTTGTTCCCGTTAAGTTTGTTGAGACTCCTACAGTCTCAAAAGAAAAGCCAACAAAACTGAGATTAGTTACAGATACATCATGCCAAGGGCTCGAAAGAATGACGTGGGAAGGAGTTTATAATCTATTGGAGAAAGAAAACCCCAAAGTCACAGTGGAAAAGGCATCAGTTCCAGATGAAGATAGCTCAGATTCCGACTGTGAGATTACTGAAAAATCACTTGCAAATTCATTTCTACATCGAATTGCAGCCAGAGCAAGCATCATGCCTTATTATGATGTGATTCGATGGGTCATCGATAGTGTGAAAATAAAGGACAGAATGTTTGTTTCAGCTTCTAGAGTATCTTTTGGGTTGTTTAAAGCAGAAGACATTAAGGCAATGTATCATCTTCCTGATCTGCAGAAGGTTTAGAACAAAGAATTTATCAAATATTTTGCTGATAATAATAAGGTTTAATCTGATCCTATCAAAGATTGGAGGAAAAATCCTGAGAAGCACAGAAATGAATCATCCGGTATGTATTCAGTAGATTCCCTCTTACCCCCGTATTGTTATGCCGCTGCCATGATGTGTAGATTATTTGGTAATGACAATTCTGCTAGGTTTTCTATACAAATGGTCCCATTAATATTAGCTGCTGTCAATTCCGACATTATGGACTGGGCTGTTATTCTCTCTGATAGAATGGCTAATAGAATACTCGAGTACAGACAAGATAAAACCACTGGAAATTCCACTCCTTTTTTCTTTTGTGCTTATATTCTAGACGCTCTTTGTTTTAATTCTGAGTTTCCCTTGTTAGGATGGAAATGGACTCCCAAAGATCCCACTCCGATTCATATATATCATAAACTTCTTTGGAAAGTTCATTTTGAAGATCATGTGTATAGAATATGTCATGGTTTCCTTATCCCTGTCTTTCAAACCATTTTCAATCGCTTCCTTCCTAGATTCTCTGACAAAGCTAAAGCTGACTTATCCTCAATAGGAGATTGGTTTGGAGAAGAAAAGTTCACATACATCAGGATTTTTGGGAGTATTGTAGAACCCCATGTTCTCCCTCTTTTTGTTCCAGACAAACTTCTAGCCCAGGAAATATCCTATCAATTAACAGTTGAAGGAATATCCAGAGCTCTAAGCAATAGTAAGAAAAGAATGTGGCCTCCATTCCCGTTCAATTGTGGTCATTTTACTTTGAATGACTTCAAACATGCAGAAAAGGAAGTCGCCAAAATAAAGGGTTTTAAATTTGCGACCATTCTGGGGAGACAGTATGATCCACGACAGATAGCTTTTAATGTTACTTCTTCAGTTTCGATTGCTCGATTTGAGCATGAACCAAATGAGTTTGATGATTTGTTTGTTTCATTGAATGACTTTCCTCAATTTTATGATTTGGCCAAGTCCAAATTCCAGAAGGAATAAATGAATAAATTTATGTTATTTAGAAGTCAAAGATTGTTGAAAGTTCCTCTAGACCAACTGAGAATTCCTATACAAGGGTCAGAAACAGAGGGTACATCTAGCAAAACACCAGGAGAAACATCTGCCGGTAAAGTCACTACACAATCGGCTATTAACCAGCCCACTGTACATACTGAAAATGTGAGCACTGATGGCAAACCTGATGTTCAGAAAGGGAATACTAATGGAAAATCCGATGTAAATACTGATCAGCAGTCCAGAGCTCAAACAAAGAAAAAATGCACAAGTACTGATACTAATGTGCATAATCAAAAAGGAGGATCAGATAGCAAAACCATTGAGCAGGGAACAAATACAGAGAAAACAGATACACAATTGGAAGGAAACAAAACTACTGAGAAAATTATAGACTTTGCTGATCTTAATGTTTCTTCTCAATTGTTGAAACAATATGATCAATTCCCTCAGCAATTAGGACTGTAGGATAAAGATAAAGAGCAAGAAGATCAGGACGTCGAAATCATTCCTGAACATCCTACAGGGCAGATTATATTGAAGATTGAGGAGATCCCTCCTTTGGATGTATTCTACAGCCCTAAGCATAAGGTTGTTGTTAGAAAACAGAGAAAAAGAAGGAAGATGGATCAGGACATGTTTTCCACTCCACAGGAGGAGTTCATGAATGTTGTTTACAAGAATACTGAAATGAATCCATCTGAGGATCTCACTAAGTTGTCCCAATATGCAGGAGCATATAGTGCTACAACAATAGATAAAGCTGCAGAAGTTTCTCAGTTAATGACTCAAAAAGATCTCCATATAGCTTTACTTGAAGAACAAGCTAATGAAAATCAACAAAAGATTTCTCAATTGGAACAACAATTACAAGATCAAGAGCTCATGTCTAAAGAGTTAGAAGAACAGCTTGCCACAGAAAAGAAGAAAGTTGATGAGCACGTTTTAAGCAAACAACAACAATTGAATCAAGAAATTTCCAAGTTACAATATTTGTTGCAAAATGAGAAGAATGCGAAGATTGTACAGGAAAAAGAATTTCAAGCAGCTTTAGATAGGTTCAAAGATTTCCCTAAATTAAGTGAATTCAAATCAGAAGCTCTTGAAGTTAATAAACTGTTGTCTCAGCAATTGAATGAATTTTGTGCAAAATTATCACAAGCAGAACCATTTTGTGATATCACATCATCCTTGATCCAGAACATTATTACTCTCAGGCAAGAAATTGATGATGCTGATGAAAATATTTCTGAATTTCTTACTTGGCAAGATACAGAAAAAGGAAGAGAAGCTAATCTTCCTAGGATAGAAGAAAGACATAAAGAAATCTTGTTTACATAATGGGAACATCAGTTAATGAAAGTCGAGAAAGCAATATCAAGAGCTAGAAGCATGATGAGTAATATAGTGCAATTTATCAATGACAACTTGTATTCAATTAATCTCATTTTAGATTGTGTTCCAGGCAATTTGCCTAAGGTCAAAGAAACCGATTGCAGATGGAAAGAAGAAATGATGAATAAAATTCAACAGATCAACAAACTTCAAGCAATATCTTGGGACAATATGTGGACTTATTTAATTAAGCCATACAATCAACAAATGGCTATTAAATTCCTTTCAAATGCTGTTGATTGTTTAATTCCAGAATTTTCCGATGCCACATACGCTGGACAGTTACATTCCGAGATGAGTCATCCACCGAGGCTCCAAGATATGCTGAAAATTTGCAACTTGGCTACATCAAGCGAGAAAGAAAAGCAATGAATCAGTTTCATTTTTAAGATAGTATTTCTGTTTTTAATTTGATAGATTGTAGCAGTAGTAGTAGGATTCTGTTTTTATGTAATTTCTTATTTAAATCCCTCTCATGCATTTAGAGAAGGGATCCGGAGTTGTAATATTTTTGACTTGGAGATTACATTTCTGTACTCCATTGCCTCTTATATTTTATAAAGGATCACATCTGGTGATTTTGTGCTGAAATTATCTTTGAAGTGTTGCATTTCTGTACCTTTGGATTTGATTTTGCATCAGAATTATTGGATTATAATATCAGATTTCATTTGAAAGCTTTCAAGATGGATAAGGTATTTTTATCTGTTCACTGTTAATTTCCTTTGTCATATGATATTCGCTTTAAAATTTGCTATCATATATATATATATATATTTGTTTTTCATAACGTTTCTTTTTATATATCATTTCTGAGTATAATTGAAATGTTATCTTTCATAAGCATATATAGATGGTATACTATGATGAATACAATATGCTAATATAACTCTGTTTAATTTCTTAAACAGAGTTATCTTTATTTTTTATTGCACAATTTCAATTAAACTTTAATACATTTTTATGGTTATTGTCAAATTGGAATAATTCTAAGTTGTATTCACATATGATTGCCCGGGTTAGTTTTAGAATTTCGTTATCAGCATTTAGTTTAATTAGATAGTTTTATTTCATTTAATCTAGTCCCACTTCCACTCATCCAAATCAGCCCATCACCAACCCATTTAGTTATAAGGAAACTGGTCCTTTGAATCCAGTTGGAGCCACCAGACCAAACGGAAAAGGAGCTGTCCTAAGGTCCCGACCAGGTGGTTTTACCCAATGTTTGAAGCAGAGATTTTCTAGGCTTCAACACAACATCAGGAGGAAATTCAATCTCATCAGCATTAGCATAAAAATTTCTAAGTATCTTGCATGGCCCAATATTTTTAAACTTCAGTTTTTTGTACTGCTTCTTTGGGAATCTCTCATTTCTCAAGTGTGCCAAAACCAAATCTCCAACTTCAAAATGGACTTCTCTTCTACTCAAGTCTGCTCTGCCCTTGTACTTTATGTTGCTACCTTGTAGCTGTTGTTTCACTTGTTCATGTATGGCTTGGATCTCTGAAGCAAATTCCTCACCATCAACACTCCTCAACTCTGCCTTTCCAAAATTTCTTAACTCTGATATTCCTCTAGGGTGCATTTGATAAACAATATGGAATTGGCTCTGCCATGTGCTTCTGTTTGGTGAATCATTATATGCATATTCTGCCTGAGGAAAAATATGATCCCACTTCTTGGGATGCTCTCCTGCAAGACTTCTCAATAAATTTCCCAGACTTCTATTCACTACCTCCGTTTTTCCATCAGTCTGAGGATGATAAGTTGAGATGAAACTCAGTTTGGTACCAAGTTTCTTCCACAATGTCCTCCAAAAATGGCCCACAAATCTGGTGTCTCTATCTGAAAAAATACTCTTGGGCAACCCATGCAACCTAACAACTGCTTTGAAAAACAAGTTAGCAACATGGGTGGCATCACTAGTTTTATAACATGGAATAAAATGTTCCATATTGGAAAATTTGTCCACTACAACAAAGACTGAATCATTCCCTCTTTGAGTCTTGGGCAATCCTAGAACAAAATCCATACTCACCATGTCCCAAGGCCTGTCCGGGATAGGCAAGGGAGTGTAAAATCACGTGGCTCCTTCCTTTGGCATATTGAAGAGCCAAATCTTGCAATTCTTCCTGGATTTGTCCCTTATTTTCTCATATTGGGAATGGCCAAGAAGTGACTCAGTTGCTCATAAGTTTTATCAGTACCAAAGTGTCCATCAAGTCCACCACTATGCTTCTCCTTGATCAAATTCTCTCTCATGGAACATTTTGGTACACACAATTGGTTTCTCTTGAATAATAAGTCCTCCTGCAAGAAATAATCCAGCCACTGGCTTCTATCTGTTAGAACAGGGTTACAACATGCTTCAAATGCTTCCTTAAAATCCGAATATGTTTTATACAGTTCTTTGAGAAAATCAAATCCTACAACTTCAAAATTGGTTTCTTGAATAAGCATGTGCCTCCTACTCAAAGCATCAACTACTTTATTTGCTTGGCCACTTATATGCTTCAAAACAAAATTAAAACCTTGGAGATAATCAACCCACTTGGCATGCTTATGATTTAACCTAGGCTGTTGTACAATGTACTGCAAAGCATGATTATCAGAGTATAATACAAATTCTTTAGACATCAAGTAATGCCTCCACTTCTTCAATGCTTGAACAATTGCATAGAATTCCTTCTCATAAGAGGAATACTTCCTTCTGCTGTCATTCAGCTTTTCACTGAAGTAAGCTATGGGCCTATCATCTTGACTCAGCACAACTCCAATGGCTTCCCCATTGGCATCACTCTTCACTTGAAATGGTTTAGTAAAATCAGGCAGAATTAAAACAGGCTTTTCAGTTATCTTTTGCTTCAAAAGCTTAAAATTTCTTTCTGTTTCAGTAGTCCATTTAAATGGTTGTTTGCTCTTATTTATTGTCTCAATGATGGTTGCATTAATCTTACTGAAGTTTCTTATAATTTTTTTGTAAAAACTGGCAAGTCCATGGAAACTTTTTACCTCAAAAACATTTATGGGTGAAGGCCACTCCACAATTGCCTTAACCTTTTTCGGGTCCATCTTCAATTCTTTTGCAAAAATAACAAAACCCAAATACACCGACTCCTCCTTCATGAATGAGAATTTTTTAAATTTTATCAGCAGTTTCTCTTGGTGTAGCTTCTTCAAGACATAATTAAGATGCCTTAAATGCTCTCCTTTTGTTTTGCTGAAAACTATTATATCATCCAGATACACTATCAAAAATTTACCAATGAATTCTTTTAACACTTCATTCATAAGTCTCATAAAAGTGCTAGGTGCATTTGACAACCCAAAAGGCATTACCATCCATTCATACAGTCCCTCATTTGTTTTAATGGTAGTTTTCCACTCATCACCCTCCTTTATTCTAATCTGATGATATCCACTTTTTAAATCTAACTTTGAAAAATATTTGGCACCACTCAAACAGTCCATTAAGTCTTCAACTCTAGGCAAAAGGAATCTGTCCATGATTTTTATCTTATTGATTGCTCTGGAATCAATACACATTCTCCAACCTCCATATTTCTTTGGGCTAAGTACTGCTGGTACTGCACATGGACTCAAACTTTCTTTGATCAGCCCCTTGTCCACTAATTCCTATACTTGCTTCCTAATTTCCTCATTCTCTGTGGGATTAATTCTGTAGGTTGCCTTATTTGGCAGATTTGAACCTGGGATAAAATCTATCTGATGGCTGATCTTTCTCACATGTGGTAGCTCATCAGGTAAATCATCCACAACAATGTCACAATAACTGTCTAACATCTCTTGGATTTCTATTGGCAAATCATAAATCTTTGTAGAAGTAAGAACTACCTTAGTTTTGCAAAATAAAGTAAAGCTTACCTCTTCTTCTTCAATCTGCTGTAGATACTCCTTCCCGCTCAGCAGCAAGGTCTTTGGATCAACCACTCTGCTTGATGGTTCTCCTTCCTCCATGGGTATCAATGTGTGATGTACCCCATCTTTGAAGAAATTGTAAGTGTTCTTCTTGCCATCATGTACTGATGCTCTATCATACTGCCAAGGTCTACCCAGCAATATGTGACACACATCCATGGGCATCACATCACACAGGAATTTGTATTTGTAGTTGCGCATTTGCAACTCTATCTTGCATTGTTCCTTTAAAATCAGCTGGTGCCCTTTATGCAGCCAGGACAGCTTGTAGGGAGTTGGATGCTTCCTTGTCTTCAGCTTCAACTTCTCTATCACCTCAGTGGAAACCAGATTATCTGTGCTGCCACTATCAATGACCAGCTGGCAGCATTTTCCATAGACTTTGCATACACTCCTAAAAAAATTCTTCCTTTGTGCAGGCTCAATGACCTCTTTGGCTTGCTTTAACAGGACCATATTAACCACCAAGGATTCTCCCTTCTCTGGCAGAATTGTTTCTTCAATTGTTGCCTCTTCTCTAGTCTGGGAAACAACAGCATTTCTTTGACCAGCACCCATATTCTATGGGCACTCATAGTGCTTGTGTCCCACTTGATGACATCGATAGCACCTCAATTCTCTACCTCTACCTCTGCCTCCTATTCCTCTATAGGAACCCCTTCAGCCTCTTGCATCCCCCTCTGTAGATGCATTATGAGGTGAGTTGCTGCTAGCTCCATCTCTAGGTGTAGTAGGCTTTCCTCTACCACCCTAAATTCCCTTTCCTCGGAAAGTACCTCTCCCATTGGCAGACTGCTTTCTCAAGAGTTTCTCCTCTACTTTCAAGGCCATCTAATAGGCCTCTTCCACTGTCTTAGGAAACAGAAGACCAATCTCATCTTGGATCTCTAGCTTGAGACCATTCACATATCTGGCAATCTTCTCTTGTGTGTCTTGAAATTTCCCAGCTCTTATACTTACTCTATAGAATTCTTCTGTGTATTCCTTTACTGTCAGCAACCTCTGTCTCAGGTTCTGCATCTGTCTAAACAATATTAGCTGATAATCACTAGGCAAGAATTTACCTTTTAGCTTAGCCATCATTCTAGTCCAGCTTTTGATAGGCTGTTTACCATCTCTCCTTCTTTCTTCTTGCACTCCATCCCACCAAAGTGCAGCATGTCCCTTCAACTTTATTACTGAAAACTTGACTTTCTTATCTTCACTCATTTCTTCATAGTCAAAGCACTTTTTCATTTCATTAATCCAATCCACCAGCTCTTCTAGATTCAGTCCTCCTGCAAAACTTGACACTTCAAGTGTGGGCTTGGCTGCAGACCCCAGAACAGTTCTGAGGAGCCTCATCTCAGGAGGAATCTCAGCATTTTCTCTAGCTTCTTCTATTTCAGGTTCACTGATGTCTGCTGATCTTAATGTTTCTTCTCAATTGTTGAAACAATATGATCAATTCCCTCAGCAATTAGGACTGTAGGATAAAGATAAAGAGCAAGAAGATCAGGACGTCGAAATCATTCCTGAACATCCTACAGGGCAGATTATATTGAAGATTGAGGAGATCCCTCCTTTGGATGTATTCTACAGCCCTAAGCATAAGGTTGTTGTTAGAAAACAGAGAAAAAGAAGGAAGATGGATCAGGACATGTTTTCCACTCCACAGGAGGAGTTCATGAATGTTGTTTACAAAAATACTGAAATGAATCCATCTGAGGATCTCACTAAGTTGTCCCAATATGCAGGAGCATATAGTGCTACAACAATAGATAAAGCTGCAGAAGTTTCTCAGTTAATGACTCAAAAAGATCTCCATATAGCTTTACTTGAAGAACAAGCTAATGAAAATCAACAAAAGATTGCTCAATTGGAACAACAATTACAAGATCAAGAGCTCAGGTCTAAAGAGTTAGAAGAACAGCTTGCCACAGAAAAGAAGAAATTTGTTGAACAAGTCTTAGGCAAACAACAACAATTGAATCAAGAAATTTCCAAGTTACAAGATTTATTGCAAAATGAGAAGAATGCGAAGATCATACAGGAAAAAGAATTTCAAGCAGCTTTAGATAGGTTCAAATATTTCCCTAAATTAAGTGAATTCAAATCGGAAGCTCTTGAAGTTAATAAACTGCTATATCAGCAATTGAATGAATTTTGTGAAAAATTATCACAAGCAGAACCATTTTGTGATATCAGATCATCCTTGATCCATAACATTATTACTCTGAGACAAGAAATTGATGATGCTGATGAAAATATTTCTGAATTTCTTACTTGGCAAGATACAGAAAAAGGAAGAGAAGCTAATCTTCCTAGAATAGAAGAAAGACATAAAGAAATCTTGTTTACAGAATGGGAACATCAGTTAATGAAAGCCGAGAGAGCAATATCAAGAGCTAGGATCATGATGAGTAATATAACGAAATTTATCAATGACAGCTTGTATTCAATTAATCTCATTTCATATTGTGTTCCAGGCAGTTTGCCTAAGGTCAAAGAAACCGATTGCAGATGGAAAGAAGAAATGATGAATAAAAGTCAACAGATCAACAAACTTCAAGCAATATCTTGGGACAATATGTGGACTTATTTAATTAAGCCATACAATCAACAAATGGCTATTAAATTCCTTTCAAATGCTGTTGATTGTTTAATTCCAGAATTTTCCGATGCCACATAAGCTGGACAGTTACATTCCGAGATGAGTCATCCACTGAGGCTCCAAGATATGCTGAAAATTTGCAACTTGGCTACATCAAGTGAGAAAGAAAAGAAATGAATCAGTTTCATTTTAAGATAGTATTTCTGTTTTTAATTTGATAGATTGTAGCAGTAGTAGTAGGATTCTGTTTTTATGTAATTTCTTATTTAAATCCCTCTCATGCATTTAGAGAGGGGATCCGGAGTTGTAATATTTTTGACTTGGAGATTACATTTCTGTACTCCATTGCCTCTTATATTTTATAAAGGATCACATCTGGTGATTTTGTGCTGAAATTATCTTTGAAGTGTTGCATTTCTGTACCTTTGGATTTGATTTTGCATCAGAATTATTGGATTATAATATCAGATTTCATTTGAAAGCTTTCAAGATGGATAAGGTATTTTTATCTGTTCACTGTTAATTTCCTTTGTCATATGATATTCGCTTTAAAATTTGCTATCATATATATATATATATATTTGTTTTTCATAACGTTTCTTTTTATATATCATTTCTGAGTATAATTGAAATGTTATCTTTCATAAGCATATATAGATGGTATACTATGATGAATACAATATGCTAATATAACTCTGTTTAATTTCTTAAACAGAGTTATCTTTATTTTTTATTGCACAATTTCAATTAAACTTTAATACATTTTTATGGTTATTGTCAAATTGGAATAATTCTAAGTTGTATTCACATATGATTGCCCGGGTTAGTTTTAGAATTTCGTTATCAGCATTTAGTTTAATTAGATAGTTTTATTTCATTTAATCTAGTCCCACTTCCACTCATCCAAATCAGCCCATCACCAACCCATTTAGTTATAAGGAAACTGGTCCTTTGAATCCAGTTGGAGCCACCAGACCAAACGGAAAAGGAGCTGTCCTAAGGTCCCGACCAGGTGGTTTTACCCAATGTTTGAAGCAGAGATTTTCTAGGCTTCAACACAACATCAGGAGGAAATTCAATCTCATCAGCATTAGCATAAAAATTTCTAAGTATCTTGCATGGCCCAATATTTTTAAACTTCAGTTTTTTGTACTGCTTCTTTGGGAATCTCTCATTTCTCAAGTGTGCCAAAACCAAATCTCCAACTTCAAAATGGACTTCTCTTATGTTCAAGTCTACTCTGCCCTTGTACTTGATGTTGCTGCCTTGTAGCTGTTGTTTCACTTGTTCGTGTATGGCTTGGATATCTGAAGCAAATTCCTCACCATCAACACTCCTCAACTTTGCTTTTCCCAAATTTCTTAACTCTGATATTCCTCTAGGGTGCATTCCATAAACAATATGGAATGGGCTCTACCCTGTGCTTTCGTTTGGTGAATCATTATATGCATATTCTACCTGAGGCAAAATATGATCGCACTGCTTGGGATGCTCTCCTGCAAGACTTCTCAATAAATTTCCCGGACTTCTATTGACTACCTTAGTTTTCCCATTAGTCTGAGGATGATAAGATGAGCTGAAAATCAGTTTGGTACCAAGTTTCTTGCACAGTTTCCTCCAAAAATGGCCCACAAATCTGGTGTCTCTATATGAAACAATACTCTTGGGCAACCCATGCAACCTAATAACTTCTTTGAAAAACAAGTTAGCAACATGGGTGGCATCACTAGTTTTATAACAGGGAATAAAATGTGCCATCTTTGAAAATCTGTTCACTACAACAAAGACTGCATCATTCCCTCTTTGAGTCTTGGGCAATCCTAGAACAAAATCCATACTCACCATGTCCCAAGGCCTGTCCGGGATAGGCAAGGGAGTGTACAATCCTGCATTCTAGCTCCTTCCTTTGGCATATCGACAGATCTTGCAATTCTTCAAAAAAATTTCCACTTCTGTTCTCATCTTGGGCCAATAATAGAAGTGACTCAGCCGCTCATAAGTTTTATCAGTACTAAAGTGTCCAACAAGTCCACCACTATGCTTCTCCTTGATCAAATTCTCTCTCATGGAACATTTTGGTACACACAATTGGTTTCTCCTAAATAGTAAGTCCTCCTGCAAGAAATAATCCAGCCACTGGATTCTATCTATTAGAACAGGGTTACAACATGCTTCAATTGCTTCCTTAAAATCTGAATCTATTTTATACAGTTCTTTGAGAAAATAAAATCCTACAACTTCAAAATTGGTTTCTTGAATAAGCATGTGCCTCCTACTCAAAGCATCAGCTACTTTATTTGCTTGGCCACTCATATACTTCAATACAAAATTAAAACTTTGGATATACTCAACCCACTTGGCATGCTTATGATTTAATTTGGGCTGCTGTACAATATACTGCAAAGCATGATTATCTCAGTATAATATAAATTCTTTAGACATCAAGTAATGCATCCACTTTTTCAATGCCTGAACAATTGCATAAAATTCCTTCTCATAAGAGGAATATTTCCTTCTGGTGTCATTCAGCTTCTCACTGAAGTAAGCTACAGGCCTATCATCTTGACTCAGCACAGCTCTAATGGCTTCCCCACTGGCATCACACTTCACTTGAAATGGTTTAGTAAAATCAGGCAGGATTAAAACAGGCTTTTCAGTTATCTTTTCCTTCAAAAGCTTAAAATTTCTTTCTGCTTCAGTAGTCCATTTAAATGGTTGTTTGCTCTTATTTATCGTCTCAATTATGGGTGCATTAATCTTACTGAATTTTCTTATAAATTTCCTATAAAAACTGGCAAGTCCATGGAAAATTCTTACCTCAAAAACATTTTTGGGTGAAGGCCACTCCACAATTGCCTTAACCTTTTCTGGGTCCATCTTCAATCCTTCTGCAGAAACAACAAAACCCAAATACACCAACTCTTCCTTCATGAATGAGCATTTCCTTAAGTTTATCAGCAGTTTCTCTTGGTGCAGCTTCTTCAAGACATAATTAAGATGCCTTAATTGTTCTTCTTTTGTTTTGCTGAAAACTAAGATATCATCCAGATACACGAACACAAATTTACCAATGAATTCTTTTAACACTTCATTCATGAGTCTCATAAAAGTGCTAGGTGCATTTGACAACCCAAAAGACATTACCATCCATTCATATAGTCCTTCATTTGTTTTAAAGGCAGTTTTCCACTCATCAGCCTGTTTTATTCTAATATGATGATATCCACTTTTAAAATCTAACTTTGAAAAATATTTTGCACCACTCAAATAGTCCATTAAGTCTTCAACTCTAGGTAAAGGGAATCTGTACCTGATTGTTATCTTATTGATTGCTCTGGAATTAGTACACATCCTCCAACCTCCATCTTTCTTTGGGCTAAGTACTGCTGGTATCGCACATGGGCTCAGAATTTATCTGATCAGCCCCTTGTCCACTAATTCCTGTACTTGCTTCTTGATTTCCTCATTTTCTGTGGGAGTCATTCTGTAGGCTGCCTTATTTGGCAGATTTGAACTTAGGATAAAATCTATCTAATGGCTAATATTTCTCATAGGTAGCAGCTCATCGGGTAAATCATCCACAACAATGTCACAATAACTGTCTAACATCTCTTGGATTTCTATTGGAAAATCAGAAATATTTGTAGAAGTAAGAACTAGCTTAGGTTTGCAAACTAAAGCAAAGCTTAACTCTTCTTCTTCAATATGTTGTTGATACTCCTTCCCACTTAGCAACAAGGTCTTTGGATCAGCTACTTTACTTGATGGTTCTCCTTCCTCCATGGCTATCAATGTGTGGTGTACCCCATCTTTGAAGAAATTGTAAGTGTTCTTCTTGCCATCATGCACTGTTGCTTTGTCATACTGCCAAGGTTTACCCAGCAGTATGTGACATACATCCATGGGCATCACATCACACAGAACTTTGTCTTTTTAGTTGCCCATTTGCAGTTCTATCTCACATTGTTCCTTTACAATCAGCTGGTACCCTTTATGCAACCAGGACACCCTGTAGGGAGTTAGATGCTCCCTTTGTCTTCAACTTCAACTTTCTATCACTTCATGGAAACTAGATTTGCCTATTCTACCACTATCAATGACTACATGGCGCATTTCCCTTGGACTTTGCATATGCTCCTAAACAAAGTCTTCCTTTTTGCAGGCTCAGTGACCTCTTTGGTTTGTTTCAACAAGACCTTATTAACCTCCAAGAAATCTCCCCTCTCTGGTAGGATTTCTTCTTCAATTGCTGCCTCTTCTCCAGCCTGGGCAACAAAAACATTTCTTTGACTAGCACCCATATTCTCTGGGCACTCATAGTGCTTGTGTCCCACTTGATGACATCTATAGCACCTCAATTCTCTACCTCTACCTCTGCCTCCTCTTCCTTTGTAAGAACCCCTTCTGCCTCTTGCATCACCCTCTGTAGATGCATTCTGAGGTGAGCTACTGTTAGCTCCATCTCTGGGTGTAGTAGGCTCTCCTCTACCACCCTGACTTCCCTTTCCACGGAAAGTACCTCTCCTTTTGGCAGACTGCTTCCTCAGGAGTTTCTCCTCTACTTTCAAGGCCATCTGATAGGCCTCTTCAACTGTCTTAGGAGACAAAATACCAATCTCATCTTGGATCTCCAACTTGAGACCATTCACATATCTGCAAGTCTTCTCTGGTGTGTCTTGAAATTTCCCAGCTCTTATGCTTACTCTATAGAATTCTTCTGTGTATTTCCTTACTGTCAGCAACCTCTGTCTCAGGTTCTGCATTTTCCTAAACAATGTTAGCTGATAATCACTAGGAAAGAATTTACCTTTTAACTTAGCCATCATTCTGGTCCAGATTTTGATAAGTTGCTTGCCAACTCTCCTTTTTTCTTCTTGCACTCCATCCCACCAAAGTGCAAAATGTCCCTTCAGCTTTGTTACTGCAAACTTGACCTTCTTATCCTCACTCATTTCTTCATAGTCAAAGCACTTGTTCATTTCATTAATCCAATCCACCGCCTCTTCTAGATTCAAATTCTCCCAGAAACTTGACACTTGCGGGCTTGGTCATGACTTGCACGTTTCCGAGAGCCTCATCTCGTATAGTCCTGATTTTCTCTCTATCTTCTTTATTTTGTGTTCACCGATGTCCGCGATCTTAATGTTTCCTCTCAATTGTTGAAACAATATGATCAATTCGCTTAGCAATTAGGACTGTAGGATAAAGATAAAGAGCAAGAAGATCAGGATGTCGAAATCATTCCTGAACATCCTACAGGGCAGATTGTATTGAAGATTGAGGAGATCCCTCCTTTGGATGTATTTTATAGCCCTAAACATAAGGTTGTTGTTAGAAAACAGAGAAAAAGAAGGAAGATGGATCAGGACATGTTTTCCACTCCACAGGAGGAGTTCATGAATATTGTCTACAAGAATACTGAAGTGAATCCATCTGAGGATCTCACTAAGTTGTCTCAATATGTAGGAGCATATAGTGCTGCAACAATAGATAAAGCTGCAGAAGTCTCTCAGTCGATGACACAAAAAGATCTCCATATAGCTTTTCTTGAAGAACAAGCTAATGAAAGTCAGCAAAAGATTGCTCAATTGGAACAATGATTACAGGATCAAGAACTCAGGTCTAAAGAGTTAGAAGAACAACTTACTACAGAAAAGAAGAAAGTTGATGAGCAAGTTTTAGGCAAACAACAACAATTGAATCAAGAAATTTCCAAGTTACAAGATTTGTTGCAAAATGAGAAGAATGCGAAGATTGTACAAGAAAAGGAATTTCAAGCAACTTTAGATAGGTTCAAAGATTTCCCTAAATTAAGTGAATTCAAATCGGAAGCTCTTGAAGTTAATAAACTGCTGTCTCAGCAATTGAATGAATTTTGTGCAAAATTATCACAAGCAGAACCATTTTGTGATATCACATCATCCTTGATCCAAAACATTATTACTCTCAGGCAAGAAATTGATGATGCTGATGAAAATATTTCTGAATTTCTTACTTGGCAAGATACAGAAAAAGGAAGAGAAGCTAATCTTCCTAGGATAGAAGAAAGACATAAAGAAATCTTGTTTACATAATGGGAACATCAGTTAATGAAAGTCGAGAAAGCAATATCAAGAGCTAGAAGCATGATGAGTAATATAGTGCAATTTATCAATGACAACTTGTATTCAATTAATCTCATTTTAGATTGTGTTCCAGGCAATTTGCCTAAGGTCAAAGAAACCGATTGCAGATGGAAAGAAGAAATGATGAATAAAATTCAACAGATCAACAAACTTCAAGCAATATCTTGGGACAATATGTGGACTTATTTAATTAAGCCATACAATCAACAAATGGCTATTAAATTCCTTTCAAATGTTGTTGATTGTTTAATTCCAGAATTTTCCGATGCCACATACGCTGGACAGTTACATTCCGAGATGAGTCATCCACCGAGGCTCCAAGATATGCTGAAAATTTGCAACTTGGCTACATCAAGCAAGAAAGAAAAGCAATGAATCAGTTTCATTTTAAGATAGTATTTCTGTTTTTAATTTGATAGATTGTAGCAGTAGTAGTAGGATTCTGTTTTTATGTAATTTCGTATTTAAATCCCTCTCATGCATTTAGAGAAGGGATCCGGAGTTGTAATATTTTTGACTTGGAGATTACATTTTTGTACTCCATTGCCTCTTATATTTTATAAAGGATCACATCTGGTTAATACATTTAATACATTTTTATGGTTATTGTCAAATTGGAATAATTCTAAGTTGTATTCACATATGATTGCCCGGGTTAGTTTTAGAATTTCGTTATCAGCATTTAGTTTAATTAGATAGTTTTATTTCAGTTAATCTAGTCCCACTTCCACTCATCCAAATCAACCCATCACCAACCCATTTAGTTATAAGGAAACTGGTCCTTTGAATCCAGTTGGAGCCACCAGACCAAACGGAAAAGGAGCTGTCCTAAGGTCCCGACCAGGTGGTTTTACCCAATGTTTGAAGTAGAGATTTTCTAGGCTTCAACACAACATCAGGAGGAAATTCAATCTCATAAGCATTAGCAGAAAAATTTCTAAGTATCTTGCATGGCCCAATATTTTTAAACTTCAGTTTTTTGTACTGCTTCTTTGGGAATCTCTCATTTCTCAAGTGTGCCAAAACCAAATCTCCAACTTCAAAATGGACTTCTCTTCTACTCAAGTCTGCTCTGCCCTTGTACTTTATGTTGCTACCTTGTAGCTGTTGTTTCACTTGTTCATGTATGGCTTGGATCTCTGAAGCAACTTCCTCACCATCAACACTCCTCAACTCTGCCTTTCCAAAATTTCTTAACTCTGATATTCCTCTAGGGTGCATTTGATAAACAATATGGAATGGGCTCTGCCATGTGCTTCTGTTTGGTGAATCATTATATTCATATTCTGCCTGAGGCAAAATATGATCCCACTTCTTGGGATGCTCTCCTGCAAGACTTCTCAATAAATTTCCCAGACTTCTATTCACTACCTCCGTTTTTCCATCAGTCTGAGGATGATAAGTTGAGATGAAACTCAGTTTGGTACCAAGTTTCTTCCACAATGTCCTCCAAAAATGGCCCACAAATCTGGTGTCTCTATCTGAAAAAATACTCTTGGGCAACCCATGCAACCTAACAACTGCTTTGAAAAACAAGTTAGCAACATGGGTGGCATCACTAGTTTTATAACATGGAATAAAATGTTCCATATTGGAAAATTTGTCCACTACAACAAAGACTGAATCATTCCCTCTTTGAGTCTTGGGCAATCCTAGAACAAAATCCATACTCACCATGTCCCAAGGCCTGTCCGGGATAGGCAAGGGAGTGTAAAATCCTGCATTCTGGCTCCTTCCTTTGGCATATTGACAAATCTTGCAATTCTTCACAAATTTGTCCACTTCTTTTCTCATATTGGGCCAATAATAGAAGTGACTCAGCTGCTCATAAGTTTTATCAGTACCAAAGTGTCCAGCAAGTCCACCACTATGCTTCTCCTTGATCAAATTCTCTCTCATGGAACATTTTGGTACACACAATTGGTTTCTCCTGAATAGTAAGTCCTCCTGCAAGAAATAATCCAGCCATTGGCTTCTATCTGTTAGAAAGGGGTTACAACATGCTTCAAATGCTTCCTCAAAATCTAAATCTATTTTATACATTTCTTTGAGAAAATCAAATCCTACAACTTCAAAATTGGTTTCTTGAATAAGCATGTGCCTCCTACTCAAAGCATCAGCTACTTTATTTGCTTGGCCACTTATATGCTTCAAAACAAAATTAAAACTTTGGAGATACTCAACCCACTTGGCATGCTTATGATTTAACTTGGGCTGTTGTACAATATACTACAAAGCATGATTATCAGAGTATAATATAAATTCTTTAGACATTAAGTAATGCCTCCACTTTTTCAATGCCTGAACAATTGCACAAAATTCCTTCTCATAAGAGGAATATTTCCTTCTCGTGTCATTCAGCTGCTCACTGAAGTAAGCTACCAACCTATCATCTTGACTCAGCACAGCTCCAATGGCTTCCCCACTGGCATCACACTTCACTTGAAATGGTTTAGTAAAATAAGGCAGAATTAAAACAGGCTTTTCAGTTATCTTTTTCTTCAAAATATTAAATTTTCTTTCTGCTTCAACAGTCCATTTAAATGGTTTTTTTCTATTCTTTATTGTCTCAATGATGGGTGCATTAATATTACTAAATTTTCTTATAAATTTCCTATAAAAACTGTCAAGTCCATGGAAACTTCTTACCTCAAAAACATTTATGGATGAAGGCCACTCCACAATTGCCTTAACCTTTTTTGGGTCCATCTTCAATCCTTCTCCAGAAACAAAAAAACCCAAATACACTAACTCTTCCTTCATGAATGAGAATATATTTAAGTTTATCAGCAGTTTCTCTTGGTGCAGCTTCTTCAAGACATAATTAAGACGCCTTAAATGCTCTTCTTTTGTTTTTTCTGAAAACTAATATATCATCCAGATACACTATCACAAATTTACCAATAAATTCTTTCAACACTTCATTCATAAGCCTCATAAAAGTGCTAGGTGCATTTGACAACCCAAAAGGCATTACCATCCATTCATACAGTCCTTCATTTGTTTTAAAGGCAGTTTTCCACTCATCACCCTCCTTTATTCTAATTTGATGATATCCACATTTTAAATCTAACTTTGAAAAATATTTCGCACCACTCAAACAATCCATTAAGTCTTCAACTCTAGGTAAAAGGAATTTTTACCTGATTGTTATCTTATTGATTGCTTTGGAATCGGTACACATTCTCCAACCTCCATCTTTCTTTGGGCTAGTTACTGCTGGTACTGCACATGGGCTCAAACTTTCTCTGATCAGCCCCTTGTCCACTAATTCCTGTACTTGCTTCCTGATTTCCTTATTTTCTATGGGAGTCATTCTGTAGGCTGCCTTATTTGGCAGATTTGAACCTGGAATAAAATCTATCTGATGGCTGATCTTTCTCACAGGTGGCAGCTCATCAAGTAAATCATCCACAACAATGTCACAATAACTGTCTAACATCTCTTGGATTTATATTGGCAAATCAGAAATCTTTGTAGAAGTAAGAACTACCTTATGTTTTCAAACTAAAGCAAAGCTTATCTCTTCTTCTTCAATTTGTTGTAGATACTCCTTCCCGCTCAACAACAAGGTCTTTGGATCAACTACTTTTCTTAATGGTTCTCCTTCCTCCATGGGTATCAATTTATGATGTACCCCATCTTTGAAGAACCTGTAAGTGTTCTTCTTGCCATCATGCACTGCTGCTCTATCATACTGCCAAGGTCTACCTAGCAGTATGTGACACACATCCATGGGCATCACATCACACAGGACTTTGTCTTTTGTATGTCATTTGGTTTTTGTCTCACATCGTCTTTTAATTAACAGCCTTTATAATAAGATATTCTTCATATTGATTTTCCTTGTTCAACTTCACCTTCAATACCTTCCAGAAACTAGATTCTCTGATCTACCATCATCAATGCTGACTACATGGCAAAGATTTGCTGGACTTTGCATATTCTTCTAAACAAAGTCTTCATTTGTGCAGGCTCAGTGACCTCTTTGGCTTGTTTCAACAGGACCTTATTAACCACCAAGGATTCTCCTTTCTCTGTTATAATTTCCTCTTCAATTGCTGCCTCTTCTCTAGCCCGGGCAACAATAGCAATTCTTGGACCAGCACCCATATTCTCTGGGCACTCATATTTCTTGTGTCCCACTTGATGACATCTATAGCACCTCAATTCTCTACCTCTGCCTCTGCCTCCTCTTCCTCTATAAGAACCCCTTCTGCCTCTTGCATCGCCCTCTGTGGATGCATTTTGAGGTGAGCTGCTTAGTTCATGAAAGATCTTCTATCACCTTAGATTTCCTTTCCTAGGGTACCTCTCCCTTTCGTGTCTTCTGTAGATCGTTTCTTCAGAGTTTCCTCCTCTCCTTTGAAGGCCATCTGAGCAGGCTCTTAACCATTTTAGGAGATAGAATAATTAACTTCATCTTCGATATACACTTTGAGACCATTCACATATCTGGCAACCTTTTCTGGTGTGTCTTGAAATTGCCCAGCTCTTATACTTACTCTATAAAATTCTTCTGTATATTCCTTTACTGTCAACAATCTCTGTCTCAGGTTCTGCATTTGTCTAAAAAATCTTAGATGATAATCGCTAGGCAAGAATTTACCTTTTAGTTTAGCCATCATTCTAGTCCAGCTCTTGATAGGTTGTTTACCAACTCTCCTTCTCTCTGCTTTCACTCCATCCCACCAAAGTGTAGCATGTCCTTTCAGCTTTGTTACTGCAAACTTGACTTTCTTATCTTCACTCATTTCTTCATAGTCAAAGCACTTTTTCATTTCATTAATCCAATCCACCAGCTCTTCTAGATTCATTCCTCCTCCAAAACTTGACACTTCAAGTGTGGGCTTGGCTGCAGACCCCAGAACAGTTCTGAGGAGCCTCATCTCAGGAGGAATCTCAGCATTTTCTCCAGCTTCTTCTATTTCAGGTTCACTGATGTCTTCAGGATCTCTGGGCTGTCCGAACTCCATGGAATCCAATTTGGCTTGGACCCTCTGCAATGTCTCCAACACTTCTGCATTGGAAACAAGTCTGCCTCTCCTTCTGCCAGCACCTCTAACAACTCGGATTGCCATGTTAATTCCCTGCAAAATATCTCAAAAGAAGCTCTGATACCACAATTGACAGCAACAAAATTGAAAACCCGGCCCAAGGAGAGTTGGCATCTAAATTAACTCTATCCACATTTCACTAATTCAACTCATTTCAACACAAGAAGTCTTCCCAATTCTTTTACAAATTTATTTATCAATTTCAGAGAAATTGACAAATAAATACCTTAGCCAACTTTGTTTATAACCCCTCATATATATTGTTAGCCCCCTATGAATTTTTTGACAAGCAACCAGGGGGCTAAATTGTTTTTCGAGCCTTCAAGGAATGCATCTCCTCTGAAAAAACATCATCCTTGAAGCCTCCTTGTGCCTTTTCCCTTTGATAATTCCTCGATGTTGTTCCCAGTTTAAAAGCCTCTCTGTTGTGAAGAAAATGCCCAAAAGGCCTCCATTTTTCCTTTTATTTCATCCCCATTAAGCCTCTATTTTCATCCCTTTTTCCCTTCTTTATTTCCCTCCTTAACCCCCTACATAACCCTAATTCCCCTTTTTAAACCTTTCAAATACCCTCTGTCTAGTTTAAGAGTCCCTTTCTCCCTTTACCGAATCCCTTTTCATCCTTAAAAGCCATCTATTTTGGCTTGAAAGCCTCACTTTTTAACATGCACAGGCTTAGCCCTTTCGACTAGCCCCTTAACCACTTCCCCTCCATAAGTCCGGGAGCTAAAACCAAATGCTAGCTCGCAAATAGCTTATCACAATCAGAGAAATGGTCAGAGCGCCTATTTTCTTTGTAAAACAAAACTTCTGATGCGATAGTGTATTGGGTCTGTCGGCTTTTGAAATAATCCCCGCCATTGATCTAAATAGATCTGAAGGCTCGCGCTCGTTCCATCGCGCCCCAACCACACTCCGTTGTAAACCTCCGATGGCCTTCTCCACCATCGATTCACTTTTAATCCAATGGCCCTCGCATCCTCGCTCCGTTCGCAATCGCAAATTTTAAACTGTGCCATCCTCCTTTCCTCCCAATTGAGATCCTCCAATGCAATCTTGGCCATTGAATCCACAAGAACCAACGGCCAAGATTCTCCCTCAATCTGCCATGTTTCCTTCGATTGGTTTCCTCTAATCCAATCTTAGTCGTCGATCTCTCATAGATCTGACAGTCCTGTTAGAGTCGGTATCTTCATCCCTCCATCAGAGATCAAAATCTCTTTTTTTGCATTTCATTTTAGGTGTCTCATTCAGTTCAGTCATCTAAATTCCATTAGGGGAATGGATTTTCTGATGGGAGGGAGCTTTTTACTCATGTTCCTCATGTCTTGTACTTGCTGGTCTAATTTTGTTCACCGAAATCATGTACAGTCTTGTTTGGGCTCAAAATTGACAAAGAGTCATTTTAGGGTTATAGGTTTCATTAGGTCTAGAGTTTCGCGAGATTTGGTCTGCAAAATGTCTAATAATGTCAGCAGGCACATGAGGAAGTCTCAAATAATTTTCATTACATCATCATATTACTTGATAGTGATTCTTCTTCAAAACTCTGTTTTGAAGAAAAATCGTCAAATTCATCCTTTGTAATAAATGTAATGTAATTCTCAAAGTTGTTTTAGTGGTGAATTTCTTCAGGCACAACCCTAGTCGCCTTTGCCAAATTCCATGCCAGCTATCCTTGCAAGACAGACAAGAGACTCATCATTCAACTAAAAAATCAAATGAAGCAAAACAGACCTTCTTGAAAATTTTCAAAGTTTGCGCATTACAAAAGTGGGTTTGCCCAAATGAAAAATCAAAACTCCTTGATATATATAAGATATTTCAATTTCAAACTCCAATTGCATACCAAATACATCAAAGAGCCAAAGTGAAAACGTGAAGCAAGCAAAAGTCAGTGTAAAAGCCAAAACTGTGGTGAAGGCAACCTGCGCGGCGCATTGGCCCGAAATAAAAAATTTCTGCCAATCTTCTCCGAAATTCAATTTGCTTGGTTGCTCTATGCTTGAGTAAGTCAAAGTCATTCCCCTCTTGTCCATAACTCATGTTTGGTATTGTTTGAGTGAAATATAAAAGTTTGAATGTAAAAAAACACAAACCCTATCACCGTGTTGAAGTGCCTCCTTAGGGTTTTGAAAGTGGAGTTTTAAAATTAGTTTTGGTGCCAATCTTTTCCATTCCTCACTATTTATTACTCCCCACCTTGTTTCCCATCTGCCATTATCTCATTACTACAGTCCATTTCCCTATCCCCTTACATCCTAAATCACTTATTCCTAAGCCCCATTTTCCTATCCCTAAGTCACTTCATTCTCTATCATTCCTATTTCCCATTTCACTTATAAAAATCCCAAACCCCAAGAATTCCCAAATAGTCAGTGGCTGTCCCTACACCTTTGATATCCCTTGATTGAAGTTCATTATCCCCACTGTCCTATTTTCCCACAGTCCCTCATTTGACACATTTGGAAATCAAGACAAAGGCACCAAATTCTCATTTTCATACAAATCAGCATATACTTGGCATATACTTTCAACATCATGGAGACCGATATAGATACATCATATGACCAAGACAGTGATTCCACCACTGAACTGCATGCACCAAGAAGGCATTAAGGAGGCATGAAAAGGCATAACTTTGGCCAAAGCTTCTTTGTCCCAGCATAGTGCATGATGGAGGACGCTCAGCCCAAATTTCAAGAAATTTGGGACACATTTTGTCAATTTTGAATTTTTGGGCCTAAACACAGGTTTTTCTGCCCAACGTGTAGCGCCACTTGGCGCGCTTATAATTGGCAGCTCTTCTGGAGGAAAAATTTGCATTTCTGGATTTTTTTATCAAAATTTAGGCATGCTCATGAATTACCTAAGGATTTCATCAAGTTCTGGGTTTCCTAAAGGGTCAAAAACACCCTAAAAATGGCCTTTCTGTCACCTTTTGCACACACAGGAAGTAGTGTTGGGAGATTGAACTTTTGGAGGGGAAATGGAAACCAAATCTAGAAATTCCTCCTGGGTTGAAAAGTAGACAGGTAGAGATTTCCAACGAGCTATCCTACGCTCATTTTGGACTTCGGGAAGGGCCTCAAAATCAGCTCCAAACTTGTGCTACGCATAGAGATTTCAGGCACGGTGCATAGAGAATTTTGGCCTATTTTTCACTCAACAGCTCAGAATTTTGCCTAGTCTTGGCCAGTTTCACTTTTTCATGTAATTTTATGTCCATGATGTAATTTTGGCACATTTTTATTCATTCTAGAAGATTCATTCACCAAAAGGTGAAATGTAACTGAATGGATCAGTTTCCTAGCATATAGAGGCAAGTTGTTTCATTGCCTATTTTCTAGTTCCTAGTTTAGATATGGTTGAAACAACTCCTAGAATGATGAGCTCGACCCCTAGAGGCATGGGGAGGAGTTAGGCTTGTCTATATGATGTATTTTCTCAGTCATTTTCAGGGTTGGACATTTGGGATTGCTTGGCACTTCATTGTACATTTCATCTCTGCACTTTTGGCAAAGGAATAGTCGAGGGTTTGCAGCACTTTTTGGGATCCATGTGGTTTTGTGTTTTGATGGTGTTTTTATCTATGTAATTGTAAGTTCACTAATGTTTATGTGTATCATTCTCCCTTCTCTTTCCTTCTTGAATTAAACAAATCAATGTTAAAGGTGGAATTCATTAGTTTGCTTTGCTCTGCCTTTAGTTTTGTTTAATTTTCCATGTTTTCATCTGTTTGAGGAGGACTCTTGAGACCCTCTTGCCCTATTTAGCTCCTCACTGGTCTGATCCATCTATTCATTCAATCTAAAGCGTCAAAACAATTTCCTTCCTTTCCCCAATCAGAACTCTGCAAAAACTAGGCCTAATCCCCACACCCAAAACTGCCTCTCCCTTTGATCCAACAAAAACCCTCAAAAACAAAATCAAACTCCTTTACTTATATACCTAGCCTAAAATTAGCTTTAATTTCAAGTCATCTCAAACCCTATTGATTATTTTTGCTGAGATTGACCCGAAGAGAGCCCTCTCCTGTTCTGGTAGGGCTAGCTACCAGACTGAGCGTGGTTTGATGTTACCCTGAAATCTGCCTTCTTTCAGCCTGAGGTAGATTTAGGCAATAAAATAGTGGCGACTCCATGGGGGATCCAACCCAAAATCTCTAGTTTTGAAGACCAGAGCCTTAGATGATCCTATTGCTCATGTGTTGGATGATGTTTGCTGTAAAAGTTCTTCTCCATTGGCTAACCATGTGCCAGAAAAGAATGTTGATAATAATCTTATTCAAAAGTCGCCTTCATTGTCTTGTTTAACAGATTTTTCATTACAAAGCCCATACCAAGGTTTGTAGTCATATGAGGAGATTGATAAAGGAGACTTTTGTTCTATTTGGAATCAGCAACAGAGTTTGGTTATTCACAAAATTTAGGATCCTTTTGACAGCCTGCTGTTGTCACCAAAGAAAGACAGCACAAATGTGAGGAAAATCTTAATATCTAGCTATGAAGATTACCTAGATCAGAGCACTATTGTGTTAATGGAAATCAATAGCTATGTTTATGAAGATCCTTGCATAGTATTCTTGAATTCATCCAGTCAAATCATGCTTTGCAAGTTTATCAGCAGTCAACTTGATTCCAAGTTTCCATGGGAGTTGCCTTTCGATTCCTCCCTTTTCCTGCGCATCAGAAAGCATTTGGGGAGAAATCAAATAGCAGCCAAGATGCTTACATGGTTGCATTGGCTGTTCCATTTCACTTGATCGGGTGGTGAAAAGAAAAATTAGAGTAGGTTTAATGAATAAGCTCAATTATGAGCATATTTCCAGTTTATTAGTTATGTTTTAGTCATGTTTGGTTTTATTATGGTTTTCAGTTTTAACCTTGAGTCAGAGTCAGTCTGCATAATGTCAGGTTTTGTGTTTTGACTCCATTACCCAATGGATGAAGGCACTGTCTGGTCTCCCAAAGATCTGCAGTCCTTGGCACCTCCAAGGAGCTACCATCCCCATTGGAGCCAATGTTAGAGTTGGTATCTTCATCCCTCCGTCAGAGATCAAAATCTCTTTTGTTGCATTTAATTTTAGGTGTCTCATTCAGTTCAGTCATCTACATTCCGTTAGGGGCATGGATTTTCTGACGAGAGGGAGCTTTTTACTCATGTTCCTCATGTCTTGTACCTGCTGGTCTAATTATGTTCACCGAAATCATGTACAGTCTTGTTTGGGCTCAAAATTGACAAAGAGTCATTTTAGGGTTGTAGGTTTCATTAGGTCTAGATTTTTGCTAAATTTGGTCTGCAAAATGTCTAATAATGTCAGCAGGCACATGAGGAAGTCTCAAATAAGTCTCATTACATCTTCATATTGCTTGATAGTGATTCTTCTTCAAAACTCTGTTTTGAAGAAAAATCGTCAAATTCATCCTTTGTAATAAATGTAATGTAATTCTCAAAGTTGTTTCAGTGGTGAAGTTCTTCAGGCGCAGCCCTGGTCGCCTTTGCCAAATTCCGTGCCAGTTATCCTTGCAAGACAGACAAGAGACTCATCATTCAACTAAAAAATCAAATGAAGCAGAATAGAATTTCTTGAAAAGTGTCAAAGTTTGCGCATTACAAAAGTGGGTTTGCCCAAATGAAAAATCAAAACTCCTTGATATATATAAGATATTTCAATTTCAAACTCCAATTGCATACCAAATACATCAAAGAGCCAAAGTGAAAACGTGAAGGAAGCAAAAGTCAGTGTGAAAGCCAAAACTGTGGTGAAGGCAACCTGCGCGGCGCATACAATGTGTGCGGCGCACTGGGTTGTGCATGCGGCGCATTGGCCCGAAAAAAAATAAATTCTGCCAATCTTCTCCGAAATTCAATTTTCTTGGTTGCTCTACGCTTGAATAAGTCAAAGTCATTCCCCTCTTGTCCATAACTCATGTTTGGTATTGTTTGAGTGAAATATAAAAGTTTGAATGTCAAAAAACACAAGCCCTATCACCGTGTTGAAGTGCCTCCTTAGGGTTTTGAAAGTGGAGTTTTAAAATTAGTTTTGGTGCCAATCTTTTCCATTCCTCACTATTTATTACTCCCCACCTTGTTTCCCATCTGCCATTATCTCATTACTACAGTCTATTTCCCTATCCCCTTACATCCTAAATCACTTATTCCTAAGCCCCATTTTCCTATCCCTAAGTCACTTCATTCCCTATCATTCCTATTTCCCATTTCACTTATAAAAATCCCAAACCCCAAGAATTCCCAAATAGTCAGTGGCTGTCCCTACACCTTTGATATCCCTTGATTGAAGTTCATTATCCCCACTGTCCTATTTTCCCATAGTCCCTCATTTGACACATTTGGCAATCAAGACAAAGGCACCAATTCTCATTTTCATACAAATCAGCATATACTTGGCATAGACTTTCAACATCATGGAGACCGATACAGATACATCATATGACCAAGACAGTGATTCCACCACTGAACTGCATGCACCAAGAAGGCATTAAGGAGGCGTGAAAAGGCATAATTTTGGCCGAAGCTTCTTTGGCCCAGCATAGTGCATGATGGAGGAAACTTAGCCCAAATTTCAAGAAATTTGGGACACATTTTGTCAATTTTGAATTTTTGGGCCTAAACACAGGTTTTTTTTCCCAATACGTAGCGCCACTTGGCGCGCGCTTATAATTGGCAGCTCTTCTGGAGGAAAAATTTGCATTTCTGGATTTTTTATCAAAAGTTAGGCATTCTCATGAATTACCTAAGGATTTCATCAAGTTCTGGGTTGCCTAAAGGGTCAAAAACACCCTAAAAATGGCCTTTCTGCCACCTTTTGCACACACAGGAAGAAGTGTTGGGAGATTGAACTTTTGGAGGGGAAAATGGCAACAAAATCTAGAAATTCCACTTGGGTTGGAAAGTAGACAGGCAGGGCTTTCCAACGAGCTATCCTGTGCTCAATTTGGATTTCGAGAAGGGTCTCAAAATCGTCTCCAAACTTGTGCTACGCATAGAGATTTTAGGCGCGGCGCATAGAGAATTTTGGCCTATTTTTCACTCAGCAGCTCAGAATTTTGCCTAGACTTGGCCAGTTTCACTTTTTCATGTAATTTTTTATGTACCTTGATGTAATTTCATGTCCATGATGTAATTTTGGCACATTTTTACTCATTATAGAAGATTCATTCACCAAAAGGTGAAATGTAACTGAATGGATCAGTTTCCTAGCATATAGAGGCAAGTTGTTTCATTGCCTATTTTCTAGTTCCTAGTTTAGATATGGTTGAAACAGCTCCTAGAATGATGAGCTCGACCCCTAGAGGAATGGGGAGGAGTTAGGCTTGTCTATATGATGTATTTTCTCAGTCATTTTCAGGGTTGGAAATTTGGGATTTCTTGGCACTTCATTGTACATTTCATCTCTGCACTTTTGGCAAAGGAATAGACCAGGGTTTGCAGCAGTTTTTGGGATCCATGTGGCTCTGTGTTTTGATGGTGTTTTTCTCTATGTAATTGTAAGTTCACTGATGTTTATGTGTATCATTCTCCCTTCTCTTTCCTTCTTGAATTAAACAAATCAGTGTTAAAGGTGGAATTCATTAGTTTGCTTTGCTCTACCTTTAGTTTTGTTTAATTTTCCATGTTTTCATCTATTTGAGGAGGACTCTTGAGACCCTATTTCCCTCTTCAACTCCTCACCGATTTGATCCATCCATTCATTCAATCTAAAGCATCAAAATAATTTCCTTCCTTGCCCCAATCAGAACTCTGCAAAAAATAGGCCTAATCCCCACACCCAAAACTGCCTTTCCCTTTGATCCAACAAAAACCATCAAAAACAAAATCAAACTCCTTTACTTATATACCTAGCCTAAAATTAGCTTTCATTTCAGGTCATATCAAGCCCTATTGATTATTTTTGCTGAGATTGACCCGGAGAGAGCCCTCTCCTGTTCTGGTAGGGCTAGCTACCAGACTGAGCGTGGTTTGATGTTACCCTAAACTCTGCCTTCTTTCAGCCTGAGGTAGATTTAGGCAATAACAAGTCCAAAGCCAATCACACCATCACTCATCGGAGTTTTGGCCCTCCCATCACTCCCCTCCGATTAGATCGCAACTGTCCATCCTTGATGATCTAATGGCTCAGATTTCCCTCGCCCATTAACCATTTTCTCTGCCTGTGTATCTCCTCCGTAGATCTCATTCATTCGTCCTCAGATCAGCTGGCCCATAATAAAACCGCCGTCCTTTTGGCCCCACCTTTACTAACCCTGCACATCCCTCAGATCATGCTTCTCCACTGTCGTCGGATGTCACGGGCCCAGATCCAACGATCCACAGCAATATCGTGTTTTTTTTGGCTCCGAGATTTAACAGTTAGAACTTACACGATATGAGCGGTTTTCCAAAGCAATGTGTCAGCTAAAGACCCATATCGCGTTGAAAAAGTGAAAATATCCTTCTGGCCTTTTTGTCGTGCGATACCGGCGGTTTTCCTTCCCAAAACCACTCCCCCATTTCCAAGCCCGAAATTCTAATAACAAATCTCAAAATTTGATCTGTTTTGATCAACAACCCATATCTCATTACTAGTTCCATTCAAGTTTCCCATCGTGCAACCATGAAACCTTATCGGGTCGTCGCGACCATTGATCATTGCCCCCAGAACTGATCGGACGACCCACATTCATTCTTCCACCACGAATAAATTTCATTACATTTTCACCTGTTTCCTCCACAACCTCTGTTTCCACTGTTTCGCCACCATTCCGCAGGCCTTCAAAGCATTCTTCCACCACCGCCCTGGATTTTATAATTGGTTTGTTTTATTGTGCAGGGTTTTCACCAGAGTGGTATTTCACTCTGTTTCTCATAATAATAGTTATTGTGATTCAAGCACAGATAGGTCATTACAGCAGCAAAAGTGTATCAGCAGCAGAGATTAAGGTGTTAGAGCCCGAAATTAAAGATTAAATTCTCTAATCCTTATTCAAGGAATTAAGACGTAGTTTGAAGATTAAAGGAGCACATGAAACAAGCCATATCTATTTTCAGCACCAATAGTAATTTTCTCAGACAGTACACCCTCGACAGAAGTCTCCATGCCTCCTCGAGCTCCTAAGGGCCATCTCACTAACAAAAAACTTCCAAAGACTATTAGGACATCAATAATGGAGGTATGGGAGCACATAAGACCTTCAGTCATCTTAATTGCTTCATAATATAGAACAAAGTGCCTTACAACCATAAAGGACTCCAAAGAAACATCAGAGGTCAAATATTGACCTGATAAAGACTCCGAACCAGACCACAAAGTACAGCACAGAGCTATTAAGCAGAGTGGGCATGAAAACCTCCTCCACTCTATCTTAATGGATCGATTTAATGTGTATCACCTACTCCTACTATCCATTTTTCCTATAAGAATCCCCGAGAACATATTGTAAAGGGTTGCGTTGTTGGTGTTGTAGTTGTAGGGATTCATTTTTTACTGTTAGAACAATTTTGGGAGAGATTAGCAGAGTAGTTTTGTAATGTAGTAGGCTGGGAGGAGAAATTTGGACTGTAATCAACCATTGAGCTCAGTGTATGTGACTAGTTTTACATCAATTAATCAAGAAAATTTCACCGGATCCTAGTCTATTATTACGGGTGATGTTTCTCTTATTTCAATTTTTTATTCACATTTTCCATGTTGTTCAATGGTCTTCTGGTATGCATCAGAAATCTGGCATAGGATATACCCTCGCATGGTACCCTATGTTTATGCTCTCCCTACCTTTAATTTTTTTTGCTGATAGTGAATCTAAGAGCAAATTCATGTAATTTAACCAGTGTAGTAGTTGTTATTCACTACTAGCTGATGTGTGAATTCGGGTTTGCTGCTTATATTTTCTTGTTGGATTCAAGATATAGGGTTTAGGATACCAGGGATTTAGTGCAAGCCCTATCCACTGGGGTCCTTGTTCAACAGATTGGCCTTTCCAAGATCCCATGAGCTGGTGTCAAAGCATTGAAGGTTAAAAGGCCTTTTCTGACCTTAGGCCTAGTTCTTTGTTTTAGTCTTAAGTGTTTTCCTTTTGAGAGTATGTCGAAGCATATCTGGAGTTAGATGACCTCTGGTCTGATCTCAAGCTGCCCTTTGTGCCTCTTCATTTCTCTCCTTATTGTTCCATTCCACCATCTATATCAAATATCCTTTAGTATAGATGACTTGCCCTGTGAAATACTCGGCTATTTGTTTGCAAGTAATCTCCTTTCATGACTCCATAGCCCAATGGATGGCACATTCCTAACCTATCCTCTTTTACCGAAACATCTTGTTACTTTGTTCCTCTCCTCCCATTTCCTTCTCAGTTTATGATCTCATGACCAACCCAAAAACCAACCAAGTCATTTTAAACCCCCCTTTGTGCTTCATACCTAGCCTAACACCTCATTTTGAGCTTCAAGGACATATCATTATTTTCTTTATTGAAGAGATCCCTCTCCGGGTCTAGGAGGGCTAGATCCTAGGGCCCTAAAGTGGTTCTGATGTTGTCCGGTCTTTTGGTCTTTCCAGTCTGGCCAAAACACTGGAACCCCAAAATAATGGCGACTCCACTGGGGAACAACTCAGACCAATGCCTTAGATTGGTATTTCAATGCTGATGGTGGAAAAAAATCTGTTTCCTGCAATGTCCAAAATCATCCACCTAGCGACTCCACACCCTATATTCCCTAATAGACCTAATGACTCCACTGGTAGAAGACTCTGAACTGGTTAAAGAGATGCAGTGACCTTCTTTGCAGAAACATGGATCCAAACATGGACAAAGATGAAAAGCTTGATACTTTGGCAGACCAATTAAACGAAATGGAAAACATGTTTGGCAAAGTGCTGGAAATGCATATGGCTAACCTGAACGCAAATGATGATTATTCAAAATAGCCCATTCATTTTCCAGAGCAAGGGCCAACTCCAGACCTGGATAATGAGCAAGACATGAATGATGATCCTAGTCTGGATTTTGCTCTTGCTTTGGAAAATTCTCAAGATGAGGCTCACAAAGATATCCTGCCTCAAGATCAGTTCGTACAAGAAGCAGAGGACTACGGCTCTTTTGTCTGTGTTAAAAAATAAATTCCTCTGTTGACAGAAGAAGAGATGGATCAAATATCAAACACACATTCCACCTCTAAAATCTTTTACAGAACTGATACAGATCTAGAAGACTCCTCTATGGATCAAGACGAAGAAAGACCTGTTGAGAACCTGACAGGTTTGATTGGTGACATTGCTTACGATTATGACTTTCCTAGGTATGATCTATTTGATGATGATTGTTTCCAGAGGGAATTTGAGCTTTCAGGATCATCATCAGTAGACTCATGGGAGGAAATTCAGGGCCATCAATTCCAGAGAAGCAATGAATCAAGTTGGCCTATCTATGACACCGCTAGGGAAAGTTATGAAAGCATCAGTGATGAGTGTCATGAGATCGGAGATCAGCAGTCTTTCCTTTTAGAAGATGAGGAGGAAAGCAAAGAAGAGATTCTTGAGCATGGTGAAAGTAGAGATCCTTCCCTTCAAAAAGAGGAAGCAATGGAAAATACCCCTGCTCAAGAATACCCAGATCTTTTCACAGAGCTTGGCCCAGTAGAGCAGAATATGTCAGAGCTCCAAGAGGACTCAGCTGCAATATACGATGATTCCTCAAGTTTAGAAGATGAAGGAGACACTCTACCCCAAGAGAGCCTTTTTCTCAATCCAGTGGCAAAATAAGAAATCCTGGTTGAAGTCTGCTTGCCAAATATTCATAACCAGGTATCATTCCATGATCCTTACATTCATTTTCTGCAAACATTTGAAGAAGGATCAAAGGTCTTTTTGAACAGCATGTCGCAAATAGCAAGAAGATTTTTGAAAGCTGCTGTTAAGGAACAGAAAAAATGGGAGTGGCCCTACCTATCCAGCATGCTGAAGGAGTTGAGTAAGAAATACCAGTCATGGGATCACTTGATGGACTGGTTGCATTGGAAAACAATGTTTGTAAGCTAGACTTGTAAATATGTCAAGTTAGAGTAGGGTAGGTAGGAAAAGCTCAATAAAACTAAGTCCATGAGAATTTAGTAATTTGCTTTAATTTCTGCAAGGTTTACAGTCCATGAGCAGTTTTGTCTATTATTCCATGGTGCACAGCAAGCCAGACAGTCTAAACCTGGCTTGAATGTTTTTCAATTTCTGTCTTAGAATGTAGAGAAGAGGTCTGCTAGACAGTTTAATCCTAGCAGACAGTAGTTTAGGTAGAGAAAATATGAGGCCAATAGTTTAATCTATTCTCATGGAGTAATAAGGGTGGAAATAGAATATGTTTCTTTTTCTGTTTGAAAAAATTGATGATGTAAAGGGTCAGCTAGTCCAAATGCACCCAGAAGAAAAAATGTTAGGACTTTAGTCTGGGTAGGTAGCTGTTTGAGTAATGTTCGTTGCTGATATGTGTCTTCATGATTTGTGGCAGCTGAATCAAAGAAGAAAATGGAAGTGTCAAGGATCAGGCATCCATCCTACTCCAAAGATTTATTTTCTGAATTCTTGACTCCTTCAAGAAGAATCCATCCCCATGTGGAGCCACTGTTAGCCCCCTATGAATTTTTTGACAAGCAAACAGAGGGCTAAAATGTTTTTTAGCCTTCAAGTAATGCATCTCCTCCAAAAACACATCATCCTTGAAGCCTCCTTGTGCCTTTTCCCTTTGATAAATCCTCACTGCTCTTCCCGGTTTAAAAGCATCTCTGTTGTGAAGAAAATGCCCAAAAGGCCTCCATTTTTCCTTTTATTTCATCCCCATTAAGCCTATGTTTTCATCCCTTTTTCCCTTCTTTATTTCCCTCCTTAACCCCCTACATCACCCTAATTCCCCTTTTTAAACCTTTCGAATACCCTCTGTCTGGTTTAAGAGTCCCTTTCTCCCTTTACCGAATCCCTTTTCAGCCTTAAAATCCCTATGTTTTGGCTTGAAAACCTCATTTTTTAACATGCACAGGCTTAGACCTTTACGCTAGCCCCTTAACCACTTCCCCTCCATAAGCCTGGGTGCTAAAACCAAGCGCTAGCCCGCAAATCACTTATCGCAATCAGAGAAATGGTCGGAGCACCTATTGTCTTTGTAAAACAAAACTTCCGATGCGATAGTGTATTGGGTCTGTCAGCTTTTGAAATAATCCCCGCCATTGATTTGAATAGATATGACGGCCCACGCTCATTTCATCGCGGCCCAACCACACTCCATTGTAAACCTTCGATGGCCTTCTCCACCATCGATTCACTTTTAATTAGACAGCCCTCACATCCTCGCTCCGATCATAATTGCAAATTTTAAACAGTGCCATCCTCCGTTCCTCTCGATTGCGATCCTCCGATGCGATCCTCGCCATTGAATCCACAAGAAACAACGGACATGATTCGCCCTCATTCCGCCATGTGTCCCCCGATTAGTTTCCTCAGATCCAATCACAGTCGTTCATCTCTCATAGATCCGATGGTCCAAAGCCAATCACACCATCGCTCATCGGATTTTTGGCCCTCCCATCGCTCCCCTATGATTAGATTGAAACCATCCATCCTTGATGATCTAACGGCTCAGATTTCCCCTGCTCGCTAACCATTTTCTTTGCCTGTGTATCTCCTCTGCAGATCTCAGTCGTTCGTCCTCAGATCAGACGACCCACAATAAAACCGCCATCCTTTTGGCCCCACCTTTACTAACCCTGCACATCCCTCAGATCGCGCTCCTCCACCGCCGTCGGACCTCACGGGCCCAGATCCAATGGTCCACAGCAATATCACGTTGTTTTTGGCTCCGAGCTTTAACAGTTAGAACTTACGTGATATGAGCGGTTTTATAGAGCCACGTGTCAACTAAAGACCCATATTGCGTTGAAAAAGTGAAAACAACCTTCCGGCCTTTTTGCCGTGCGATACCGACGGTTTTCCTTCCCAAAACCACTCCCCCATTTCCAAGCCCGAAAGTCTAATAACAAATCTCGAATGTTGATCTGTTTTGATCAATGGCCCATATCTCATTTCTTGTTCCATTCAAGTTTCCCATCACGCGACCATGAAACCTTATCGGGTCATCGCAACCGTTGATCATCGCCCCCATAACTGATTGTACGACCCACATTCATTCTTCCACCATGACTCCATTTCATTACATTTTCACCTGTTTCCTCCACAGCCTCTATTTCCACTATTCCGCCACCATTCTGCATGCCTTCAAAGCATTCTTCCGCCACTGCCCTGGATTTTATAATTGGTTTGTTCTATTGTGTAGGGTTTTCACCAGAGTGGTATTTCACTCTATTTCTCATAATCACAGTTACTGTGATTCAAGCACAGAGAGGCCATTATAGCAGCAAAGGTGTATCAGCAGCAAAGATTAAGGTGTTAGAGCCCGAAATTAAAGATTAAATGCTCTAATCCTTATTCAAGGAATTAAGGTGCAATTTAAAGATTAAAGGAGCACATGAAACAAGCCATATCTGTTTTCAACACTAGCAGTACTTTTCTCAGACAGTACACCCTCGACAGAAGTCTCCATGCCTCCCCGAGCTCCCAAGGGCCATCTCACTGATAGAAAACTTCCAAAGACTGTCAGGACAGCAATAATGGAGGTATGGGAGCACAGAAGACCTTCAGTCACCTTAATTGCTTCAGAAGACAGAACAAAGCAGCTTACAGCGATAAAGGACTCCAAAGAAACATCAGAGGTCAAATATCGACCTGATAGAGACTCTAAACCAAACCACAAAGTACAACACAGAGCTATTAAGCAGAGTGGGCATGAACACCTCCTCCACTCTATCTTAATGGATCAATTTAATGTGTATCACCTACTCCTGCTATCCATTTTTCCTATAACAATCCCCGAGAACATATTGTAAAGGGTTGCATTGTTGCCGTTATAGTTGTAGGGATTCATTTTTTATTGTTAGAACAGTTTTGGGAGAGAGTAGCAGAGTAGTTTTGTAATATAGTAGGCTGGGAGGAGAAAGTCGGATTGTAATCAGCCATTGAGCTCAGTGTATGTGACTGGTTTTGCATCAATTAATCAAGAAAATTTCACAGGATCCTGTTCTATTATTACAGGTGATGTTTCTCTTATTTCATTGTTTTATTCACATTTTCCATGTTGTTCAATGGTCTTCTAGTACGCATCAGAAATCTGGCATAGGATATACCCTTGCATGGTACCCTATGTTTCTGCTCTCCCTACCTTTAATGTTTTCAGCTGATAGTGAATCTAAGAGAAAATTCATGTAATTTAACCAGCGTAGTAGTTGTTATTCACTGCTAGCTGATGTGTGAATTTAGGTTTGCTGCTTAGTTTTTCTTGTTGGGTTCAAGCTAGAGGGTTTAGGATACCGAGGATTTAGTGCAAGCCTTGTCCACTGGGGTCCTTGTTCAACAGATTGGCCTTTCCAAGATCCCATGAGCTAGTGTCAAAGCATTGAAGGTTAAAAGGCCTTTTCTGACCTTAGGCATAGTTCTGTATTTTAGTCTTAAGTGTTTTCCTTTTGAGAGTATGCCGAAGCAGATCTGGAGTTAGATGACCTCTGGTTTGATCTCAAGCTGCCCTTTGTGCCTCTTCATTTCTCTCCTTATTGTTCCATTCCTCCATCTATATCAAAGATCCTTTAGTATATATGACTTGCCCTATGAAAGCCTCGACTAGTTGTTTGCAAGTAATCTCCTTTCATGACTCCATAGCCCAATGGACGACACATTCCTAACCTATCCTCTTTTACCGAAACATCTTGCTTCTTTGTTCCTCTCCTCCCATTTCCTTCTCATTTTATGATCTCATGACCAACCCAACAACCAACCAAATCATTTTAAACCCCCCTTTGTGCTTCATACCTAGCCTAACACCTCATTTTGAGCTTCAAGGAAATATCATTATTTGCTTTATTGGAGAGATCCCTCTCCGGGTCTAGGAGGGCTAGATCCTAGGGCCACAAAGTGGTTGTGATGTTGTCCGGTCTTTTGGTCTTGCCAATCTGGCCAAAACACTGGAACCCCAACATATATATTTTCACTTGTGTTCTTTAATCGTGCGTGCATAGTCATATTATATTAATTCCAATGTTAAGACCTTGGGAAATTTTAAATATATCCCCGAACTCTAATTCTCCATAAAATAAACCCAAGGCCATGCCTAGGTTCTAACCATCGGTTAATAATATATTAAAGCCGATACACAAATATTTAAACCATGCGTTGAATCGTGTGACTAAGGTTAATGCTTTTGGGCTTACGTGAATAACCCGACTATATTACCAATGAAACAATTTAATATGCTTTAGGCCCCAGTCCCACCCATATAACGGTAGATTTCAACAAATATAAATGCCCATACCTTAGTTTATCTTTCGTGTTACTTGTTGTGCGACCACTATTCAATGAACCAGCCTCCGGATCGGACGACGCACATCCATATCGCGTTGATCTCACCATCGACAGTTAACACATGAAAGTCACGCGATGAAGGGGTTATTGCCCCGTCGACGTGGCAATTTATCACTAGATCGCGTTGGGTTTGAGTGGTTTCACTTTCGCACAAAGGTGATGCGAAATGGGTGGGTTTTTTTTTACAAACCCACTCTAGTTTTTGTACAGTGTTGACCGTAGGCTCCATTGAGGTTAGCGAAATCCTTTCTATTCGTTTGGTTGCCTAACTCAAGGTTCAACCCTCGGGACAATGGTTGCAATTAACAATAAAGCGAGACCATTTCTCTTATAACTGGGTTTTTCTAATACGACCAGAAGTCCACGGTTTTGTGGGCAAACAACACTGCCTGGTATGCTCTTTCAAAGGTAAATAGAGCACACAACTCGACACCTGCAACAAGGCTAAATACACCCATTCATGACCTCCTACGGGTTTTAACAACAGGCCCCATTCCACTCATTCGATGGGAATATTCAGCCTCTCACAGGGTGTATATCAAAATGACACTCTAAAGGGATTCAATGAGAAGTTACACTCAATGTAGACAGAGGGAGTATTTAGAGATCTTCACAGTATCTCTCTTCATCAAATTAACCACAGAAGTGGAGGTTCCGACACCTTCCTATTAAGAAGATGCACACACAGAGATAGTTATACCAACTATCACACGCAAATGATCAACAACAGCGAATTTTATTCAACAGGAAGCAATTGCTTAACACATAAAACTTTACTGCAGAAATCCCCCCCTTCGATGTATCCGGGGGTTAAATTTTATATGTATTATCATGTGTCTCTTCAGTTGCTCTGTGAGGGCCATTTATGGTCTAACCAAAAGGCCTAATTACATTCATTCGAATAACTGAACAGGACAGATGGACCAAGCCTAAAACTATTCGACTTCTATTGACTCTAACTGTTCTAAAAGAGACAGACAGCTAAGGTATTGACACATTGCTGTTGCAATTCAGAATGGTTTCAAACCCTCCTAGCCACAACATGTGGACAACCTTCCTACATTGTTGGCTAGTGTCTAATGCTCCTGCATCAATGACCCTCACATGAAACAGTTCAATTTTTTCTTCTTCATTTGGAGCATGTATGTGACAGTTTGATGCACTAGTACTGGGTTTAGTTTCAATTTATTTTCCCTTCATGTTATTCAATCCCATGTCTGTAATATTAGATTCATCACCTGAATCATCTCCTAAATCATGTTGAGTTGTAGCAACAGTTTTCTATTTCCCTTTGTTATTGGGTTTCTTTGGCCTCATCTCAGGATGTAATTTCCAACAATGAGTTTCATCATGGCCTTATTTTGAAAAATTTTTACAAACCAATTTTTCTCCCTCTTTATTAACATATGCATTCTTTTTGCTTTTACCTTTTGAGACATTTTCTTTGTTTTTACCCTTAAAATGTTTCTTTCTACCCTCTTTAGAAATGTTCTTCCCTCTAGCTTCTAGATGTGTGGCCTGAACACATACTTCATCTAGACTGGTGGGGTTAAACATGAGAATAGTATGTTTTAGGTAGCTATGTAAGCCTCCTATGTACTTGAGAAAAGTATATTGGCTCTGCAAATCTACCCTTAATAAGAGAGCTCTTCTCCTAAATTCTTAGGTGTATTCTTGCACATTTTGTCCCTTTAATTGCCTAAAGTTTTGCTAGTTCATGATATATTTTGCATATGATATAATGGATAAAAATGTTGTTTTATAACAATAATGAAATCTAACCATGATAGAATAATCTTACCATGTTTTTTGATCTCCTTCTTTGTCTTGTCTTTCCACCAAACAAGTGTTTCACCTTCCATTCTCAATGAAACTAATTGAATTTTGGTATCATCATCTTGAAGGTTCTGGATTCTAAAATAGACCTCCAATTGCCTAATCCAATGATCAAGCTTTTCTGCATTGACTTCACCATTAAACATTGGCAATTCAAACTTAACATTAAGTTTTAAAAAAAGAATTTTACCAGTGTTCTTTGACTTATGTGGATGATGTACTGAAGTAGAAGTAGAGGATGATGATGATGAGGGTGAGGATGATGGCTCTCCATTGCGTCCATTTCCTCCATTTCCCTTCTTTGACTTATCTTCATCATTGTGACCTCCTGAAGATCCTTGTCCTTCCTTGTGAAGTTTGGATCCTTCTCCTTCCAGTCTATTAGCCCCCTATAAATTTTTTGACAAGAAAACAGGGGGCTAAAATGTTTTCGAGCCTTCAAGGAATGCATTTCCCCTGAAAACACATCATCCTTGAAGCCTCCTTATGCCCATGTCCTTTGATAAATCCCCACTGATGCTTCCAGTGATAAAACCTCTTTGATTGTGAAGAAATGCCCAAAAGGCCTCATTTTTCCCCTTATTTCATTCCTTCCAAACCCCTGTTTCATCCCCTCCTTACTCCTCTCTATTTCCCCCTATTTACCCTCTAAATCCTCCCAAAACCCCCTTCAAATTCTACCCATACCCCTTGTTTGGTCTAATTCACCCTTTTTTCCCTCTATCGTTCCCCTTCCTAACCTCAAAATTGCATTAAAATGGGCAGAAAACCCACTTTTCACTTTATATTAGGGCTTAGACCCTTTTCTGCCAGCCCTGCAAACCACTTCCCCATATGCTCGCACCCAGGACCAAGCACTTAAACCCCAGGCGCTAATCGCAATCGCAAACTTTCGGGCGAGCGCATTTCTTTGTTAACAGAAAATTCCCGATTTGATTGTGTATTCGTTATATTGACCTCCGTTGCGATCTGAGTCATTGATCTATATAGATCTGACGGCCTAGCGCTGATCACTCCATGCTTGTCGCCCCTTCCTTTTCCGCCCCTCCGATTATATCTAAACTGTCGATCTCCCGTCAGATCCGACGGCTGGCGCTCCATCACATCACGCCAGTCGCATCGCACCCCCCTTCTGCACCTTGCGATCGTGAACCTCCGATCCAATCTCGACCGTTCATTTCTTTTGATCTGATGGCCATCGCACTCCCGCTTCGATCGTAATCGCAAATTCCAATTGATGCCACTTTCCGCCCTTTGCGATTGCGATCCCCCGATTGAATCCTAGCTGTCCATCCATTCGGAATCAACGACCCCGATCCCATCACTCGCCTCCCATCGCTCCTCTCGTTTCTCCCCACCAATTACTTCTCCACCGTTGATCTATCACCTAGATCCGACGGCTGGCGCTCAATCGCATTCCTCGCTTTGATCACAATCGCAATTGTCAATCGCTGCCACTTTCCGCACGTTGTGATTATGATCTCCCGATTACCATCTCCGCCGTCAATCCATATCTTGATCCAACGGTCTCGATTGAATCACCCTCCGCCCATGCCAGGTCCCACCGTTTCAAATCCATTTCATATGTTTTCGCGCATTTTCTTTGTATTTCGATTTGAAGGGGCCGAATTATAATGTTTTATATTAAAACCTTATATCATTACGCCCGCCATTTGAAATTTAGTAATTCCATGTTAAATTTCATTGTAGGTCGACCATTTCCACCATTTCATTGCATTTCTCCACCACTTTCCATTACATCCGTTGTTTCCACAGTTACGCCACCATTCCTCCACAAGCCTCCACAGCGATTCTTCCGCCACCGCCCTGGATTGTTTGACAAGTTTGTTCATTGTGCAGGGTTTACAGAATGAGATTTCATTTTGTCTCTACAGTCACATCCACTGTGGCTGAAAGCGCAGAGAAGTCTTCACAGCAGCAAAAGTGTATCAGCAGTAGAGATCAAGGTGTCAGAACCCATAATTGAAGATTTAACACTTAATCCCGTGATCAATGGATAAGAGCGCAGTGTGAATACCAAATGCACATGAAACAAGTCATATCAGTGCTACAGATCCGCGGAACACTCTTCTCTTAGAAGTACACCATTCCTACAATGTCCTCCATGCCTCTTCGAGCCTAGGAAAGTTAAGGACATTGACAGAAGCTTCTTAAAGACTGTGAGGACTGCAATTATGGAAGCATGGAGACCTGAAGACCTTATCAGTCACCTTACGTGCTTCAGAGGACAGAACAGAGGGCCTTACAGCCAAAAGGACATTCAAGAACACATCCAAGGTCAAATCTGACCCGACAGAGATCTCTGAACCGGTCTATAGAGTATAGTGCAGAGTGGGATCGGACTCTTCCACCACTCTGTCTTAATGGATCCATTTAATTTGTATCTACTCCTGCTATTATCCATTTGCTTCTGCTATGCAGCAAGAATTTGAAATGTCTTTACTTGGGGAACTAACATTCTTTCTTGGCTTACAAGTGCAACAAGAAACATATGGCATATTCTTATCACAAGCAAAATATCTTAAGCAAATGTTGACGAAGTATGGCATGGAAGATTGCAAACCTGTAAGTACACCAATGATAACCGGATGTAATCTCAGTTCTAATGATGATTCCCCCACGGTGAATCAACCAGAATACATATCTATGATAGGAAGTCTACTTTATCTCACTGGGACAAGACCAGACATTATGCATGCCGTTGGGATTGTTGGACAATTCCAAGCTAATCCAAAAGAGTCTCACCTTTGGGCTATTAAAATAATATTCAAATATCTACAAGGAACTCAAGACTTTGTACTATGGTACCCAAAGAATGCTGATCTTACTCTTCATGCTTACACTGATGCAGATTGGGCTGGAAATGTTGATGATCGGAAAAGCACTAGTGGTGGTGCATTCTATATGGGGCCCCGGCTAGTATCTTGGTTCAGGAAGAAGCAAAGATCTATTGCCTTATCTACAGCAGAAGTAGAATATGTGGCTTCCGCATCATGCTGCACTCAACTTCTTTGGATGATGCAAACCTTACAAGACATCCAAATCAAATGTTCACCTCCTATATCCATTATGTGTGATAATACAAGTGCCATCAGTATCTCAAAGAATCCTGTTATGCATTCTAAGACCAAGCACATTCCCATCAAGTATCACTTCTTATGTGAACAAGTTCTTGAACAAAAGGTGAAGTTGGAGTATGTTCCCTCCAAAGAACAAGTTGTTGATATATTTACCAAACCTTTACGCAAGGAAGCATTCAAATATCTTAGACAGAAGCTGGGAGTTGTCTCTGTCTCTCAGAAGATCAGATCTGCTTAAATTCAGAAGCTGGGATACGCAGATGTCCTGAAGGACAGTCACGTATATACGCGAGTTTATACACAGAAAACTGCGTATGAGTGTTTGCTGCAAAAAATTTCTGGGTCAGCATTCTTTAGCACAGCTGTAGTAATGTTGGGTCTCTCTGGTGATGTTCCAGCCCTCATATTTCTGTTTCATTCTTTAATACTTCTGATGAAGATGCCTTGATGATTTGTTGTTGAAAGTGTTCAGGATGCACAAGCTAAGGGGGAGCATTGGTCATGTGAAAAGGATGCATTGTTGCATTCTATTTATTTTTTGTAGTCTGATCTCATGCATGAGAAAATTTGATCTTGATTGTATAAGTCATTTATGTAATTTGATGAAAAATGTCATGTTGAGACCTATGATGTAAAATTTTAATATTCATTCATGTAAGGACTTGTTCAAATATGTAAACCCACTTGGTTGGGTACTTGAGTCACATATGTAAATCCACTTGGTTGGATCATTGATGTAAGTATGAGTCCTTGGTGATAGGAAAGGCCATAGAGTCATGTACTTCATTGAAAATTTATGTTTGAAGATGCAGCATGATCTTAGGGGGAGCATGGTATTGTCGGTACAAAGGATCTTGATCTACCCTTTTCCCTTGATGTCAAAGGGGGAGAATGTTGTTGCTGAATTCTGAATTTATTTTTGGTCATGGTTGCCATCAAGTCCAAAGGGGGAGATTGTTGGAAATATGATGCAATGAGTTGTCCTTGATGGCAACCTACTTGATGAAGTTGTCCTTAATGAAAACTGACTTGCTTTGGATAGCAACCTATGTATTACAGATGTAAGAATGATGTATCTACAGAAAAAATAATTCCAGTAAATGCCGGAGAAATGATAAATATAATATGTCACAATGTATACGCACTTTTGCAAAGGCCAAGTCGAGTATACACGCGGATAAGTACGTCCCAAGTCGCGTATGCCCTTTTGCGCTCTAAAATTATAATACCAAGGGGCATTACCATGGTTTTGGCACACAGTATTGAGCGCTGTATGGTTTATTTGATTCTGCATAAGAATACCATCGGAAGTTGTGTGGTTTTGACTCATGGTATTGGTAAAAGCTAAATCTATTTAAGGAGACGAAGATCATAGTGCAAGGTGTGCATGTGTAAGGGTTGTTGATGAATAAATTTCTCTAAGGAATATCTGCATGGATGAACTCTGTTCTTAATTGATAGATCTGAATATATGATGCACCCATGGATATAATGATGGTTCAAAATCTCTAGATCTGACGATGATGAATCTCTGGTTTGATCGACTAACGAAATCATGAAGAACTGGCGCAAGTCTGCTGAAGAAAATGAATAAATCTGGGTAAGTTTTATAGATCTGGTCTGTTCTAAAAAATTTATTTTTTACAGATCTATACGCTAGTTGGTTTCAGAAAAAGTGCATATATACGCGGGTTCTCTTCATGAAAAGCACATATGGAAGTTAGGGTTTCTGAAGAATAAAATACACAGAAGTATACGTGGTTTGGTATGCATGAAAGCGCGTATGTACGCAGCTTCAGTGAAGAAAATTAGCGTATGCTATTTTAATTAATGAATGTTCAGGGTTGAGCTTGTATCTGCATATCTATTATAAAGTCTGGGTTATTTCTAATATTCTGGTTACAGTGGTCTCACTATTCTGTTTGAATTATTGGGAAAAGTATGTTTGTTAATGTTAAGTGAAGGGTTGTGTTGAAGCTGTTTGATCTAGTATGAAAATTGATGAAACATGGTCTGCAGTGGGTCTGAGGGTTGAAGTAGAAGCTTTCTGCCAGTAGAACCTGGTGTTGAAATCAGGGGGTCGAAGCTCCCTTCCAGGAGAGGCTGGTAAACGAGATTAGGGGGGTTGGAGCTCCCTTCCAGTTGCAGCTGGAAAAAGAGAGAAGGTTGAAGCCTTCTGTAGGTGGAAGCCTGCGTACTGGTGTAAGTTTGCATCAGTACAACATTGTAAAAAGTTTTCTATATAATAAAGATTGAAAACAGAGACGACAGCAGCGGTGGTTTTCTCCCGAATTGGGTTTCCACCTTAAATATTGGTGTTCATGTGTGTGATGCTTTATTCTGTTGATTACTGCTCATAACCTGATACATAACTAATAAATCTATTTATAAGATTGCTTCTGTGAACTGTCTCTAATTCTGGAAATCAGTATACGCTAGTTTCCTTCTGCATTTCCGTGTGCATACGCTAGTTCTGTTCATAAAAACCGTGTATGGAAATCTGCTCAAAGAAAAGTTGAATTTATATTATAAGCTCTAAATACTGATTCACCCCCCCTCTCAGTATTTTTCCCAACATATCCAAGGGTTGATTTCAGTTAATTTAACCAGTGTAGTAGTTCCTTATGCTGCTAGCTGATGTATGAATTAAATGGAATCTGTCTTTAGTTGTTCTTGTTGGATTTAAGCTGGAAGATTTGGGAACACTGGGGACTAGAGTTAGCCCTGTCCACTAGGATCCTTTTGCGACCAGCTGGCCTTTCTAAGATCTCTCTATTAAACTTATCTTTGTTTTCCTTTGGAGCATGCTAAAGCTGACCTGGAGTTAAATGACCTCTGGTCCGATTTATAAGCTGCCCCTTTGTCCCTCCTTTGAGAGTTGCCTATGAGTATGTCCAAGCAGGTCTGGAGTTAAATGACCTCTGACCTGATCTATAGATAGAAATTAGGTTGCTTTCCTTCTTTCGCTTTCAATCCTTAATGTTTCCATTCCACCATCTAATCTAAAAGATCCTTTAGTATTAGATTACTTGCCCTTTGGAAGCCTGAGCTAGTTGTTGCAAGTAATTCCCTTTCATGACTCCATAGCCCAATGGATGGCACTTTCTTGACCTATCCTCTTTGCTGAAACATCCTGATGTTTTGTTCCTTTTCTCCCATTACTTTCTCAGTCTATGATCTCATGACCAACCCAGCAACTCACCAACCAAATCATTTAAAACCCCCCTTTTTGTGCTTCATAACTAGCCTAACATCTCATTTAAACTTTCAAAGATATATCATTCTTTGATTTATTTGGAGAGATCCCTCTCTGGGTCCAGGAGGGCTAGATCCTAGGGCCCCAAAGTGGTTATGATGTTGTCTCATCTTTTGGTCTTGCCAATTTGGCCAAAACATGGGAACCCCAACACAGTCTCTCATTCCTTTCTTGATAAAGGATTCTAACCATCTTTGTCATGTCAAGGAATCCTTTCCTGAACACTCTTTCTTCCTCTTTGGGATCAACTTCTTTATGGATTTCTCCTTCCTCATGAGGCATACTTAATGTAGCTTCTGCTTCCTTAGGAGGTGAACTAGGTGGTGGAGATTGTGGAAATATTGCTCTTCTTTGCTTTGGCTCTTCTTGAGACCCTTCTGCTCCCACCAATTTGCCTTCTCCTCTTTTAAGCTTGAGCCTAGTAAGCATCTAAAGCTTGCAAATAGTTAAACAAATATTTGCAGTAAACAACACCATAGAATAAACTCTAGCTCTGATACCAATATGATATGAAAGGAATGTATTAGTTTTGTTGTGCTAAGTGTCTTTTCAGTTTATAAACATGTGCATACTTTTCTCAATAGTTTGCTTAAGGATTGAGGTTTTTTTCCATGAATTGTAGATGGTTTTAGGTGAATTAGAACCATGAAATAAGCACAAATAACACTGAACAATATTGTAAAATAGAGAAATAAGTCACCATATAACATTTACGCAATAGGCATGATGAAGAAATTCACCCCTCCTATGCTACATTTGTTGGTCCAGCTCCTAATGGCATGTCCATCTTTCATTATGCTCAAAATTTTGCAAATACATCTAGTTACAGGCCTCTAATGGCTATTTTTTCTGCACCAATGGCTCCAGAATGCTCCAATTAGTCAAAAATGACTCTTCATTCACTCTAAATGGGCGAAAATTGAGTCTCCTACTCTTTTTCCCAGCTACACCTAGAAAAACTCCACTAAAAGTGGAGAACTCCACTTAAGTGGAGTTAATTTAGTGGATTCCACTAAAATAAACCGTGGCATTTAATTTTATGGTTGGGCACATGCCCCCCAAACCCACCGTCGGCAGAACCAAGGCATGTAACTGTGGGTTGAACGGAACTTCGGTTTAGACGGTGGGTTAGGCTGACCGTGGAGGCGTTGGCAACAAACGTTGCCATGTGACAACTTGATGGACGCTGGCAGGTTGTTGAATTGTCAGATTATGCAGACCACGAAAACAACATACAACCATTCAAAAAATAAAATTGCGCCACTTGTCATCCTGCAGTTGGCTCTAAGGAAGGAATATTCCTCGAAATATTCTTTTTGCTAACTGTACCTCCACCCTGCTGACTGTGCATCCTAGTCAAACCCATCGCAAATTTACCTATTTGGTAATTCGATCAGAACGTGATATCTCCCTCATATGACATCGGTTTTTCGAACCATTCACAGTGTCAGAATTAGGAAGACGAGATCTACGCAAACATCCTAGTTTCAACCCAATCTTGTAACTTTTAATTTTGAGAAAAATTTATGAAATCCTGATCATACATCATATCAAAGAGTAGCCATTGGTTATTGCTAAGAAATTCAACCTTATCAACATGTATTAAGATCAAGGAAATTTCAAGTGCTATATATTTCTATTATACTTGAGGGTATCCAACAACAATAATTTGTTGGTTGATAAAGAATCTAAGGAAAATTGAATCACCCCTAAGATACTACTTATTATTGTACTATACTATATTGATTGCATATATTTAGAAGCTCGATGTGTTGTTGTAGCAGTAAATGATTAAACGAATTTTGTAGACTAAGTTTCATATATGGATAGAAGTTTTCAAAATAATTTGCTATATGTTAAATATTGAATCCATGTATTTATTTTTATTAATATGCAATACTCATCATGTACCTCTACATGTGTAAAATGTATCAAACTAGGATCATACCTCATGTAAACCTGGTTGTATGCTTCCCAAATGTACTTTTTCTTGTATGAATACAAATTACTATGAAATCACAAGCACAGAATCACATATTGTTGGCTCTAATCCTCTCATACTACCAAATTTCCTAATATACACAATATAAAAATTCTTACAATATTTTCAATCTATTATATATTTTTCCTTTCAACTTATACAACACATAGAACGATACATGCTTCTCTACTTTTCAATTGTTTTGGATGTCCCACTTTCTCATAGATTCCAACATAGACTACCTAAGAAGTCTCACTCTTTAGGAATGAAGAAATTCTCTAAATAATATTTCTACTTAATGATATCAATTTATGTGCATAATCATAATTCCAAATAGCTCCTAACAATCATTTCCATAAATTTATTACAACATTCATTACGTAGCTCCAATCTAAGAGAAAAATCCATAGGAATAATCAACATCCAATTTTCTTTTGCATGATTAAAATTTTGGAATATATTTGAATGCTAATAATATGTGAAATGTCTTCATGGAAAGTAGATATTATTCTAACTCTCATTATTTATTCTTATTTATATGAAAATAGTTTCATTATTTGCACTTCAAGATATTTAATCATTTTCCAAACTTTATAAAATTTAAAATTTATATAGAATTATAACTCTCATATTTACACTTCAAAATATTTGATCATTCTCCAAATTTTACAAAATTCAAAATTTACATAGATATACCAAACTCCAAAAACACAAACATAATTTTCTATATTCTATTGATCATAAATACACTGTTGTTAATATATACCAGTTAAAAAATCAAAATATTTGAGAAATCTTCAATCTTTACCAAAGCTAGAACACATGCTATATTAAAAAATACCATCTATATTATACTATCTAAAAGTGATATATATGAAATATATAATTTATGATATGAAATATATAATTTATGATATTTATATTGAAAAATATCTTATGAAACTTCTATAAATAAAACAAATTATATATCTATATATATAATTTTTGTGTACATTAAAAAAATCATAAAAATGAAATATATTTAATCTTTAATTTAAATTATTATTATTATTGAGTATTAAATGAATTAATTTATGACTTAAACAATATCCTTGATTATGGAGATTCACCCTTATTTTATCATGGAAATTATTAATTTGTAAATAATAATTGTTACAATATTATGGGGGAATACCATGAGTTATCAATACTACATACACAATATAACACTTGTTGGTATAACATTTTCTTTGATTGATTCATTTGAGATAAATTAATTAGAAGAACATAAGACATAAATCTTAATTTTGATCTTTGTATGTTACTATGAATATTCCATGGAAGTTAAATCTCCACTATTCACCTAATAATTATTGATAATTAAATTGAATTGCTAAAATATCTCTTCTAAAATAAGGAGTTGTCTAGCAAAAAAAAAAAGGAGTTAGATAACAAAAAAAAATTAAGAAATCTTGCCGTGACAATTTGAATCAGGTTTTCCATGCTGGAAATGGACCATCAAAATCCTCAAGGGCACCCAAAATCTTGAAGTCTGATAGCTATAATCTGAATTTACAAAAATCTCTGCCAAATTTTATTAAAATCTTGCTGAAATTTTCATGATTTTCAAAGAAAATACAAACTAATTAAATTATGGATCAAAATAAACATACCTATAAACATAATTCTTAAAAAATTAAATTTACATCTTTTAATTAAATCAATAATAATTATACATAATTATTTAACAAATTTATAACGGAAACAATTATTTTATTAAGCAGTAAAATAATATTTGCACTGTACTAACCCATACAAATTTAAATTATCGTTAACAGACCTTTAATATTTACATTTATTTAATACCTGAAGTATATTGTTGTATCCAAAGTTCACAAATATAAGTGCGAAACACATCATACAAAAGTATTAATGTCAAAGAGATATATATTTAATAATATCGAGTGATCTATCTGTAGCCCGCCTGATTCTGCTTTGCCCTGTGCATGGACCTTGGCCGTTAACTAACCTTTTATGGGTGGGTGAGACTCAATTTAATAATTGAAACTGTTTTATAATAATTTATTCAAATATATGCAATTTAAAAAAAAAAAAACAGATTTACCTCAAACTTTTCCGCCAAATTCTGGCCCGAAAATCCACTAAAAATTCCAAAACAAAATCGCGCCAACTCTTAATGATATCGGCCTTCCAGTTTCAAAATTTGATGTGTTCACATCACTGTTCCTCGTTTATAATCGGATGCGTAATGGTTGGTAACCTCGGGATTACTGTCGATCGCAGGAAAAAATCAAATGATTTAATTTAATATTAAATGCCAAATGATTAAGTAAACCCCCACAGAGGTTCGGGACTCGGGCCCGGTGGGGCTTGAACAACAAAAGCCAACACACCGAGTGAATGTTTGCTTTGGTGTCGGTAGTGGAAATATCGGTAGTTGTTGATTTTGTCATAATGGACCTACACTGCGTGGGAATTGGAGATGTATTGGAGGGTTTCAGGAGCAAGGAACGGGAATAGGGGAGTTTCAGAACGAGAACCAAGGAATGGGAATGGCTGTGGGAGTGTTTCAGAACCAGAAGCAAGGGATGGGAATGCCTGTGGGAGAGTTCCAAGATCATGAGAGGGAGATGGCTGTGGGAGTGTTTCAGAACCAGAACCAAGGGATGAGAATGCCTGTGGGAGAGTTCCAGGATCATGAAAGGGAGATGGCCGTGGTAGTGTTTCAGAACCAGAACCAAGGGATGGGAATGCCTGTGGGAGAGTTCCAAGATCATGAGAGGGAGATGATTAGTAATAATATTTTCTACCATAATGCATATTTTCAGAACGAGAACCAAGGGATGGGAATGCGAGGGTTTCAGGAGCAGGGGATGGGAATGGGAGAGTTTCAGAACGAGAACCAAGGGATGGGAATTGGAGGGTTTCAGGAGCACGGGATGGGAATGGGAGAGTTTCAGAACGAGAACCAAGGGATGGGAATGGCTGCGGGCGAGTTGCAAGATCACGAGAGGGAGAGGATTCGTAATGCATATTATGATGCTTCCTCTCACATCTCATCCATTGAGCCTCTAGATTTAGATAAAATACCCGTGGGTGAATTTATTTTGGTTGGGGACGGAGATACTGTGGAAGAGAATAATGATTATGATAATCTAATGGGGTATTCTTATGTTTCTTCCACTCCTGAGACAGGCCAGAAGTACGAAGTGCCACTGATATCGACCCCGTTAAGCCCCTCAGGGTCATATGAGGACAGCAATAAGGAACCAATAACTAAGCGACCAAGATCCGTATGTTGGGCCTATACTATTGAAGATGTAATCCAGAAGCTCCCGCGAGGTTCTGCTCTCGGCCAGGGAAGCGTTGGAAGTCGGGAGATCTTGCAAAACAATATTTCTCCTATGGCTAATAGATTTCAGTCTGATCTCAACTTGTCATCTCCCAAACTTTCTGTCTCCTCCCTATCATCTAATTCCCTGATCGGAAGCAAGGAGAAAGTGGCGTTTAACAATATTTTTTCTGTGGCTACTGGATTTCAGTGTGATTTCAGCTTGTCATCTTCCAAGCTTTATGTCTCGTCCCTATCATCTAATTCGCTGATCAGAAGCAAGGATAGCTTGCAGAACAATATTTGTACTCCTAGCTGGGCTAAGGGATTCCAGTCTGATTTCAACGTATCTTCTCCCAAGCTTTCTGTTTCCTCCCTATCACCTTCGCTGAATATAAATTCAGCAGCTAATAAGTTTCAGTTATATCGTTGTACGGCCACTAGTGACCTTTCAGTGGAGCCTCAGAGCGTTACAGCGCGCCATCGTCGGAGGAAAATCCAGCAAAAAATCCGTTCCTTGGAGAAACTTATTCCATTAAAATTCAAGTTAGACATGGGGACAATGCTAGAGGAAGCGAGAAAATTTGTCAAATTTCTGCAGGCGCAACTGCACGTTATACAGCTTATGCCCAATGGTCTCGGCCCAGCGAGAACACTAAACCCTTGCTCAACTATAAGATTACATTCAACAGGGAACGTGGAAGAAGAAAGAGGGGCTGAAAATCTGTCAGCTATGGCAATGCTCCATCTTCTCGTCACGTCCCGTGCAGTTCAGAGAGAACTGTTGAGTGAGGAGAAATGCGTCGGAACAGTAGATCAAGAATACCAAATGGCGGCTGCTGCGGAAGGTTCTCATAATTTGCCTTTCAAATTTCACGCTCCATAAATAGTTCATTTCAGATGTTCATGTTTTTACAGAATATTGCAGCACTAGATATATGATATCATGGATAGGGTATATTACTCTATAGCATTCAGTTGGTTAATATGTTTGTTTAATAGCAAATTTGAGATCCAATTGCATTTTTATGTGACTGCCATGATGCTGATGTTTGTGTAATTTTTTATATAAAATTTATGGTTCGGGTACATTTTGATTTTGTTGGGAAGTCTTCCTATTTCATTTCTATTACTATTACTTTGAACATAGCCTTTTTTTTTTCATTAACTTAGATTTAATTTTCAAACCTAAATTGCATCGATGTAGATTTATTTTGCGTCGTTGATGTAGTGTTTTTTTTGTATTAACATGACTTGAAAAACAAATACAATACTTTTGAAAAGTTAAACCTATATTAAATTTTAATTTTTCTTAACTATAATTTATATTATATTGTAATTATTTATATTATATTGAATTTCAGTAACATCCTTAATCCAGGAATAAGCCCATAAATCTAAGAAATCTAAGAGCAGGAATTCAATCGTCTGTTAACTCAATAATTTTGAGTTTCTTTTACGCTCTAAGAAATCTAAGAGCAGGAATTCAATCGTCTGTTAACTCAATTCTTTTGAGTTTTTTTTACGCTCTCGAATCACCTGAAATTTGTATTAGAAATATTTACAAGATTATTGCAAAAGTTATTTCAAGTAAGAGTGTCTAAAAGTTATTTCAAGTAACACTGTTTAATGTAAATGATAATATGTTTTTCATTTAGTTATTCAAATGATCATAAATTCATTTTTATTTTTGGATATGATATTTTAATTTTCCATTTATAATATATTTAGATTAATTAAAATTTTCAAAATTCAAACATTTTTTTCATTATAAATAGTTTGTTAAATAAATTTAATTTTTCTTAATATTTTGTGGATAATGAATTTATATTGATTCTTAATAATATTATTTTTATTTCTTAAGACACTCTTTGATGTGAAGTCATCCATTCAATTCTTTGACACTTAAATCGGAGTGATATATTGGACACCACGAAAATGTAATCCTCAAATTATATATAATTCAAGACTTCTTAAATATTATGATTATCAAAATTATATATATATATATGATTGAGGTTTATATATAGAATATTTATATTTCTAATTATATGTTTAATATATATATATATATATATATATATATATATATATATATATATATATATATATATATATATATATATATATATATATATCTGTGTGTGTGGTAAATATTGTAATTTATTCTACAAAGGAGTGTACATGGATATGTTAAATATTTTAGGTAAGTGTTTCACTATGGCTACTTCATGGCTAAAATCTCACTGTGCTTAGAGAGACATAAGATAGCATAATGTTCAAAAATTCAAATGGATTATACATATATTGAAAATCAGGTTAGATTGGCCATGTGATGCATTCTAGTTGCACAAATATCAGAGTATTCGCGAAACTATAGAGTTTACACTCTATACAACCTTCTTACTGCAGCGGGTTTGAATTAACCTCTTGATTTGTTAAACATACATACATACATACATATGCGCGATCAACAACAGAATTATAAACAACACATATAAGCCAAATAAATTTGCATTGCATGGAATCTCTTACCAGAGGGTCCCACGACAAGTCTAACCAATTACCGGCGATCGTAGATCACACAATTTACAGTTTATCCTTAACGCTTGAGCTTTAATCCATGCGAAGTACGAAACTGCGCCGAGCTGCCATGTGTCCTCTTACTTTTTGCATCGCAAATAAAATAGTTTACTTTGTGATGGCTTTACACTTATTCCCTAAGTCTTGCGAAGCGTGAAATCGCTTCCCCTGCGCTGTGATCTCCACTGTTAGATTAATCTCAAATCCGACGATTCCTGTTGTTTCTCCACTCCTCACTTTGCATCGCTTGTAAAACAACTTAACTTGCAACTTTTAAAGTTACACTCATTTCTCTGCAATGTGTGATGGTTTCCAATTTCTGATGAGATCTCTCTCGTTGATCGGGTTCAGATCTACGACCCTCGTCGCAACTGCAATCCGATTGTTCTTCCATTGTTTAACTAAATGCGATTTAACAGAGCTTAAACAAACAGTTGAACAGAGAGCCCGATCAACACAAAAGGCTTGAAAATGATAAAATAAGGAATTTACAGAGCAAAGCCCTTTATCGACTGATTATTACAATTTTTATGTCTCTCTGCTCTCGCCTCTCACACACCTATTTCACTCAGTCTCACTTTTTCCTACACTCTTTCTCTCTATATCCCTCGCATTGTTCTACTACATATATATACATGCCTGAAATTGGTTCTCATTATTCTTCAAATAGCATTTCTGTTCAAACCACTCCAAAAACAATTTCCAAGGGTATGTGAATCACATTTCCCCAGGGTATGTGAATCACAGACATTTTCTTCTAAAAAATGGAAGGAGAAGAGTGTGAATTGTCTCTTGAGGAGATTCGAAATAGGAACCTAAGTGCAGAGCAAGTATTCAAGTGCGGAAATATATTGGAAATCATCAATCATTGTGTTGCATACCAATGCAGGAGAGTTCGCACCCAACCGTAGAGTAATTCCCTAAATGGAGAAGAAGGAGATGACTTCGGCTATAGAAAGACTCATTGCTTCTCTTCTTATTACACTGTTTTTTTGGGGCGTGTGGCAATTATGGACGCTTTTCTTTTTAACTTTTGTGCAGCTTTAAATTTAAGCATAAATTTATTAGATGGTTGTAATCTGTTAGGTCCCCATAATTTTTTAGGTTGGCAAGACCAAATGTACAAGGGTAACAACAAACCAATATTTGCAGTCCTAGGACCTAGCCTTCCTGGACATAGAGAGGGCTCTCTCTATACTTGTGTAAAGGGATGTAACTTGATATATTTGAGGGTTTCAATTTTAGGCTAGTTATTAGGTTTAGGGTTTGTTTGTTTGTTTGGTTGGGTAGGTAGTCAAGCAAAACAGATAGAGTAAGAGAGGTTTAGACCGTTGGACTATGGAGTCTGCAAAGGTCTATAAAGTACAACAATAGGCCAAGGGTGCTTCGGAGGGCAAGTATAACAAAGCCAAATGGATCGTCAAGGCTTAGGTGAGTGAAGTGAACATTAAATTGTGAACAAAGTAGGTGCAAAGCATAGTTAAGAATCCTTTCACAAATACTGCAACAAGAAAAGTTTTTAAGAACACTATGCATGAAGAAATAACCAAAGACAGGGCATACCATACTTCTTTAACCAAACCCTAGCAAGTAAACTCAAAACAACTATCCATCATACCCTAGAGAGAAGGGAACTCCTAACCTCTAGCTATCTACCTTCAGAGAAAGAAAACATGCAAGATAACATATAGTAACGACTGAAGGTAAGGGAACTCGTAAAATTCCTTAATCATACTACAAAAAACTTCAAAGCAACCATTCAATATGGACAAAAGGGCAGGGAAAACCATAAAAATATTTAGTCAAACCCTATTTAGCAATACTTTGAAGAAAAGACCTCAAAAAGAATGTTTAAGTGATTCCAAAGGGCAGGGCTAACCATAAACTACTTTGGCACCGAATCCATTAAATCACTCTTGAGATAAAAAAAGCTGAGTGGGATTAGAGAGAAACTAATCATTCTCTAAAATGACCTAGCAGAGGAAAACATGAAAGAAAAAGAAGCAGACAGACTTAATGTGCTTTTGAAAGCATAGCTTAAGCTAAAATTTCTATCTTATTGCAAGAGAAAGATGAAACAATATGTAAAACATAAGATGACAGGTACAAAATGAGAAATAAATCACCACTAATCATGTTCATGAATCGTGCAAAGTGCTTATCTTATTGATATTCAGTTTGGAAACTTCACAATGTTCCAAAGGCAAAAACTCCTCACAACTTCAAGTATATGAGGTTTTTCTCCATAATAAACCAACATCCAACTAACATCCACAATGAGGCCTCAATTTTGTATTTAACAAGCAAGGAGGACCAAAAGCCTATCTAGGTCTCCAAAATATCATCATAAATGCCAAATTTGTCCTATGAGACCATGCAAGGCCCAAGGCACAAATATCCTAACCTAATAAATGAAAAATATCTTCAAACATAAATTCTGAGCTAACTAGGAGTGATTTTCCTTGAAAGTCCTCAAAAATATATTTTCCAATAAATTTGTGTCTTTTGTTGACTTTGCAGGCAAGGGTGCAGCGCGAAGGCCAAGGGCATAGTGCCTGCACTAGGAAAATAGGTCATCTTGCAGTTGAGTTTTGGAGGCCTTTCTGGTGTCCAAATGAGCTCCATGATAGCTCATTGGAGAGCTTGTCCAGTCTAGTTTCTAAATCCTCTTTTATTTTCCTTATTGGACTTTATTTACCTTCTCAAAAACTCAATCTCCCAATACTACTCAAGGCACAATGCCAGCTCTGAAAATAGGGAAGAAAGGTGATTTTAGGGTGCTTTTGGCACTTTTGGAGTACCAGTTAAGCTCAAAATGATTTGAATTTTTTTGTGGATGATGTCCTTGGACTAAGGATTTAAAAAATTTAAGCGATTCCTCAAAGAAATGCCCCAAAAAAGAGCGCAGTGCCAGTGGCGCTGTGCCTTTGGCCCTTCTAAACAGTCAAAAATCTAAAAACTTCAAAAACTTGCCAAACTTTGGATTTGTCCTGTTGATGGTGTTTTGGATGCTTGTAGGGGATGGATAAACAAAATTTAAAGGTTTTCTTTCTTCTTTACCACTTTGGTAGGTTAAAGAAAAAGGTTCTATGTCCACCATTTTAGTGTCTTCAGTCTCACTGTCACGTGCTCTGCTGTCATCAGTGCCATCAAGGCTCTTTGAGCCACTGTCAACATCCTTACTACCATTTTCCTCTCTGCTATATTTATCACTGATATTTTCCCCACTAACTTCCTCTTCATTGTTTTCTGACTACCATCATCATTTCCCACATCATCACTGTTTTCTGCTCCAATGCTCTCTGTTTTATCACTTACATCATCCTCATTGTCAACATTGCTCTATTTATTGATGCTTTCTCCTTTATCACTATTTTCTTCACTAACTTCATCTGATCCAATAATTTGTTCATTGCTTTGAGCTTCACTATGCTCTTTACTGCTTCCTTCATTGCTCTCATCACCACTACTATGTGCCTCACTGTTCTCACTACTCTTATGACATGCCATCATCATTACTACTGATCTCTGGCTCACTGGTCTCTGTTTCAATCTTCACTGCTTGATTCCTTATTTTCATCAGCCTCCTTCTCTTGACATTTTAACTACTCTGCCTTTGACAACACGTTGCACTGATGATAATTTGATATGAAGGAAGGGAATGAAATTGTCAATATTTTTGTAATGTAAGGGAATAGAGTGAGTGTAGGCACAACCTTAGGTGAGTGAATAACCTCCAACAATGTAACCCTCTGTCTGTCACTGAATCTCTTTTGCAGGCAAGTGAATGAGGTTAAACAGTGATGTCAAGTCTAAGCCTTAGAGTAGCCCTTTAGGGTTTCCTTATCTTTAACTAAAAAACATAAAAAAACTTGAGAATGTGGTTATGGCATCCATTTACTAGTCATCAATGCCTTGGAGGTCCTTGGAGGAAATTTGAAAGAAATTTGAGGCAAATTGAGTGGTTGTTTTGTTTGGAAGGCCTTCCTGGCCAAGGGCACAGCGCCAAGGCCAAGCACGCAGCGTCGGTCCTGAGCGCGCAACGCCAAAGTCCTTCTTTGTTGGTCATGTCGGGAAAATCGAGCAAAGGCACATCACCACCTCCTATACACGCAGCGCCTGTGTAAAATACACGGGAGGAAAATGCCAGGCATGCAATGCCATCGTGAGGGCACAACGCCTCAACACTTAGTCAAATTTTGGCTCAATATCTTACAGTTTCTTCTCCCTTTGAAATTTCTAGTTCTCTTCAAGGAAACAATGAATGTCTTGAAGTGTTAGATGGGCTTGATGGGTAGATATAAGTTTCATTTAGTCTTTGAAACCCACTTCCTATTGTGTTAAACCTTCTTTTCCCTCTTCACTGATATTTTTTACTTTTGCCTTGCAAGTGACTGAAAACATTGATTTTGACCTTTCTTTTGCTATTAATGCATGACAAGTTCACCTTTCACAAGCTAGAGATTTGATCATAGTGACATCTTCAAAAATCCTTTGCTTCCACCATGAAACTAAACTTTTTCTTTTCCACTTTGACTGGTAGTTTTACATTGTTTGTATGCAGGGCTGTGAGATGTCTTCATTGAGGAGCAGACCTCCTACCTTACCAACTTTCTGCTGATAGACTTTTTAACACTCCTGCAAAAGTGTCAAAGTTTACATTTACCTCTTGTAGACCTTGAATTTGATAAGGTAGTCTTCTTTGGATAATTTTATATTTTTTCTTGAATAACCATGTCTCCATATTTAAATTCCTCTGAACCACATTCTAACAAAGAGAAACAGTGTTTGAAATACCAATGATGACCTTGCAACCTTTGAAACCCTAATGACCTAGTGGGAGGGTCTTTTGATCATGATCTTGGACTGAAAATTGGCTTTGGAGGCTTCAAGTGAAAACAAAGTATTTGTCAAAGTGCTATATTGAAGACCCAAAATCCTATGTACTTGATTTTTCTAAAGAGCCTACAGAGATAGTTTTGGACCATCAATGCTTAAGGAACCTGGTGAACATGGCAAGGAAAAGGCCTATAGGTAACACTATATGGAAAGTGAATTTATGGGCAAGGGAAAAACAGAGTAATGAGGTCATAGGAAGGAAAGAGGTTGGAGGTGAGTGTCACAAGCCCATAAGGAGTCCCTTAAGAGTGGCAGGGTGATCATGGAATGGCAAGATGATAGAATAGTGAAAAATTTTCTATAAGGATAATGAAGGCAGTGAGATTTCTAAAACTCACAATATTCAAGGAATTTTGTTTTTAGAAATCTAGAACCAATATTTAGTCATCTACAGATAATGAAAAATACTGATGAATAACAGTGGCTCCACTTGGGAAGGGTAGCTCCTGTTCAGAAGGTATCCAGGACCTTAGAGTTCAGATCTCTAAGTTTTGAAGACTAATACCTTACTTGAACTTGGCAAATCCCTCTTCCTTCATTTGCTGATGTTCTCTTGAAGCTATGATTTCAAAAATCTATGATTGCTTCAATATTAGTTCTGCTTACCCATCATACTTTGCCTAACATTTTTTTCTTCTTTTGGGTGCACCTAGACTCGCAAACCCTTGAAATTCTTTTGAAAGCATAGAAAAATATCTACTTGTACCCTTATCACTTCCAAGAGCTCATATTAGGCTAATGAACTCTCTTATTCTCTACCTAGTCTAATCATATGTGAAGATTAAGCTGTCTGACAGACTTTATTCTCTAACCTACTAACATGAAATTGAAAACATGATCAAACCAGGATTAAGAAATCTGATTTTCCATGGGTTGTGGCATTTTGGACAAGTTGTACACAGACTTTATTTTTCTACAAGTGAAACAAGAAAGTTTTAGGGTTAATGATTTAGAATTTGTTACCTATCCCTCTCTTTCTCTTTGGTTCATATTTGAGCTTTTAGAACCAACTATCTTTCCTAATCTAATCTACTGACAAGCCAAGTTTACACGGTTTTGGCACATCTTCTTTCACTAACCTATCAGCAGGAATTTAAAACATGTCCAATCATGATTAGGCTAAATGACTGAACAAGACTTTCTTTTCTCAAGTAGTGGCATTTAGGCTTGCACACTTTCAACAATAATCTTTTTTGGTATGGGTCTCTACCTCTTCTTTTTACCTGCCCTCTTTTTCTTCTTTTCTTGGTTTTTTTTGTCTTTTTTAGATTAGCATTCTAAGACTAAAAACTAGAAAGATGCTCATAGTGTTGAGCTTATTTGCATACCTATCTATCCTAATCTAACTTACATATGATATATATTCATTTGGTGAAATCCTTTTTCAAGTATAACCAATCAAGTAGATGATTCCATGAGTGATCCTTGTTCAATTCTTTGAGTGTGCTAAAAAAATCAAAAGGCCACTCCCACCTCACTTGTTTTTTAACATTAGTGCCTAAAATTTTCTTTAAACCTTGCATCAAACTACTTCTGACATATTTTACTCCCTCTTCAAATGTCTCTAAGAAATCAGCAAAGGAATCTTGAAATAATACCTGGCTTTGAGGATTCGAATAATAAGCTTATTTTAGGACTACTCCTCCCTCCACTTGTCTAAGCTTGGGATTCTTTTGGGAAGGAAACTCCACCTCTTCCTCATGATCATCTGTACTAGCAGCCTGATCATTTATTGCAATGTTGTCCTCTAGAAAACTTGATATGTTATGATTGAGTGGGTTGAATTATATCTGACAGACATTATTAGGAGCATCCTTTTGCAATAGGTCTTCTAGAAAAGGTAGTGCAACAACTCTCCTGTGATTATCAATTTCCAAGCCTTCATCTGCAATTTTAAAATAAATGGAATTTGGTGCCTGCAAATATGGAGCTAAGGAGAATTCTATGTCGCAAATGATTTCCTTAATCATTTCACGAAAAGGTTTCTCATTAACAACTTGCTCAAGAAGTTCATTATCTTCCCCAACCTCAACATCAAAACTGAAAGACTGTTGATTTCCAGTCACATGAAAGTTATTTCTGATGGACTGAAATGAAGTAGAGCAAAGAGTCAGAGATCCTTCACTTACTTCCAAATTTTCTAGACTTTCCTCATCAGATTCATAGTTGATATGTATTGTCTGACTATTGTTTTCAAGGTGATGAAACTGAACTTCCTCCCACAAACCAACTCCTGATTTCTCTGTGATATTAGCTTCTATTTTGAGAACATAACCATCATCATATTGATAAAAAATTGGAAAATTGTCATTATAAGTAATGTCACCAATCATACATATTGGATTATCAGATTGTTTTTCTTAGAATTGATCTATAAATCCATTTTCTGATCTGTGGTAGCTGGGATTAGCAGAAAAATAAATAGAGATGTTTTGTTAACATGAAGGTTTAGAGTTTGGATGCATGTTTAGAATCTGATTTATTTCCTCTTTAGTTAAAAGAGGAAGCATTTTTCTCTTTCTTTGGACATAACTACAATAGTTCTCTTTCTCTTGTGAAGGCTGATTCTGAGGCTGAATGTCTTCTTGACCCTCACCTAGAAGAGATGATGGATCATCACTTGTCCTTTTAGAGAGATCCTATGGCTCTTACTTTATTTCTTGATTTATTTCATCCTCAACCAACTCCTCTTGGTTGTCATGACAGCTATCTTGAGTATGAAATGCATCGATTTCCTCTAATAGACTTTCAAGATGCCAATTTCTCAAATCTTCATCAATGTTTACAAGGTATCGTATGAGATCTTCAGATTGATCACAACAATTTTCAGCTAATGATAAAGATGAACAATTTTCTTTATAATGTTCATAAAATGCCTTGTGGAAATCCTTTAAAGAAAACAAACTACCAGGGTCTAGGCCTTCATATCATTCCCTTGCCATACCTTCTAATGTCCCCATGAAAATTTTCATGAGGAAGTCCTCATGCCATTCAACTTTTAACCTCCATACATGTATATGAAATTTGATGAGATGTAACAAGGGGTCATCAAATTTTTCATCTTGAAACATAGGCAGGATTGAAACCCAATTTATTTGAGGCATTTTGTGTGGGAATCCAGGGATGTGATCTCTGTTCATTGGAGAATATCTCTGTTGTATCCTTGGATCCATGTTTGTAAATCAGAAAGGGTCCCTGCATCTTTTCAACCAGTCTAGAGTTCTCTACCAGTGGATTATTTAGGTATATTGAGAGTTGTGGGGTCACCAAGTGGAATATTTGAAATTTTTTTCCCACCATCAACACTATTAGGATTGATTAATTCATTCCCAGGGGATTCTTTGAGAACTAGTGGGGTTAACAAGGCTACTGAAGACCCTTCGAGTTACTAGGTGGATGATGTTTACTGTTTTAAGGATGTACTTGTTGTCCACCATCAACAAATAAATACCAATCTAAGGATGTTTGTGGGTTTTCTGAGGTCCTAAGGAATAATTATATTGTCACTGACTTAGAAAGTCCCACTGTGATCGCCATTATGTTAGGTCCCTATAATTTGTTAGATTGGCAAGACCAAAAGTAAAGGGGTAACATCAAACCAATATTTGGAGTCCTAGGACCTAGCCTTCCTGGACTCGGAGAGGGCTCCCTCTATACTTGGGTAAAAGGATATAACTTGATAGATTTTATGGTTTTGATTTTAGGCTAGTTATTAGGTTTATAGTTTTTTTGTTTGTTTTGTTGGGTAGGTTGATAGAGTAAGAGAGGTTTAGAACATTGGGCTATGGAGTCTGAAAATGTCTATAAAGTACAACAATAGGTAAATGGTGCTTTCGAGGGAAAGTATAACAAAGAAAAATGGATTTTCAATGCTTAGGTGAGTGAAGTGAACATTAAATTGTGAACATAGTAGGTGCAAAGGGCAGTTAAGAATCCTTTAAAAAATACTGCAACAAGAAAATTATTTAAGAACACTATGCATGAAGAAATAACCAAATACAGGGCATACCATACTTCTTTGACTAAACCCTAGCATGTAAAATCAAAACAACTATCCAGGAAACCCGAGAGAGCAGGGAGCTCCTAAACTCTCTAGCTATCTACCTTCAGAGAAAGAAAACATGAAAGATAACATATAGTAATGAATAAAGATAATGGAACTCCTAAAATTCCTTAATCGTTCTATAGAGAACTTCAAAGCAACCATTCAAGATGGACAAAAGGGAAAGGATAACCATAAACCTCTTCAGTCAAACCCTATTTAGCAATACTTTGAGTAAAAGACCTTAAAAACATTATTTAAGTGATTCCAAAGGGCAGGGCTCACTATAAACTACTTTGGCACCGACTTTATTAAATCATTCTTGAGATAAAACAAGCTGAGTGGGATTAGGGAGCAACTAAGAATTCTCTAAACTGACCTAGTAGACGAAAATATGAAAGCAAAAGATGCAGACAGAATTAATGTGCTTTTGACAACATACCTTAAGCTAAAATTTCTATCTTATTGCAAGAGAAAGATGAAACAATATGTAAAACGTAATATGACAGGTAGAAAATGAGAAAGACATCACCATTAGCCATGTTCATGAATCTTGTAAAGTGATTATCTTATTGATATTTAGTTTAGAAACTTCACAATGCTCCAAAGGCACAAATATTCTAACCTAATAAATGCAAAATATCTTCAAACATAAATTATGAGCTAACTATGAGTGATTTGCCTTAAAATTCCTCAATTTTTTTGTTTTCAATAAATTTGTGTCTTTTGTTGACTTTGTAGGCAAGGGCGCAACGCCAAGGCCAAGGGTGCATCACCTACACTAGGAAAATAAGTCGTCTTGCAGTTGAGTTTTGGAGGCCTTCCCAGTGTCAAAATGAGCTCCATGATAGCTCATTGGAAAGCTTGCATAGTATAGTTTCCAAGCATGCTTTTATTTTCCTAATTGGACTTAATTTACCTTCTAAAAAAATAAATATCCCAAGACTGCTCAGGGCATTGTGCCAACTCTAAAAATAGGGCAGAAAGGTGATTTTTAGGGTGTTTTGGGCACTTTTGGAGTACTAATTCAGCTCCAAATGATCTGATTTTTTTTTGGATGATGTCCTTGGCCTAAGGATTCCAGAAATGTAATCCATTACTCAAAAGAGTGCCCAAAAAAATACTACAGCACCACTAGCCCTTCAAAATAGTAAAATATCTGAAAACTTAAAAAACTTGCCAAACTTTGGATTTGTCGTGCTGATGGTGTTTTGGATGCCTGTAGGGGATGGATCAACAAAAAATCAAGGTTTTGTTTTTTCTTTGCCCCTTTGGTAGGTTAAATAAAAAGGTTCTATGTCCACCATTTTAGTGTCTTCAGTCTCATTGTCATGTGATCTGCTGTCATCAGTGCCATCAAGGCTCGTTGAGCCATTGTCAACATCCTTACTGCCATTTCCATCTCTGCTATATTTATCACTGATATTTTCCCCACTAAACTCTTCTTCGTTTTTTTCTGACTGCCATCATCATTTCCCACATCATCACTATTTTCTACTCCAATGCTCTATGTTTTATCACTGACATCATCCTCATTGTCATCATTTCTCTATTCCTTGCTGCTTTCTCCTTTATCACTATTTGCTTCACTGACTTCATATGGTCCATTGATTTTTTCATTACTTTGAGCTTCACTGTGCTCTTTACTGCTTCCTTCATTTCAATCATCACCACTGCTATGTGCCTCACTGTTCTCACTGCTCTTATGACATGCCATCATCATTACTGTTAATCTTTGCCTCATTGGTCTCTGTTTTAGTCTTCACTGCTTGATTCCTGATTTGCATCAGCCTCCTTCTCATGAAATTTTAACTACTCTTCCTTTGACAACACCTTTCACTGATGATAATTTGATATGAAGGAAGGGAATTAATTTGTCAATCTTTTTGTTATGTAAGGGACCGATTTAGTGAATGGAGTGAGTGTAGGCACAACCTTAGGTGAGTGAATAACCTCCAACAATGTAACCGTCTCTCTGTCACTGAATTTATTTTGCAGGCAGATGAATGAGGTTCAATAGTGATGTCAAGTTTAAGCCTTGGAGTAGTCCTTTAGGGTTTCCTTATCATTAACTAAAAATCATCAAACATCTTGAGAATGTGGTTATGACATCCATTTACCAGTCATCAATTCCTTGGAGGAAATTTGAAAGAAATTTGAGGCAAATTGAGTGGTTTTTTTTTTGGAAGGCCCTCTTGGCCAAGGGCGCAGTGCCAAGGCCAAGCGTGTAGTGTTGGTCCTGAGTGCACAGCGCCAAAGGCCTTCTTTGCTGGTCCTGTCGGGAAAATCAGGAAAAAGCGCAGCGCCAGTGTAAAATACATGGGAGGAAAAATCCAGGCACGCAACGCCCGGCTCTAGTTGCGTAACGCCATCCTGAGGGCACAACGCCTCAACACTTAGGCAAATTTTGGCTCAAAAACTCACTATTTCTTCTGCCTTTGAAATTTATAGTTCTCTCCAAGGCAACAATGAATGCCTTGATGTGTTATATGGGCTCGATGGATAGATAAATGTTTAATTTAGTCTTTGAAACCCACTTCCTACTGTGTTAGACGTTATTTGCCCTCTTCACTGATATTTTTTACTTTTTCTGCGCAGGTGACTGAAAACACTGATTTTGACCTTTTTTTTTCTATTGATGCATGACAAGTTCACCTTTCACAAGTTGGAGATCTAATCACAGTGACATCTTCAAAAATCCTTTGCTTCCACCATAAAACTCAACTTTGTCTTTTCCACTTTGATTGGAAGTTTTACACTGTTTGTATGCAGCACTGCAAGATGTCTTCATTGAGGAGCAGACCTCCTACCTTACCAACTTTCTGCTGATAGAATTTTTAACACTCCTGCAAAAGTGTCAAATTTTACATTTAACTCTTGCGAACCTTGAATTTGATAAGGTACTCTTCTTTGGAGAATTTTATATTTTTTCTTGAATAACCATGTCTCAACATTTAAATTCCTCTGAACCACATTATAACAAAGAGAAATAGTGTCTGAAATACCAATGATGACCTTGCAACATGTGAAACCCTAAGGACCTAGTGGGAGGGTCTTTTGATCATGATCTTGGACTGAAAATTAGCTTCGGAGGCTTCATGTGAAAACATAGTATTTGCTAAACTGCTATATTGAAGACCCAAAATCCAATGTAGTATATTTATCTAAAGAGCCCACAGAGATACTTTTGAGACAATCAATGCTTAAGGAACCTGGTGAATATGAGAAGGAAAAGGCTTATAGGTAACACTGACGAAAAGTGAATTTATGGGTAAGGGAAAAATAGAGTAATGAGGTCATAGGTAGGAAAGAGGCTGGAGGTGGGTGGCACAAGCCCATAAGGAGTCTCTTAGGAGTGGCGGGGTGATCATGGGATGGAAATATGATAGAATAGTAAAACATTTTCTATAAGGATAATGAAGGCAGTGAGATTTCTAAAACTCGCAATATTCACGAAATTTTGTTTTTAGAAATCTAGAACCAATATTTTTTCATCTATAGATAACAAAAAATACTGATGACTAACAGTGGATCCACTTGGGGAGGGCAGCTCCTGTTCAGAAGGTATCCAAGACCTCAAATTTCAGATCTATGAGTTTTGAAGACCAATGCCTTACTTGTACTTGGAAAATCCCTCTTCCTTCATTTGTTGATGTTCTCTTAAATCTATGATTTCAACAATTTGAAAAGACATGATTGCTTCAACATTAGTCCTACCTACCCATCATACTTTGCCTAACATTTTTTTTCTTCTTTTGGGTGCACTTGGATTGGAAAACCCTTGACATTCTTTTGAAAGCATACAAAACTATCTACTTGTACCCTTTTCACTTCCAAGAGTTCATATTAGGCTAATGAACTCTCTTATTCTCTACCTAGTCTACTCATTTGTCAGGATTAAGCTGCTTGACTGATTTTATTCTCTAACCTACTAACATGAAATTTAAAACATGATCAAACCAGGATTAAGAAATCTGATTTGCCATGGGCTATGGCATTTTGGACAGGCTGCACACAGAATTTATTTTTGTACAAGTGAAACATGAAATTTTGAGGGCTAATGATTTATAATTATTTACCTATCCCTCTCTTTGTCTTTGGTTCAGATTTGAGATTTGAGAACCAACTATATTTCCTTATCTAATATACTAACGAGTCAAGTTTACATGGTTTTGGCACATCTTCTTTCACTAACCTATCAGCATAAATTTAAACATGTCCAATCATGATTACACTAAATTACTGAACAAGACTTTCTTTTCTCAAGTAGTGGCATTTAGGCTTGCACACTTTCAGTAATACTCGTTTTTGGTATGGGGGTGTACCTCTTCTTTTTACCTACCCTCTTTTTCTTCTTTTATTGGTTTTTGTGTCTTTCTTAGATCAACATTCTAAGACAAAAAACTAGAAAGATGCTCATAGTGCTGAGCTTATTTGCACACCTATCTATCCTAACCTAACTTACATATGATATATATTCATTTGGTGAACTCCCTTTTCCAATATAACCAATCAAGTAGATGATTCCATGAGTGATCCTTGTTCAGCTCTTTGAGTGTGCTGAAAAAATCAAAAGGCCACTCCCACCTCACTTGTTTTTTAACAGTAGTGCCTAAAATTTTCTTTAAACCGTGCATCAAACTGCTTCTGACATATTTTACTCCCTCTTCAAATGTCTCTAAGAAGTCAGCAAAGGGATCTTGAAACAATACCTGGCTCTGAGGATTTGAATAATAAGCTTCTTTCAGGACTACTCCTTCCTCCACTTGGCTAAGCTTGGGATTCTTTTGGGAAGTAAAATACACCTCTTCCTCATGATCATCTGTACTGGCAGCCTCATCATTTATTGCAATGTTGTCCTCTAGAAAACTTGATATGTTCTGCTTGAGTGGGTTGAATTCTATCTGACAGACATGATTACGAGCATCCTTTAGCAATAGGTCTTCTAGAAGAGGTAGTGGAACAACTCTCCTGTGATTATCAATTTCCAAGCCTTCATCTGCAATTTGAAATTCAATGGAACTTGGTGGCTGCAAATCTGGAGCTAAGGAGAATTCTATGTCACAAATAATTTGCTCAATCATTTCAGGAAAATGTTTTTCATTAAGAAATTGCTCAAGAAGTTAATTATCTCCCCCAACATCAACATCAAAATTGAAAGACTGCTAATTTCCAATCACATGAAAGTTATTTCTAATGGAATGAAATGAACTTCAACAAAGAGTTAGAGATCCTTCACTTACTTCCAAATTTTCTAGAATTTCCTCATCAGTTTCATAGTTGATATGTATTGGCTGACTACTATTTTCAAGGTGATGAAACTGAACTTCCTCCCACGAACTAGATACTGATTGCTCTGTGAGATTAGCTTCTATTTGGAGGATATAACCATCATCATATTGATCAAAATTTAGAAAATCATCAATATAAGTAATGTCACCAATCATACATATTAGATTATTAGATTGTTTTTCTTCAAATTGATCTACAAATCCATTTTCTAGCTCTGTGGTAGCTGGGATTAGCAGGAAAATAAATAGGGATGTTTTTTTCACATGAAGGTTTAGAGGTTGGCTGCATGTTTAGAATCTGATTTATTTCCTCTTCAGTTAAAAGAGGAGACATTTTTCTCTTTCTTTGGACAAAACTAGAGTAGTTCTCTTTCTCTTTTGAAGGTTGATTCTGAGGCTGAATGTCTTCTTGAGCCTCACCTAGAAGATATGATGGATCATCACTTGTCCTTTTAGAGAGATCTTATGGATGTTCCTTTATTTCTTGATTGATTTCATCCTCAACCAACTCCTCTTGGTTGTCATGAAGTTATCTTGAGTATGAAATGCATGAATTTCCTCTAATAGACTTTCAGGATGTCAATTTCCCGAATATTCATCAATGTTTACAATGTATCGTATGAGATCTTCAGATTGATCACAACAATTTTCAGCTAATGATAATGATGAACAATTTTATTTATAATTTTCATAAAATACCTTGTGGAAATCCTTTAAAGAAAAAAACTACCAGGGTCTAGGCCTTCATAACATTCCCTTGGATTACCTTCTAATGTCCCCATGAACATTTTCATGAGGCAGTCGTCATGCCATTCAACTTTTAACCTCCATACATGTATATGAAATTTGATGAGATGTAACAAGGGGTCATCAAATTTTTTATCTTGAAACATAGGCAGGTTTGAAACCCAATTTATCTGAGGCATTTTGTGTGGGAATCCAGGGATGTGATCTCTCTTCATCGAAGCATATCTCTGTTGTATCCTTGGATCCATGTTTGTAAATCAGAAAGGATCACTCCATCTTCTCAACTAGTCTAGAGTTCTCTACCAGTGGAGTCGCCAAGTGGAAGATTTGAACTTTGCTGCCCACCATCAACAATATTAGGATTGATTAATTCATTCCCAGAGGAGTCTTTGAGAACTAGCGGGGACAACAAGGCTACTAAAGACCGGTGGAGTTACCAAGTGGATGATGTTTATTGTTTTAAGGATGTACTTGTTGTCCACCATCAACAAATAAATACCAATATAAGGATGTTTGTGGGTTTTCTGAGGTCCTAAGGAATACTTAGATTGTCACTGACTCATAAAGTCCCACCGTGATTGCCATTATGTTAGGTCCCCATAATTTTTTAGATTAGCAAGACCAAATGTACAAGGGTAACATCAAACCAATCTTTGGAGTCCTAGGACCAATCCTTCCTAGACTCAGAGAGGGCTCTCTCGATACTTCTGTAAAAGGATGTAGCTTGATATATTTTAGGGTTTTGATTTTAGGATAGTTATTAGGTTTAGGGTATGTTTGTTTGTTTAGTTGGGTAGGTTTTCAAGAAAAATAGATAAAGTGAGTGAGGTTTAGACAATTAGGCTATGGAGTCTGCAAAGGTTTAGAAAGTACAACAATAGGTCAAGGGTGCTTCGGAGGGCAAGTATAACAAAGACAAATGGATCTTCAAGGCTTAGGTGAGTGAAGTGAACATTAAATTGTGAACAGAGTAGGTGCAAAGGGCAGCTAAGAATCCTTTGACAACTAGTGCAACAAGAAAAGTCTTTAAGAACACTATGCATGAATAAATAACCAAACACAAGGAATACCTTACTTCTTTGACCAAACCGTAGCAAGTAAACTCAAAACAACTATCCAAAAAACCCTAGAGAGCAGGGAACTCCTAACCCCTCTAGTTATCTACCTTCAGAGAAAGAAAACATCCAAGATAACATATAAAAATGACTAAAGGTAAGGGAGCTCCTAAAATTCCTTAATCATTCTACAAAGAACTTCAAAGCAACCATTCAATATGGAAAAAAGGGCATTGCAAACAATAAACCTCTTCAGTCAAACCCTATTTAGAAATACTTTGAAGAAAAGACCTCGAAAAGAATGTTTCAGTGATTCTAAAGGGAGGGGCTAACCATAAACTACTTTGGCACTGAATCCATTAAATCATTCTTGAGATAAAACAAGTTGAGTGGGATTAGAGAGAAACTAAGAATTCTCTAAATTGACCTAGCAGAGGAAAACATGAGAGCAAAAGAAGTAGACAGACTTAATGTGCTTTTGACAGCATACCTTAAGCTAAAATTTCTATCTTATTGCAAGAGAAAGATGAAACAATATGTAAAAAATAATATGACATGTACAAAATGAGAAAGACATCACCATTATCCATTTTCATGAATCCTGCAAAGTGCTTATCTTATTGATATTTAGTTTAGAAAATTCACAATGCTCCAAAGCCAAAAACTCCTAACAACTCCAAGTCTATGAGGTTTTTCTCCACAACCAACCAACATCTAACCAACATCTACAATGAGGCCTCAATGATGTATTTAACAAGAAAGGAGGACCAAAACCCTAACTAGGTCTCCAAAATATCATCATAAATCCCAAATTTGTCCTATGAGACCATGCATGGCCCAAGGCACAAATATCCTAATCTAATAAATGCAAAATATCTTCAAAAATAGATTTTGAGATAAATAGGAGTGATTTGCCTTTAAAGTCCTACAAAAAATATTTTTCAATAAATTTGTGTCTTTTGTTGACTTTGCAGGAAAGGGTGCAGTGCCAAGGCCAAGGCGCATCGCCTGCACTGGGAAACTAGGTCATCTTGCAGCTGATGTTTGGAGGCCTTCCCGGTGCCCAAATGAGCTCCATGATAGCTCATTGGAAAGCTTGTCGAGTATAGTTTCCAAATATGCTTTTAGTTTCTTGATTGGACTTCATTTAGCTTCTAAAAAACACAATCTCCCAAAACTACTCAGGGCGCAGCGTCAGCTCTGAAAATAGGGTAGAAAGGTGATTTTTAGGATGTTTTTGGCAGTTTTGGAGTACCAGTTCAATTCCAAAAGATATGAATTTATTTTTTTTGATGAGTTACTTGGCCTAAGAATTCCAAAAATTTTAGCCATTCCTCAAAAGAGTGCCCCAAAAAATAGCACAACGCCAGTGGCACTACACCTTTGGCACTGCGCCTTTGGCCCTTCAAAATAGTAAAAAATCTAAAAACTTCAAAAACTTGCCAAACTTTGGATTTGTCCTATTGATGGTGTTTGGGATGCCTATAGGGGATGGACCAAAGAAATTTCAAGGTTTTCTTTGTTCTTTTCCCCTTTGTTAGGTTAAAGAAAAAGGTTTTATGTCCACCATTTTAGTGTCTTCAGTCTCACTGTCATATGCTCTGCTGTCATCAGTGCCATCAAGGCTCTTTCAGCCACTGTCAACATCCTTATTGTGATTTCCCTCTCTACTATATTTATCACTAATATTTGCCCCAATAACCTCTTCTTCATTATTTTCTGACTGCCATCATCATTGCCCACACCATCACTGGTTTCTACTCCAATGCTCTCTGTTTTATCACTAACATCATCCTCATTGTCATAATTGCTCTATTCCTTGCTGCTTTCTCCTTTATCACTATTTGCTTCACTGAATTCATCTAATCCACTGATTTTTTCATTGCTTTAAGCTTCACTATGCTCTTTATTGCTTCCTTCATTGCTCTCGTCACCACCGCTATGTGCCTCACTGTTCTCACTACTCTTATGACATGCCATCATCATTACTGTTGATCTCTACCTCATTGGTCTCTACTTTAGTCTTCACTTCTTGATTCCTTATTTGCATCAGCCTCCCTCTCTTAACATTTTAACTACTCTTCCTTTGACAACACATTGCACTAATGATAATTTGATATGAAGGAAGGGAATGAAATTGTCAATGTTTTTGTAATGTAAGGGACTGATTTAGTGAATGGAGTGAGTGTAGGCACAACCTTAGGTGAGTGAATAACCTCCAACAATGTAACCCTATGTCTGTCACTAACTCTCTTTTGCAGGCAGATGAATGAGGTTCAACAGTGATGTCAAGTTTAAGCATTAGAGTATCTCTTTATGGTTTCCTTATAATTAACTAAAAATCATCAACAGCTTGAGAATGTGGTTATGGAATCCATTTACCAGTCATCAATGCCTTGGAGGACATTGGAGGAAATTTGAAAGCATTTTGAGGAAAATTTAGTGGTTGTTTTTCTTGGTGTTAGCCACCTATAATATTTTGTTATACCAAAAGGTGGCTAAAACTTTTTGGAGCCTCCAAGGAACAAATTTTATCACTAAAAATTGTTGGCTCTTGAAGTCTCTCTAAGGCCTCATGCCTCTGTCCGGATCCCTTATTCTTTAATTTACATCCTAAAAGCCTACGAAATCCTTCAAAAAATCCCAAGTTAGTCACTAGCTGCGAACCCCTTAGTCCCCTTCCTTTTTCTTCTCGCTAATAACCCCATTTTCTATTCTCCATTTCCCATGAAAAACCCACAATTTCATTTTTCTCCCTTTCCATCTCATTAAAATCCCCTTTATAAGGTTAAGAACCCACTTTTTAACCTTACCGAAACCTTCATTTCCTTCAAAAAACCCTTCAAAAACCATGAAAATACATGTTTTTATGTATAGGACTTAAGCCCCTCGAAGCTTAAGCCCTTAGCCCCTTTCTTCCATACGCCTGCACCTTGGAACCAAGTTTTAACCCTTTGGCGCTTATCGCAAAGCGCAGATCGCAGAATTTCCAAAATTGTTATTTTTTAAACTGATGCATCACAAATATTTGCGCTGCGATCCATTGCAGATTGCAGATCACAATTTTCACTTTTCCTCCAGAGAGCCATCGCAAATATTTGCGATACGATCCATCGCAGTTTCCGCCCATCGCATAATCGCAATATCGCATTTTCTCTCTGTCGCATAATCCGCCATCTCGTTTTCCACTTTTGCGATTTGCGATCAGTTCCGCCGGGCCCACTGTACGATCTCCTCGCCGCTCATATAAAATTTTCCTTTTTCCTTTGAAAAATTTAAAAACGTCATATTGTATTGTTTACAAAGGTTTTTTCCGCTCCCTTCTCCCAACTGTCGATCTTGCGCGATCGACGGCTTAGATTTTATCTTTTTTCACCATTCCATGATTTCTCCAATTAATCCCGACCGTTGGATGATGCCATCCAACAGCCCTGCTTCCTCCACACATCCTCCAATGTAGTTTAACCTATAAACGCAGGATTTCATAACTTTTGTTTGTGTTTTGCAGGGTTTAACGTTTTTCGCTATATTCAGATGAAATTCGAAAGATGAGGGTGACGACCCTCCCTCCTTTGATTTATCAAAGGAAATCATTCGCAGGTGTCAAATTCGTGTTTTCATCAGTGTTTCATGAGGCATTGATGCCGTATAACCCTGCGCAGCCCTGTGTAACAGCGAAGCACCAAGAATCTGGCACAGTCAAAGAGTATCAGCTGTAGAAAACCAGAAATATGCCAGCATAGAGGATTGAAGACTGTTTTATGGGGATTACGGCTAAGATTGTTATCAAAAGCCTAATCCCCCAATCTAAAACACAGCTTAAAGAAAACCTAAAGTGTTTTATCAGACAGAAAGCCTCCACCGCCACATTTGAGGCAAACTGATTCCCCAGCTACCACAAAGCCACCTGTTGCCTCAAACCTTTCAAAACAGAGGCCGGAGTTATTGAAGAAAATCAGACGTTCGCCTCCAGCGCAGCCAGGGAGTTACTTCTGCAAGGAAATCAATGCAGAAAATATCTGTGGAGTTGCTCCACACAATACCCAGAGTCTCAAAGTCAAATAAATCTCCCACCGAGCTTTAATATTTATTGTAAAAAAGTTAATACAGTGATCCACCTGTAAACTTCTCCATCGAGCCTCTCAAAAGGCCGAGAAGTCTTCACTCTGTATTAATTATCCTTGAGATATTTTGTTAGATCTCACCTCCTCATCTTCCTATAAATACTGCTATGGAAGATGAGAAATTGTTGTTGGTTGTTGGTTGCTGTTTGATCACAAGTTGTAACATTGAAACTCTCTGAAATAAATATACAAATCTGTTGAAGTTGAAAACAAATTGAAGTCTTGGATGTCTTGATGATGCTGTTGCACGCCCGTTCCTGAGAAGGCTCTATCATTGGATTCATGAGCTTGGTTGTTGGTGAAGTATTCTAACTATTTAATGTTTTCTCCTGTTTTCATTATGTTTCATAATCTCTTACTACAGTAGGCTGAAATTTTTAGGCTAAGAAATGACTCCTGGAAGCACCTTAGACCTGTTCACCCTTCACTGTTTTATGTTTTCTTTTGCTGAAGTATTTTAGAGGCTTTAAACCTTCTCTTTAGTCTTCATGCTCGTTTATTTCCTTGATAGCTCAAATAGTTGGTTTCAGCATGATTTATGGTTCTCCCTGCTTGTCTGCCATCACTTGAAAGCTGTTATTGAAGTCTCCCTTTGAAGTACCATTGTCTTAAGTTAATCAAAGAGGTCGGTTTGATCTTACCCTTTGTTCCTGCTTGAACAGTTGTTTTAAAGGTCGTTATAGTTGCAAGTATAGATGTTATTTAGGTGTTCCCTCTTCTATGAATGCAGCTATCAGTGAATATTTTATGTTTTCTAAGTCCTTTAAAGTAAAATCTTTGAGGAAATAGGGAGTTCCCCGAATCTTAGATTTCATTTTAAAAGTTGTCTTGAAGTCATTATTTGCTCAAAGAATGTTTGTAGAATTTATGGTTAGCCATGTCTATCAAATATCTCTTTATTGTTAAGTTATGTTTTCAAGTTCTCTTTGTTGAGAATTAAACTTCTCTTCCCAAAACTTTAATTTCCATCTCATTCCAAAACAAAGGATCCTGTGGCCAAGTTAGATTTGCCCTTTGATATCCCATATTCCTTGAAAAGTTTTTCATGACCTTATTTTGACTCCATTGCCCAATGAACCAGATATTTCCTCTTTCTGTCTATCTTTCCTAGACCTTTCATATTCTGTTGTATCAACTCAACCCAACCAAACAAACATCTGCACTTAATAACTAGTCTAAAATCCATAATCAAAGCAAACAAGATAAACCTTTGCAAACAAATATTTGAGAGATCCATCTCTGAGAACAGGAGGACTAGATCCTGGAACTCTAAAGATTGGTTCTGATGTTGCCTTGTCTTTTGATTTGCCAAACTGTCAAAACACGGGATACCAACATAATGGAGATCACGGTGGGACCTCTGAGTCAGTAACAATCTAAATACCCTTTAGGACTTCAGAAATATCTTATTTTCAAGAATATCCAGTGATTATTAGCCACCTCATCGCCACCAACATAATGGCGATCACGGTGGGACCCTACTGAGAATTAGAGGCTTCAAAACCTTTTCTTGAACTTTTAGGTCCAGTATAGCATAAGTAACTTTCCTCAAGCACTGCCTAACAAATGGCAATCATGATAGGACTTAATTGAATCAGTGACAAACTAAGTAACCCTTAGGATTCTCGTAAAGCCTTACCAAACCTTGAAGGAACCAGTTACCAAGACATAAGAGCAACTCTGTTTGTTTGAACACCTTAGCTAAGTGCAAAATCAGACTTAGAACACTCTCTTAACCTATAAAACCAAAATAACTCAGAAAAACCTGAAAACATTTCAAGTTTGGTTTCATAATAAACATGGTAGTGGACCACAAAACCTTTTTAGGAGCTAAAAACTTCCACTTGGCGACTCCACAATCCTTAGCAGACCTTAACACTCCACTGGGAAGAACCTTTATCATTATAATATCTTTAAAACTCAGTTAGAGGACTGTAGGATTAAGATTTGTGTAAACAGATTAGTTAACCTCTCAAAGATTATCATACTTGGTTAAAATTTTCTTATTAGTTGGGTCTCAAAACACAACATAGTGGCTTCTAAAAAGATTCACACTAGAGCCCATGCAGACCCTAATCCGCTCAAGATAGTTGATAACCCAGAAAGTATCCTTTGGAAGTCTCCCAGGATTAAATTATCAACTGTTTTCAGATCACCCTTGAGAACTAATTCAGTCCCTGAAAATCTTTCAGCTCTACAACAATCACAAGTTGACCTAGTAAACCTGTTTAGGACTAGGTCATTTGATGATATAATCCAGTTAGACTCTAAATCTTCGCTTTCATCCCCAGAGACAAGTAAACACCCTGGTAGTAGAGAAACAACACCTTCTGATTTACATTTCCTTCACAACCTCGGTGTCTCTCATCCAAGGTCAGCTCAGCAGTATACTCTGGGTCCATCCACTTCTACTCATCCTACATCCACTGTTCAAACCACCACACCTCAGCCCGCTTTCCCTTTTGTCAATCCACCTGTGAATCCACCCCCACCACATATTATGGCGGCATGGTATGCTCCTTTAGCCCTTACTATACCACTAGTCAATCTCCCACAGGACTATCAGTCCAAAATTCCATTATATGATGCTAATAATGCTACAACTGCGTCACAACATGTGGATAAGATGAATGACTATTTTGACCGAAATGAAATTGATGATGATTTTGTCAAACTTAGGTTATTTGCTCAGAGCTTAGGGGGAGAAGTAAGAAAATGGTTTAAAGGTTTAGCCCCCCGTAGTATTAACAATCTCCAAGCCTTCCATCAAACATTCCTAAACAAATGGGAAGTAAAGAAGAATCCTCTCCAAGTCCTTGCTGATTAAAACAATCTCCGTAGGAACCCTGGGGAAAGTGTACAAGCATATTGTACTAGATTTAACAATGTATATAATGCACTTTCCCCATAACTAAAACCTCCACAAGGCTCAGCCTTAAATAAATTTCCTGAAGGATTTGACTCTGACATGACTTATTCACTGAGAGAAAGAGATTTTGCAACTCTTGAAGATATGCAAAGGGGTGCTCTTTCTGTGGAAGTCAACTTAATAGAAAAGAGAGCAAGAATGAAAACTGAAAAGAGAGTATCTTTCAGAGAGGAATCCCCTCCCTCTACTTCAAGCTCAAAAATGGAGAGAATGTTGGAAGAAATGATAAAAGAGATGAGCATAATTAAGAAAGCACAAGAAAATCAAAACCAAACTACACTTCAAAACAATCAAAACAGGAATAGAAATCAGAATTATAGAAGAGATAACAATCAAGATAAGCAAAAGGAAAGTGACCAACAAATTAGACCTCCTTTTAACAGAACTATGTAGATCAATATGAGGAAGACAGGGAGCTGGAAAGGTTGGAAGAATCACATGTAAACTTGATTGGATCAGAAAGTGGGGATGATGTTTTCCTCACTGAGGAAAAACAAGGTTTTTTCTCTAATGATCAAAATACAAACACCTATGAAGATTCTAATGACTATAGATTGGGTTTTGAAACGCAATCATGAAGGTACACAAACAATATGATCTTAGGAGCAAGGTAAGTATAGAGAATTCAAAAGATAAGAATACTAGCACTGCTGTCAAGAAAAACGCAGAAAACCAGCCCAAGAGGACAGCAGAAAAAACCAACATTTCGGCCAAAAAACCAGATTTAGATAAAGACAAGGGAATCCAACCAAATGTTGAACAAAGCACCCCTAGCACTTCAGCTAGTGGTCCTGGTAAAACTATCCCTATCACTAGTTCAAGCAAGGTTCAACAAATCAAAGCTGCTGAAAAGAATCCAATTGAAAAAACAGATGTAAATATCAACAAGTCAATTATTCCTTTCAGCCTTGAGGGAGAGATTTCTAAGATAAAAATTACCATCCCCCTAGCTGAACTAGTAACCCAAAAAGTGTACAAAAACCAAGTTTTGAAAGCTTTAAACTTAGGAAATGATACTGACTCCTTAAACTTGACAGATGACAAACCTGAGTTGTTGTTTGGCCCAGAGGTTGAAGGAAAATATTAATAAGGACCAGTCCCTCCCTTCTATGTCAGCTTGAACATACACGATAAAATTCTACATAATGCCATGTTAGATTCTGGAGCTTCGCACAATCTCATGCCCAAGGTAGTAATGGAAAGCTTAGGCTTAGAAATTACTAAACCATACAAAGATTTGTATTCTTTTGACTCAAGCAGAGTCAAATGTTTGGGTTTAATCAAAGATTTATGTGTTAATCTAGCTCAGATCCCTGCCAAGAATCTAGTTATGGATATAGTTGTAGCTGATATTCCCCCTAAGTATAGCATGCTCTTATCAAGATCATGGGGAGACAAACTTCAGGGCAGCCTTCAAATGGACATGTCTTATGCCACCATCCCCATTTTCAATCAAAACAGAAGATTATACAGGGAATCCCACATGAAGTACATGGTGAGTAACATGGACAGGCCAAACAACACTCCAATCTATTCTATTTAATCAAGTTTAGACTCCTTTATCTTGTGTAACGAAGAGGAAATTACTCAACAAGGTAAAGAAAACATGGACCCAATCAATTCACCAGAACAATCCAATCTTACCTCGAATCAACTTCAAAATATTGACAATCAACAACAACAAGAAAGTGAAAATGAGTCAAACATACCCTGGACAATAAATTTCGATGGATCCTGCAATAAAACTAGTGCAGGGGCAGGTGTCTGGATTCAGAACACAAATCAGGGTTTTTCATACAAATTAGATTTCCCGTGCACTAACAACATCGCTGGGTACGAAGCCCTCCTCCTAGGTTTACAATTTCTCAAACAGTTAAAAGCCCAAAGGATATCTATCTTAGGAGATTCTGAACTTATCATCAAACAAATCAAAGGAGAATACTCAGCCAAGAATCCAAGGCTTAGGGAATATCGAAATTCTGCCCTAGACCTGCTAAAAACTTTCGAAAAATATGAACTCATTTTCATTCCTAGAGCACTGAATCGTCTAGCAAATGAACTTGCCTTCATGGCCAGCAATTGCCAAGTACCTAAAATAAATGAACAACTCAGTATAAAGGTGAAACACATACCTACTGTGCCTGATAACGAAGATCACTGGCAGGTGTTTTAATCTGACAAACACATAGATGATTTCTTGAAATCAAAAAATATTTTAGCATACCAACACCAGAAACTAGCCATGAAGAAAACTGTTTGTATATTGAACAAATCCCAGAGGCTGAAATGACATATCCTGCTGATATAAATCATTGCGAAAATCCTTTTGAAGCAGAGGTAGTGAACAATGAAGACCAAGAAGACTTGTAAGTCTTACAATGCAAAAATGATAAAATCCCAAGAGGTCTCACACCTTTGGAACACCTGTTTGATCTCAATGATGTAGCTAAAGAACCCAGAATGGAGCCTGTGGAAACAAATGTAGAAGAACATAACATAGGAAATCTAGCAGAACCCAAGATGATCAAGTTATCCAGCACCCTCCCAACCCACATAAAATTGCAGTACATAGAGCTTTTCAAAGAGTTTAAAGATGTGTTTTCTTAGGAATACAAAGACTTGAAATCATATGATACCAGCATCATCTAGCATAAAATTCCCTTGAAGGAAATTCAAAAGCCTTTCAAGAAAAAACTAAGGAGAATAAATCCTCTTTTACTAGCTTTGGTTAAGGCAGAAATTGAGAAAATGTATAACGCTGGGATCATAGTACCCATTAGATTTTCAGAATGGGTATCAAACTTAGTTTCTGTTAGAAAGAAAACCGGGGAAATCAGGCTCTGTATTGACTTCAGAAATTTAAACAGAGCCTCTTTAAAGGACAACTACCCCTTGCCCAAAATGGACCATATACTTCAAAGGGTAGTTGGGTCAAGAAGAATATCCCTATTAGATGGGTTCTCAGGTTACAATCAGGTGTTGGTGTTCCCAAGTGATCAAATCAAAACTGCTTTTACCACACCTTGGGGCACCTTTATGTATGTTAAAATGCCTTTCGGATTAATGAATGCAGGGGCCACTTTCCAAAGGGCCATGGACATAGCCTTCTCTAAAGATATTGGCTATTTTATAATTATTTACCTTGATGACATAACTGTTTTCTCAAAAACTGATGAAGACCATTTGATTCACCTAAGGAAGGTTTTCGAGAAATGTAGGAAATTTGGCTTGTCACTGAATCCCAAAAAGACCCTCTTTGGACTCCAAGAAGGGAAACTCCTTGGTCACATAATTTCAGAAGAAGGAATCAAAATAGACCCTACAAGGATAGATGGCATATTGCAAATCAGCCACCCTAGAAGACTCAAAGAATTGCAATCCTTCATTGGAAAGATAAATTTTTTGAGAAGGTTTATTCCCAACCTTGATGAGCTATTAAAAAACATTACAAACATGCTTAAGAAAAACGTGGGTGTAAAATGGACTTTACCAGCTAAACAATCATTCGAACTGGTTAAACAAGCTCTTACTCAAACACCAGTCCTGATTAGTCCAGATTTTACCAAAGATTTTTATATCTTTTCTTTTGCATATGAGCATACAATAGCTGCAGTTCTACTTCAAAAGAATGATTTGGGGCAGGAACAACCAATATCCTTCTTTAGTAGGGCCTTAAGAGATGCTCCTCTCAATTATAATATCATGGAGAAACAAGCCTTAGCATTAGTGAAAGCATTAAAGGACTTTAGGGTCTATATTTTACACTCTCACATAATTGCTTTTGTCCCACATGCTGTTGTCAAGGACATTCTGAGTCAAGACCCTGACGGTAAAAGGGGAAAATGGATTGCAACTATTCTTGAATATGACTTAGAAATTAGGCCCACCAAACTAGTAAAAGGGCAAGGATTAGCAAAACTCATGGCCGAGTCTAACTTCCAAGCATTAGACATGAATATGGTAGATGTGTTGGAAGAAATAGAAGAATCCGATGCTCCTTTTATTGAAGAAACCTTTCTAAATTCTCCTTGGTATGCTGACATTGTTTATGTGCTTTTATATTTAGATACCCCTCCTTTATCTAAAACTAAGGCTAGATTCTTGAAACAAAAGGCTTTGAGTTTTTGCATATTAAATGGAGTATTATATTGGAAAAATGCTGTTGGAATTTTGCTTAAATGTTTGCTTGAAGATGATGCAGGAAAAATCATGCATGAATTGCACGATGGTGAATGTGGAGGACATCTCTACTGGAAGGCCACAGCAAACAAAATTCTCAGATCAAGTTACTATTGGCCTACCCTTTTCCCAGACACTCAGAAGCTGGTCATGTCTTGCCATAAGTGTCAAATCTTTGATGGCAAGAGAAAGCTCCTTCCCTTACCCCTACATCCTATCAGAGTTGAGGCACCTTTTCAACAATGGGGGCTGGACTTCATTGGAGAAATTCATCCATCCTCCTCAGCTCAACATAAGTGGATCCTCACAGCCACTGACTTCTTCACCAAATGGATAGAAGCTATACCTACCAGGAATGCTAATGACTCTGTCATTATCAATTTTCTTGAAACCCATATCCTATCTAGATTTGGTTGTCCCAGAAAAATCATAACAGACAATGCTGCTGCTTTCAAATCCAAAAAGATGGTTGATTTCTGTCACAAATACCATATAACCTTGGGCCATTCCACTGCTTACTATCCCCAAGGGAATGGATTAGTTGAATCCTCCAATAAGAGTCTCATTAATATCATTAAAAAGCTGTTGGAAGAAAATATAAAATCATGGCACAGTAAGCTGGTTCATGCCTTATGGGCTGATCGACTAACCACAAAGAAATCAATAAATATGTCCCCCTATCAGTTGGTTTATGGCATGGATGCAATCTTTCCTACCTCTTTAGGAGTTCCAGTCATGAAGCTCCTTCAAGAAGTACGGGTTGAAGAAAATGATATGCATAGGAGGATCAACCAAACAATTCATTTGCAGAAGACCCGAGAAGAAGTTTATGAAAGAACATAGTTAGTCCAAGAAAAAATGAAGAAGCAATTTGATAAAAGGACTAAGGCAAACAACTTCCAGATTGGAAGTGTTGTTCTTAAATGGGATTCAAGGAGAGAAGAGAAGGGGAAACATGGCAAGTTTGAGAACTTGTGGAAAGGGCCATATATTATTCAGGCTGAGAGGGGTCATAATACATTTTTCTTGAAAGAAATGAATGGAGAAGACCTATATGGAGGTCCAGTAAATGGCAGGATGCTCAAGCATTACTTCTGCCAAGAATCTTAAGTTTCAAAGCATTTTTGTTTTTATCATTGTAAATATCATAGTCTAACCATGACATTCAAAGTTATAAAAAATCAAAAACACAAAAAAAAGAAAAGAAAAGAGGGCAGATTGAAAAAACAATAAAGGTACAGCCCCATACCAAAAAGAGAAATAAATCTGAAAGTGTGCAAGCCCAAATGCCACTCCTGAAAAACACACTTCTAATTAGTCAAATAATTTAATCTTGACTAATTAGCTTTAAATTTTCTGCTGATAGGATAGTGAATTCGATTTTCCAAACTGTTCAATCTTGGCTTATCAGTAGATAGATTAGGATAGAAATGAAGGCTCAAACAAACTCAAAATCTGAACCAAAGTTCCAAAGAAGAGTGACTCAAATCCGTTTTATTTTCTGAGTCACAAAGAAAGTGTAAATCTGGTTCTGATTTGCTCAAAACCTGAACCAGAAGAAAAGTAAAGACAGCTTAAACAAAGCAAAAACAGAGCTATAAGAGGAGAGAAGGCCATGATGAAGAACTTTCAGATCTTAAGCCTTCTATTTTATTTTTATTTTTCTGCAAATAATAATTTGTGTGCAGCTTGTTTTTATGCCATAGATCACAGCAAGTCAAATAGCTTAATCTTGACTTGACTGTTTTTAAATTTCTGTTGTAGAATTTAGAGAATGAAAGCCTGTTGGACAGTTTAATCCCAACAGACAGTAGATTAGGTAGAGAAATATCTGAGCTCAACTGTTTAATCTGAGTTCAGGGAGAAATAAGGAGTAGAATTAGATTAGTTTTTATGCTTTCAAAAGAATAAAATGTTGTGAAAAGTGTTTGCCAATCCAAGTGCACTCCGATGAAGAAAAAATGTTAGATCAATAGGATTGGGTAGGTAGAAAGCTTATGACAATCCATTATTTTCATGGTTGCTAATATGTTTTCAAAGCTAGATCATCCAGCAAAGGAATGGCAGCCCAATGGATCAGGCACAAGTCAGCGTCCCAGAGAAATCAAGTCTGAATTCTTGATGCCTTCAAGAAGGCACCCTCCCCAAGTGGAGCCACTGTTAGCCACCTATAATATTTTGTTATACCAAAAGGTGGCTAAAACTTTTTGGAGCCTCCAAGAAACAAATTTTATCACTAAAAATTGTTGGCTCTTGAAGTCTCTCTAAGCCTCATGCCTCTGTCCGGATCCCTTATTGCTGTTTACATCCTAAAAGCCTCTGAAATCCTTCAAAAATCCCAAGTTAAATACTGCTGCAGAACCCCTTGGTCCCCTTCTTTTTCTTCCTCACTAACCTCATTTTCTATTCTCCATTTCCCATGAAAAACCCACAATTTCATGTTTCTCCCTTTCCATTTCATTAAAATCCCTTTTATAAGGTTTAAAACCCACTTTTAAACCTTACCAAAACCTTCATTTCCTTCAAAAAACCCTTCAAAAAACCGTGAAAATACATGTTTTTTTTTGTATAGGACTTAAGCCCCTCGAAGCTTAAGCCCTTAGCCCCTTTTCTTCCATACGCCCGCACCTTGGAACCAAGTTTTAACCCTTTGGTGCTTATCGCAAAGCGCAAATCGCAGAATTTCCAAAAATTGTTATTTTTTAAACTAATGCGTCGCAAATATTTGCGCTGCGATCCATCGCAGATCGCAGATCGCAATTTTCACTTTTCCTCCAGAGAGCCATTGCAAATATTTGCAATGCGATCCATCGCAGTTTCCGCCCATCGCATAATCACAATATCGCATTTTCTCTCCGTCGCATAATCCGCCATCGCGTTTTCCACTTTTGCGATTTGCGATCAGTTCCGTCGGGCCCACCGTACGATCTCCTCGCCGCTCATATAAAATGCGCCTTTTCCTTTGTAAAATTTAAAAACGTCATATTGTATTGTTTACAAAGGTTTTTTTCGCTCCCTTCTCCCAACCGTCGATCTTGCGCGATCGACGGCTTAGATTTTATCTTTTTCTACCATTCCATGATTTCTCCAATTAATCCCGACCGTTGGATGATGCCATCCAACGGCCCTGCTTCCTCCGCACATCCTCCAATGCAGTTTAACCTATAAACGCAGGATTTCATAACTTTTGTTTGTATTTTGCAGGGTTTAACGTTTTTTGCTATATTCAGATGAAATTCGAAAGATAAGGGTGACGACCCTCCCTCCTTCGATTTATCAAAGGAAATCGTTCGCAGGTGTCAAATTTGCGTTTTCATCAGTGTTTCATGAGGCATTGATGCCGTATAACCCTGCGCAGCCCTGTGTAACAACGAAGCACCAAGAATCTGGCATAGTCAAAGAGTATCAGCTATAGAAAACCAGAAATATGCCAGCACAGCGTATTGAAGACTGTTTTATGGGGATTACGGCTAAGACTATTATCAAAAGCCTAATCCCCCAATCTAAAACACAGTTTAAAGAAAACCTAAAGTTTTTTATCAGACAGAAAGCCTCCACCGCCACATTTGAGGCAAATTGATTCCCCAGCGACCACAAAGCCACCTGTTGCCTCAAACCTTTCAAAACAGAGGCCGAAGTTATTGAAGAAAATCAGATATTCGCCTCCAGCGCAGCCAGGGAGTTACTTCTGCAAGGAAATCAATGCAGAAAATATCCACGGAGTTACTCCACACAATACCCAGAGCCTCAAAGTCAAATAAATCTCCCACCGAGTTTTAATGTTTATTGTAAAACAGTTAATACAGTGATCCACCTGTAAGCTTCTCCATCGAGCCTCTCAAAAGGCCGAGAAGTCTTCACTCTGTATTAATTATCCTTGAGATATTTTGTTAGATCTCACCTCCTCATCTTCCTATAAATATCGCTATGGAAGATGAGAAATTATGTTAATGTTGGTTGTTGTTTTATCCCAAGTTGTAACATTGAAAGTCTTTGAAATAAATATACAAGTCTGTTGACGTTGAAAACAAATTGAAGTCTCGGATATCTTGATGATGTTGTTGCATGCTTGTTCCTGAGAAGGCTCTATCATTGGATTCATGAGCTTGGTTGTTGGTGAAGTATTCTAACTGTTTAATGTTTTCTCCTGTTTTCATTATGTTTTATAATTTCTTACTACAGAAGGCTGAAAGTTTTAGGCTAAGAAATGACTCCCGGAAGCACCTTAGACCTGTTCACCCTTCACTGTTTTATGTTTTCTTCTGCTAAAGTATTTTAGAGGCTTTAAATCTTCTCTTTAGTCTTCATGCTCATTTATTTCCTTAATAGCTCAAATAGTTGGTTTCAGCATGGTTTATGGTTTTCCCTGCTTGTCTGCTATCACTTGAAAGTTGTTATTGAAGTCTCCCTTTGAAGTACCATTGTCTTAAGTTAATCAAAGAGGTCGGTTTTGATCTTGCCCTTTTCCACTGCTTGAACAGTTGTTTTGAAGGTATTTATAGTTGTAAGCATAGTTGTTATTTAGGTGTTCCCTCTTCTATGAATGCAATTATCAGTGAATCTTTTATGTTTTCTAAAGTCCTTTAGAATAAGATCTTTGAGGAAATAGGAGTTCTAATCTGGATTTCATTTTAAAAGTTGTCTTGAAGTCATTGTTTGCTCAAAGAATGTCAGACATTTATGGTTAGCCTTGTCTATCAAATATCTCTTTATTGCTAAGTTATGTTTTCAAGTTCCCTTTGTTGAGAATTAAACTTCTCTTTCCAAAACTTTAATGTCCATCTCATTCCAAAACAAAGGATCCTGTGGCCAGGTTAGATTTTCCCTTTGATACCCCATATCCATTGATGAGTTTGTCATGACCTTATTTTGACTCCATAGCCCAATGAACTAGATAATTTTTCTTTCTGTCTATCTTTCCTAGACCTTTCATATTCGGCTGTATCAACTCAACCCAACCAAAAAAACATCTGCACTTAATAACTAGTCTAAAATCCATAATCAAAGCAAACAAGATAAACCTTTGCAAACAAATATTTGAGAGATCCCTCTCTAAGAATAGGAGGACTAGATCCTGGAACTCTAAAGATTGGTTCTGATGTTGCCTTGTCTTTTGATTTGCCAAACTGTCAAAACACGGGATACCAACACCAGCCAGGTCGCAGGTCGCAGGTTGCGGAATGCTCGGGGTCGCAAGTCGCAAAATCCAGTCAGGTCGCAGGTCCCAGAACACACTGGGTCGCAAGGCAGCGCAACAGTCGGGAAGGAAAAAATTCAGGGAGCCCAAAAGGGCGAGTTTTGCTCTATAAATACCTCCTTCGAGAACTTGTAAAGGCCTTTTTGTTTTGGGGACTCGAGCTGAGTACATTGTATTACCAGAGGATTATACATTTGAGCATGAATATAAGCATTTTGAAAAATCCCTTTGTGGATCTGGTGTTGTCATATTTATGAGCGCTATTGAGTATTATATTTTCAGTTTCTGAACATCTTTAGATTAAGGGAACTGTATCTTCAATTCATATCACAATTGCATAACAGTTTGATGAGTATGTTAATGGTGGTTGAGTTCATTTCACTTTCTTAACGAATGCTGATGACTTTGTTTATTAGCATTTGTGTTATCATTTAAAACTTTTAGGAAGTGAAGGGTGTTCTTGCCATGAGGAATTGTTTCTTTTGTGGTCAGAAAAGTTACAAGCATGACCCTAATGAAGTGTTGTTAAAAACACTTCCTTTGGTCTTCATGCTTTATTATTTCCTCTTGCTACTCATAGTGTTATATGTACATTTAATGCATCAATCATATGTCTTGTATCATTTGATTAGGTGTGTATCCACTGTTTTATAGAGTTTAAGTGAGACCCAAAGAAAGGAGAAATCAACGGTAGCCGGACCCACACCACGAACGGGATCCCTATTCCAAACGGTTCAAGGTCTAATTGGGACCTTTTACCGGGGAGATCCCCTGCTGTTGGCCGGACAAATTTTTCCGTCAACAGAATTGGCGCTAGAAGGAGGGCCATATGACAAGCTGAGCCCTTAGAGCCTGCAGTTAATCTCATATCTGTAATGGCTCATTCCCAAATCATTCTCCCGAGATGTTTGTCAGAGTTTTATATGCCTCGATGTCTCATCCCTGATGAAATTATGTATCACTTGTCCTAGTTAAACTTCGACGGTGAAAACGGAGTATCCATAACCCAACACCTTTTAGATTTTTGTGACTTTGGTGAGTGCTACGAAATTGACGATGAAGGTTTGATTTGTTTGCTTTTATTCCTCACTCTCGAAGGTTGCGTTAAGCAATGGTGCCGCACATTGCCAGAAGCTTCCATCCATTCGTTTGAATAACTCGCCAGTGAATTACAACAAGCTTTTCATAGGTATGATTTTCAGAACGTATTAATAAAGTTAAATGACACCAGAATGGAACCTCAGGAACCTCTAGATGAATTCTCTATCAGATTTGTTCATTATTGTTTTGAGTTCCCTAAAAGGGATGTTGATTAGAAATTTTTAAGTGAATAGTTCAGGTATGTGATTCTCGTTTCCCTTGAACAATTTTAGTTAGCAACCCAGCCTGATCCTAGTGTTCCCTATGACGACTCGCAAGTTACCGGCTGTTCAGATTTTGTCCCTAATGCATTCGAGCCTCCCAAGAGAGTATTTCTATTTGTGATATTCTTGCTCCTCCTCCTGAGTTGCTGGGTAGTGGAGTTGTGACCTCGAGAGTTCTGGGCAAGGATAGACACTTGCAAGAGGATAAAGCCTATTATACTACCTTTGAATCTTTCACACACCCTGTCGAATCGAGGCTTGAAAACCAGATGGGCCCAACATCCCTCCAGGTTCATGAAACCTACCTCGAGCCCACTCGATGTCTCCCTGGACACAGTCCTAAATCTGATTCGGATACTGATTATAATCGACTCCTATCCCAGATGAAGTTGATTCCCTTACAGGGCATGCCAGATCATTGTTTTCTCTGAATGACACAGATGCGCGTGTTGAAAAGCCTTGTATGGTTAACGCCCCCGCGGTTCAATCTTTTCGTTCATTATTCCACGATTTATTTCACGAGTCCACCACAATAGTAATTTCTTCGAGACATTCAAAATTTCCTTATACTGGTATTGGCGACAATCATAAGCACACCGATGGTGTTTCACAATCACAGTTCGTAATTGATGAATCTTTTAGATCTGATCTTTCTCACTCGGAATCTTTAGACAGTTATAGGAGCGATTTCTTGTCTGGGAAACCTCAAGATGTCCTCTTCATTGATCCATCCTGGTTGGTAACTCCCGGGAAGCCTAACATGCCAGATACACAACTTGATCAAATCGATGGTTCCAGCGATCACTGCTTATCCGAAAACATGTTCGCTCATACCGCGGAGGACTGTCACTCGTATCTCTCTGCAGACTATAATCCGCTTTATGAAAATTTGAGTACCTATCAGGGAATTAAAGCACTTCTGCTTCTGCCGGTCGTTACCCCTAGTCCTTCTGATCCTGACGAGACCCCTCAAACAACTCCAACTAGGGTTTCTCAGCTTGGGGTTTCCGAAATAACGATTCCCAAGTACCATGCTCCTCCCAGCATAACCATGTCGGATATAATTTCATTTGGGTGGATTTTTCATTCTAGTGAGGTTTCCCTGAGCACATATTCCTGTCCCCCAGCAGATGGTGTGCAACAACTGATATACCCCAATTTATTCACTGGTAAGGAAACAACGACCATTGTCTCTAATCTTTCTAGTTGCTACCCAACCAGTACCAGCTGCAATCAGCCACAAACATGTGATTTTGGGAAAATCCCCCAACTGCTCGAAAACCTTCCGGTAAATTCACCCCATCCTGGAAAATCTAAAGAATCTAATACATCGGATTATCAATCTGTCAGTGCGCAAACATTTGGCCAAATTGATATAAAGCCCACTGACGTCTTTCCAATTACTACAATTGATGATCACATCCATTCGCCAGTTGATCTCATGAACCCATCAAAGTTTGGAGCCCCCCTCTCAAAGGCGCAGAATTGGTCCAAGACGGTAAGGCATTTTAGCCTTCACTAATGGTTAATCCAGATCCTCACATCCTCGGAAAAACCGAGGAGCAACTCCAAACTAAGGTTTTCAAAATTAGGGTTTCTGCTCTTGGATTCGCAAGTATCCATAATTCTCTTGGCACATGCTTGTTGTTTCCATCCCGTAAAATCAATCATCCTCACCACAAAAATGAGGTTGCTAGTTGGCTCAACCAACCCTATCTGGTGGATGTGCCTGCAAATAGGCAATGGCTTATCCAACGCCCATCAGACCTAGGATTGTGCATGAATGGATGTGTGTCATTTATAAATAGTTTTAAGTTTCGAGAATATATTGCTATGTATCAGGATAAGAGTGAAATTCAGCTTGCACAATCCACTCTGGCACGTTCTTTGGTAATTAGCCATGGCCTTCTTACTATTGCACATGATTTTCAGGTAAGTCTTGCTATTGGTGCACGATTTTGTATGATGGATCTAATTGCGAACATTGTTGTTCTTGCAGGGCGGGAACTAATGCGGTGGTTGCACTGGAAAGCTGATTTCACATAACCCGACCACATCATTGGTTAAACTAGGAATAGGCTAGCTAGGATATGCTAATAAAGTTTTGTTTTTCAAGTTATTGATTAGGTTTACTTGCTAAGGTTTTACTTCATGGTTTAGAATTATGCTTGCTATATTTTCTTGCGTTCTGTAGTTTTATGCATTTAAAAGTTCCATTTATTTTTGCATGCATGCTTTTTCAGTTTCCCTATTGCTGCATAATGTTTGGATAATCACTGCATGTGCTTTGCCTTGTCTCTCCACCTCCAACTAGTGGATCGTTCCCGCACATGGCGTTGCATTGCATCTTGAGCCTCGTTATTACATTGCATCGTACACTTTCTTCCCCAAATCATTTCCGTAGGTTGTTGATATAGCGTTGAAAATATTCCACATATCACCTATCACTGCATGAGCCCTCATTGAAACTTTACCACCTTGCGGACTTGTTCTGCCCCGATTTCTGAAACAGTAACCCCATTGTTTGTGTGAGGTTGCGGTGCTTATCTCAAGAGGAAGCTTTCTCTCAGGACAGGTCATCGAAGTCGCATTCTCAACAAGATGCCTATGAGTCTAAACTTATTAGCTAGGGAGATACGAGCTGGTTGTTTGTGGGAGACCTAATGAGTTTGAATGGCCCAATACCCGTAAGCCTAAGCCCTGTGCCCAAAAAATTCTTGGACATCTTAATGATCTGTTTTGCACGCTTCGCCTATTGCGGTAGATGGGATGTGAAGGTTTGGCACAAGGGAAAACCCAAACCAGGATATATTTCAGTTTCTGTAAAACAAGAAACAACCTCTCTTGCTCGTAAAATAAGATGGGATCCCTCATCCGACCATGAAAAATAAGTGCCACGAGCACATGAAAGTAAGTGCTACAAGCACATGAAACAAATAAGGGTAAAGGATCGAGAAAGGCTTCCTGCGCAAAGAGGTGATGCAACGACTCCGTCGGGGTACTGACCAGGCTCGCTGGCAGCGGAGCAATGCTTGTTATTTCTTGAAGTGACTCCGCCGGGGTACTGTCCAGGCCTGCTGGCAGCAGAGAAACACCGAAAAATTACTTTAAAAATCTTGAGAATAATAAACTCCCTGCCTAGCTCTTCACATCATCAACAAGCTACTGGCGTCTATGAGCTTCCACTTTAATGTGTTCTGATTAGCGAGACCTAGTTGAGACACAAGGAATGGGCATACCTGTAAAGGCCAACGTAATACAAAGGGTACCCACACAACCTATTCACTATTCCCTTGCATCACTATCTTGGCTCAGACTATTGTTGTGATATTGACAGAGATGCTGAATTCTACCAGTGGTTTTCCATTTGTTGTAGCCGCTACAACACCACCCAAAATTTTGGGTATATTCGAAATTTCGGGTCCCCCTCCTCGCTTAGCCGTTAAGGTTGGCCTTTAGAAAATGACATCCTCGTAACCTGTCCCAAGCCCCTCATGAGCCTTCTCACCATCATGACGAGATACTCTTACCGTAGCTGCGCCATGTGTGAAGGGATCACCATGCATACATTCGAATGGAAACCTTTTCTTGTATTTACATTAAAAGCTCTTACACCATGGATTGTTTAGGCACTCGGTTTGGGTGCTTCACCAAGCTCATAATTTGATGTTAATGTTTCATCCAGGTCAATCCCACGGATGATACACCAAACAATGTCATCACTACACCGATGAAAAGGATAAGAGTAGTGCGAGTTGAAACAGGAGAAGTGGAAGACATGTATGGCATGTACACATGGAACGAGACCGTGCTAGTCAAGGGAGCTTTCGGTCACAGTGGAAGCTGTCGGTCTGTGCAATGAGCTAAATTCTTTTCCCAGCAAGGAAGAGGACCCTTTTCAAAGAAAAGGAGGCGGGATAAGGAATATTGCTATGAAATCCAAAGATCGCCAAAAGAAGACCACAAGTCGCAGATCTGCTTGAGGTCGCAAGTCGCAAATCTGCTAAAGGTCGCAAGTCGCAAATTTTCTTAAGGTCACAGGTCGCAAATTTCCTCAAGTCGCAGGTCGCAGATTCCCTCAGGTCGCAAAATCATGGTAGGTCGCAGGTCACAAATTGTTGAAGGTCGCAAGTCACAAATTCGCTTAAGGTCGCAAGTCGGAAATTCACTTAAGGTTGCAGGTCGCAAATTTCCTCAAGTCGCAGGTTGCAGATTCCCTAGGGTCGCAAAATCATGGCAGGTCGCAGGTCATAGATTGTTGAAGGTCACAAGTCTTAAATTCGCTTAAGGTCGTAGGTCACAAATTTCCTCAAGTCGTAGGTCGCAGATTCCCTCAGGTCGCAAAATCATGGCAGTTCACAGGTCGTATATTGTTGGGGGTCGCAAGTTGCAAGGTCCAGTCAGGTTGCAGGTCGCAGATTCTCTTAGGTCGCTAGGTCGCATAGTCGCACTCCCTATTAAAATCTCGACGATGCGACCCAGCAACCCAACTACCAGGTCACGAGGTCGTAAAATCATGGCAGGTCGCAAGTAGCAAATTGTTGGGGGTCGCAAGTCGCAAAACGAACCAGGTCGCAGGTCGTAGGTCGTAGAATGCTTGGGGTCGCAAGTCACAAAATCCAGTCAAGTCGCAGGTCCCAAAACAGATTGGGTCGCAAGGCAGCCCAACAGTCGGGAAGGCAAAAAGTAAGGGAGCCCAAAAGGGCGAGTTTTTCTCTGTAAATACCTCCTTCGAGAACTTGTAAAGGCCTTTTTGTTTTGGGGACTCGAGCTAAGTACATTGTATTACCAGAGGATTATACATTTGAGCATGAATACAAGCATTTTGAAAAATCCCTTTGTGGATCTGGTGTTGTCATATGTATGAGCGCTATTGAGTATTATATTTTTAGTTTCTGAACATCTTTAGATTAAGGGAACTGTATCTTCAATTCATATCACAATTGCATAAAATTTTGCTGAGTATGTTAATGGTGGTTGAGTTTATTTCACTTTCTTAACGAACGCTGATGGCTTTTTTTATTAGCATTTGTGTCATCATTTAAAAATTTTAGGAAGTGAAGGGTGTTCTTGCCATGAGGAATTGTTTCTTTTGTGGTCAGAACAATTTACAAGCATGACCCTAATGAAGTGTTTTTAACAACACTTCCTTCGGTCTTCATGCTTTATTATTTCCTTTTGCTACTCATAGTGTTATATGTACATTTAATGCATCAATAATATGTTTTGTATCATTTTATTAGGTGTGTATCCACTGTTTTATAGAGTTTAAGCGAGACCCAAAGAAAGGAGAAATCAGCGATAGCCAGACCCACACACCGGACGAGATCCCTATTCCAAACGGTTCAAGGTCTAATTGGGACCTTTTACCAGGGATATCCCCTGCTGTTGGCCAGACAGATTTTCCCGTCAACAGAATTGGCACTAGAAGGAGGGCCAGATGACAAGTTGAGCCCTTAGAGCCTGCAGTTAATCTCATATCTGTAATGGTTCGTTCCCAAATAATTCTCCTGAGATGTTTGTCAGATTTTTATGATCCTCGATGTCTCATCCTAGATGAACTTATGTATCACTTGTCCTAGTTAAAATTCGATGGTGAAAAAGAAGTATCCATAACCCAACACCTTTTAGATTTTTGTGACTTTGTAGAGTGCTATGAAATTGACGATGAAGGTTTGATTTGTTTTATTTTCTTCCTCACTCTCGAAGGTCGCGCTAAGCAATGGTGCCACACATTGTCGGAAGCTTCCATCCATTCGTTTGAACAACTCGCCAGTGACAACAAGATTTTCACAAGTATGATTTTCAGAATGTATTAATAAAGTTAAATGACATCAGAATCGAACCTTAGGAACCTCTATATGAGTTCTCTATCAAATTTTTTCATTATTGTTTTGAGTTCCCTGAAAGGGATGTTAATTGGAAATGTTTAAGTGAACAGTTCAGGTATGTGATTTCACTTCCTTTGAACAATTTCAGTTAGCAACCCAGCCTGATCCTAGTGTTCCCTATGACGACCTGCAAGTTACCAGTTGTTCAGATTTTGTCCCTAATGCTTCCTTGTCCACCTCCCCCAACCCAAACCACATTATGGCCTCCTAGGAGAGTATTTCTATTTGTGATATTCTTGCTCCTCCTCCTGAGTTTCCGGGTAGTGGATTTGTGACCTCGAGAGTTCTGGGCAAGCATAGACATTTGCAAGAGGATAAAGCCTATTATACTACCTTTGAATCTTTCACGCACCTTGTCGAATCGAGGCTTGAAAACCAGATGGGCCCAACATCCCTCCAGGTTCATGAAACCTACCTTGATCCCACTCGATGTCTCCCTAGACACAGTCCTAAATTTGATTTTCATACTGATTATGAATCGACTCCTATCCCACATGAATTTGATTCCCTTATAGGGCCTGCTAGATCATTGTTTTCTCTGAATGACACAGATGTGCGTGTTGAAAAGCCTTGTATGGTTAATGCCCCTGCGGCTCAATATTTTAATTCATTATTCCATGATTTATTTCACGAGTCTACCACACCAGTAATTTCTTTGAGACATTCAAAATTTCCTTATACTGGTATTGGCGACAATCATAAGCACGCAGATGGTGTTTCATAATCACTGTTCATAATTGATGAATCTTTTAGATCTGATCTTTCTCACTCAGAATATTTAGATAGTCATAGGAGCGATTTCCTGTCTGGAAACATCAATATGTCCTCTTCATTGATCCATCCTGGTTGGTAACTCCCGGGAAGCCTAACATGCCAGATACCCAACTTGATCAAATCGATGGTTCCAGCGATCACTGCTTATCCGAAAACATGTTCGCTCATACCGCAGATGATTGTCACTCATATCTCTCTACAAACTATAATCCGCTTTATGAAGATCTGAGTACCTATCAGGGAATTAAAGCACTTCCGCTTTTGTCGGCCATTACCCCTAGTCCTTCTAATCCTAACGAGACCCCTCAAACAACTCCAACTAGGGTTTATCAGCTTTGGGTTTCTGAAATAATGATTCCCAAGTACCATGCTCCTCCCAACATAACCACGTCAGATATAATTTCATTTGGGCGGATTTTTCATTCTATTGAGGTTTCCCTGAGCACATATTCCTATCCCCCAGCAGCTAGTGTGCAAAAAATGATACACCCTAATTTATTCACTGGTAAGGAAACAACGGACATTGTCTCTAATCTTTCCAGTTGCTGCCCAGCCAGTACCAATTGAAATCAGGCACAAACATGTGATTTTGGGCAAATCCCCCAACTGCTTGAAAACCTTTCGGTAAATTCACCCCATCTTGGCAAATCTAAAGAATCTAATACATCGGATTATCAATCTGTCAGTGCGCAAACATTTGGCCGAATTGATATAAATCCCACTGACGTCTTTCCAATTACTACAATTGATGATCACATCCATTCACCAGTTGATCTCACGAACCCATCCAAGTTTGGGAGCCCCCCGCTCGAAGGCCCAAAATTGGTCCAGGATGGTAAGGCATTTCAACCTTCACTAACGGTTAATCCGGATCCTCACATCCTCGACGAAACCCAGTACCAACTCCAAACTAAGGTTTTTAAAATTAAGGTTTTTTCTCTTGGATTCACAAGTATCCATAATTTTCCTAGCACATTCTTTTTGTTTCCACCCTGTAAAATCAATCATCCTCACCACCAAAATGAGGTTGCTGGTTGGCTCGACCAACCCTATCTGGTGGATGTGCCTGCAAATAGGCAATGGCTTACCCAACGCCCATCAGACCTAGCATTGTGCATAAATGGATGTGTGTCATTTATAAATATTTTTAAGTTTCGAGAATATATTGTTGTGTATCAGGATAAGAGTGAAATTCAGCTTGCACAATCCACTCTGGCACATTCTTTGGTAATTATCCATGGCCTTCTTACTATTGCACATGCTCTTCAGGTAAGTCTTGTTGTTGGTGCACGATTTTGTATGCTGGCTCTGATTGTGAACATTGTTGTTCTTGTAGGGTAGGAACTAATGCGGTGGCTGCTCTGGAAAGCTGATTTCACATAACCCGACCACATCATTGGTTAAACTAGTAATAGGCTAGCTAGGATCTGCTAACAAAGTCTTGTTTTTCAAGTTATTGATTAGGTTTACTTGCTAAGGTTTTACTTCATGGTTTAGAATTATGCTTGCTGTATTTTCTTGCGTTCTGTAGTTTTATGCATTTAAAAGTTCCATTTATTTTTTCATGCATGATTTTTCAGTTTCCCTATTGCTGTATAATGTTTAGATAATCACTGCATGTGCTTTGCCTTATCTCTCCACCTCCAACTAGTGGATCGTTCCCGCACATGGCATTGCATTGCATCTTGAGCCTCGTTATTACATTGCGTCATACACTTTCTTCCCCACATCATTTCCGCAGGTTGTTGATATAGCGTTGAAAATATTCCACATATCGCCTATCACTGCATGAGCCCTCATTGAAACTTTACCACCTCGCGGACTTTTTCTGCCCCGATTGCTGAAACAGTAACCCCATTTTTTATGTGAGGTTGCGGTGGCTATCTCAAGAGGCAGATTTCTCTCAGGGCAGGTCATCGAAGTCGCATTCTCAACAAGATTCCTATCAGTCTAAACTTATTAGCCGGGGAGATACGAGTCGGTTGTTTGTGGGAGACCTAATGAGTTTGAATGGCCCAATAACCGTAAGCCTAAGCCTTATGCCCAACAAATTCTTGGACATATTAATGATATATTTTGCACGCTTCACCTATTGCGGTAGATGGGATGTGGAGGTTTGGCACAAGGGAAAACCCAAATCAGGATATCTTTCAGTTTCTGTAAAATAAGAAACAACCTCTCTTGCTTGTAAAATAAAAATGGATCCCTCATCTGCCCATGAAAAATAAGTGCCACGAGCACATGAAAATAAGTGCTACAAGAACATGAAACAAATAAGGGTAAAGGATCGAGAAAGGCTTCCTGCACAGAAAGGTGATGCAACGAATCCGTCGAGGTACTGACCAGGCTCGCTAGCAACGGAGAAACGCTTGTGATATCTTGAAGTGACTCCACCGGGGTACTTTCCAGGCCTACTGGCAGCAGAGAAACACCAGAAACTTACTTTAAAAATATTGAGAATAATAAACCCGCTCCGTATATCTTCACATCATCAACAAGCTACTGGCATCTGTGAGCTTCTGCTTTGATGTTTTCTGATTAGCGAGACCTAGTTGAGGCACAAGGACTAAGCATACCTGTAAAGGCCAAAGTAATACAAAGGGTACCCACACAACCTGTTCAATATTCCCTTGCATCACTATCTTGGCTCAAACTATTGTTGTGATATTGACAGAGATGTTGAATTCTACCAGTGGTTCCCCATTTTTTGTAGCTGCTACAACACCACCCAAAATTTTGGGTATATTCGAAATTTCGGGTCACCCTCATCGCTTAGCCGTTAAGGTTTGCGTTTAGAAAATGACATCCTCGTAACCTATCCCAAGCCCCTTGTGAGCCTTCTCACCATCATGACGAGATACTCTTACCACAGCCGTGCCATGTGTGAAGGGATCACCATGCATACATTCGAATGGAAACCTTTGTTTGTATTTACATTAAAAGCTCTTACACCATGGATTGTTTAGGCACTCGGTTTGGGTGCTTCACCAAGCTCATAATATGATGTTAATGTTTCATACAGGTCAATCCCACAGATGATACACCAAACAATTTCATCACCACACCGATGAAAAGGATAAGAGTAGTGCGAGATGAAACAGGAGAAGTGGAAGACATGTATCGCATGTACACACGGAACAAGACCGTGCCAGTCAAGGGAGCTTTCAGTCATAGTGGAAGTTTTCGGTCTGCGCAATGAGCTAAAGTTTTTTCCCAGCAAGAAAGAGGACCCTTTTCAAAGAAAAGGAGGTGGGATAAGGAATATTTATATGAAATCCAAAGATCACCGGAAGAAGGCCGCAAGTCGCAGATCTGATTGAGATCGCAAGTCACAGATCTGCTAAAGGTCGCAAGTCGCAAATTCGCTTAAGGTCGCAGGTCGCAAATTTCCTCAAGTCCGCGGGCGTTGCGAGATTCCCCTCGAGTCTCCACGTCGCAAGGTCACACTCGTTTTAAAATCTTGACGACACTGACCCGCCTGACCAAATGAGCTAGGTCGCAAGGTTTGCAAAATCATGGCGAGGTTGCGGTGTCGCAGTTATTGGGGGTCGTAAGTCGCAAGACCCGGTGACTAGGTCGCGAGGTCACAAAATCACGCGAAGGTCACAGTCACTGAAATTTTTTGGGGTCACAAGTCGCAAGGTCCGGTTGGGTCGCGGTCGCATCGAGTGGCTCAGTCACTAGTCGCGAGAATAGAGCGTGTCAGCAGGCTGCCCTATGATCGGGAAAGCGAAAAAGTGAGGAAGCCCAAAAGGTTGCGATAAGAAACAGAATGTTCCACCCAAATGAAGAGAGGCCGCCTAGCCTTATTCAAAGGATGCACGCTGGGTTTTGTATACGATTATGAATCGACTCTTATCCCCGGATAAAGTTGATTCTACGACAAGACCTACCGGATCATTGTTTCTCACGAATGACACGGATGTGCAGTATTGAAAAACCTTGTACGGTTAACACCCACTATGACTCAATATTTTTCGTTTGCATTATTCATTTGATTTATTTCATGAGTCTCATCTTATCGAGTAATTTCTTTGAGACATTCAAAATTTCCTTATACTCGTCTTGGCAACAATCATAAGCACACAGATGGTGTTTCACAATCCCAGTTCAAAATCGATGAATCTTTTAAATCTGATATGTCTCACTCGGAATCTTTAGACAACCATAGGGGCGATTTCCTGTCTGGACAACCTCAAGATGTCCTCTTTATTGATCCATCCCAGTTGTTAACTCTCGAGGAGCCTAACATGCCAGGTACCCGACTTGATCAAATCGATGGTTCCAGCGATCACTGCTTATCTGAAAACATATTCACTCATACTGTTGAGGACTTTCACTCATATTTCTTTGCCGACTATAATGTGTTTTATGAATATCTAACTACCTATCAGGGAATCAAAGCACTTCTTCTTCTCTCAATCGTTACCCCTAGTCCTTCTGATCCTGACAAGACCCCTCAAACAACTCCAACTAGGGTTTCTCAAACTTTTAGGGTTTTCAAAATAATGACTCCCAAGTATCATGCTCCTCCCAGGCCATAAACCACGTCGGATATCATTTCATATGGGCGGATCTTTCATTATAGTAAGGTTTCCCCTGAGCACATATCCTTGTCCCCCGATGAATGGGTGTGCAACAAGCCGATATACCCCAATTTACTCATTGGTAAGAAAACACTTTGACTATTGTCTCTAATATTTCCAGTTGTTGCCCAGTGCCCAGATTGCAGTTGCAATCGAGCACCAACATGTGATTTTTAGCAAATCCTTCAACCTGCGAAAACCTCACGATAAATTCACTCCCATCCTAGCAAAGCTAAATAATCCCGATACATTGGATACGATATATGTTAGCATGCAAAATTTCTGCCAAATAGATTCAAAGCCCACTGACATTGTTCAAATCACCACATTTGATGATCACAACAATCTGCCTGTTGGTCTTGCCAAGAAATCAAAGTTGGGAAGCCCCCCGCTCAAAGGTCCAGATTTTTTTCAAGGCGGTGAGGAATTTCAGGCTCCACTAAACATGGATTCAGATCCCCATACCCTTGACCAAACCTAGGAGCAATCCTAAACTAGGGTTTTCAAAACTAGGGTTTCTGCACTTAGATGCGCAAGCACCTATAATTCGCCTGGAACATGCTTATTATTTCTATTCCATAAAACTGATCATCCTCTACACCATGATGAGGTTTCCATTTGGTTCGACAGATCTTACCCGATGAATATACTCCAAAACAGGCAATGCCTTACCCCCCTCCCGTCGTACCTAAAGTTGTGCATGAATTGGTTTGTGTCATTCATAAAAAAAGTTGAGTCTAAAGAACATTTTGTTGTGTATTAGGATGAGAGTGGAATTCACCTCGCACAATCCATTCTGGCATGTTCTCTGGTAATTATCCATGATCTTCGGCCATTGCACATGCTCTTCAGTAATTTTTGTTGTTGCTACACTTTTAGAGATACTAGCTCCAATCTCGAGCATTGTTGTTGTTGCGAGATGGGAACTAATGCGGTGGATGCAACTGGAAAGCTGATTTCACATACACCTAACCACATCATTGGTTACAATAGGGTTTAGGTGTAGGCTAGCTAGGACCTGTTAATAAAAATTTGTTAGTTCAAAGTTTTTAATTAGGTTTACTTGCCAAATTTTTACGTTATAATTTAAAATTGTGTTTACTATTTTTGTTTACGATTAATATCTTAGGCATGATCATGTTACAAGTATTTTCCACTCATTTCTTTTTTAGTCGCTTGTTGTTGCATAAATAATCACTGCTTGTATTGCGCCTCTTTACCACCTACAACTGGTTGATTTTTCTCTCACCTGGCATTGCATTGCATCTTTAGCCTCACCTATTACATTGCGTTGTACACTCTCTTCCTCGCATCATTTCCATCATATCACCTACCATTGCACGAGCCTTCATTGAAACCCTACCACCTTTCAGACTTGTTCTGCCCCGATTGCTGAAACATTAACCCCATTGTTTGTGTGAGGTTGCGGTGGCTATCTTAAGAGGCAGCTTTCTCTCAGGACAGGTCACCAAAGTCGCATTCTCAACAAGATGCCTATGAGTCTAAACTTATGAGTCGAGGAGATACTGAGCCGAGTTTGTGGGGAGACCTAATGAGTTTGAATGGCACTAATACCCAGTAAGCCTAAGCCTTGTGCTCTAGCATAGTCTTGAAAATCACATGATACTGTCTACAGTAGCTTCTCCTATTGTGGTAGATGGGATGTGAAGGTTTGGCACAAGGGAAAAATCCAAATCGAGGATATCTTTCGGTTTCTATAAAAACAAGAAAACAACCTCTCTTGCTCGTAAAATAAGTCGGGATCCCTCGTTTGCCATGTAAAAATAAGTGCCACAGCACATGAAAATAAGTTCTACATGGCACATCAAACAAATAAGGGTAAAGGATCTCAGAAAGGCTACTGCTACATGAGAGAGATAATGCAACGACTTCGCCGGGATACTCGACCGAGCTCGTTGGCGACGGAGCAATGCTTGTGATTTCTTGAAGTGATTTCTGTCGAGATATTGTCCATGCCATTTCACGAAATGCGAGCAACACCAAAAACTTACTTTAAAAATCACGAGAATAATAAACCCAGTCGCCTACCTCTTCCCATCATCAAGCAAGCTACTAGTGTACCATGAACTTCCACTTTTATGTGTTACGATTAGCGAGACCTAGGCGAGGCTGCAAGGACTGGACATACTTGTGAAAGGCCAAAGTAATACAAAAGGTACCCCGTGAACCTGTTTAATATTCCCCTTGCATCACTATCTCGGCTCGGACTATTGTTGTGATATTGACAGAGAATGCTTTGGATTCTACTAGTGGTTCGCTATTTGTCGTAGCCACTACAACACCACCCAAAATTTTGGGTATATTCTAAATTTCGGGTCCCCCTCCTCGCTTAGCCATTAAGGTTGGCTTTTAGATAATGACATCCTCATAACCTTCCCTAAGCCCCTCGTGAGCCTTCTCATGATCATGAGGAGATACTCTTACCGCAGCCACGCCATATGTGAAGGGATGACCATGCATACATTTGAATGGAAACCTTTTTGTTTGTTTACATTAAAAGCTCTTGCACCATGTGTTAGTATGAATCCTTTGTCGAAGTGTACGAAAAAGGACCACTTTAGCTACGCATAACTAATAGCCCTTATAACAAAAGTGGCTGCCAATATCTTCAGATCTACAGTTAGTTGATCAAGAAAAGAGATGCAAAAAACCAGATCTATGCATGGAAAGACATTAAGCAGTAAAAAGAAGGGTTTGCTCCATATACCAATAGACAAGACAAGAACAATTTTTTGAACGAATTTTTTTGTGTTAAGGGCACTCAGGGAGGAAAACAAGAAAGCGTATCCAATTCTCCTCAATGGGATGGGTTCTTGGGAAGTCCTCGACACTTTCAGAATCTAGAATCTCTCTCTCTTGTTGGTGTAGAAAACCCACACAAAAGAATAGAACTCAAGGGGAGCTCACCTGACAAAGAAATAGTGGAAAAATGTGACCAAGTGTATAGATCTAGAGTGATCTAATAGGCAACAAAAGGTGAAGAATGGTAGGAAAAAACCCTCCTATTTATAACAAAATATTAGGGTCATTTCTTAGATCTTGGTGCATGATTAAAATAATGTTAACCAAATCTAGATCCACCTTTTATGGAATATTTTATTATATTTGCTCGGAGGGAAAAAAATATTTGACTTGGGTCAAATCCTTTATTTGATCGAAAAATAAATAAACAAATGATTTATTTATCTTTTTTAAGGAAGTGGTTGAAAGATAATCAAATAAATAATGATTTATTTAATTATTTGTGGGTGATTTGGTCATATTTAACAAGGAATATTATCTAAATAAGATTTAAATAATTATTCCTAGAAAATAATAAGATAAATAAAGGTTTATCTAATTAATTCCTTTGTTTTGGGTTAAACATGACTGGGAATAATAATTAAATTATGGTTTTAATTAATTATTCCATGAGGAAAAATCAAACAAATATAGGTTTGTTTAATATTTCCTTTTTGGTTTCCTATTTAGTCCATAAACAACCTAATAAATGTGGTTTACTAAGTTATTTAACATAGTGAAGGCAATTTTACTTAAGGGTAAAGATTGATCTTACATGGTGTACTTAGGGGTCCATCTAATGATAATAGGTTAGATGACCCGAAAAAATAGTGTAACGATTTCCCCCGGCGTGCGGGAAAGTGTCGGGGAGCAAATCGTATGACCTAGGGGTACGTTGTAAGAACTCAATCACCCCGTACAACAAAAGGGAAGTCGAGAGAGAAATGTAAGGTAGATAGTGTCTTGAAGAACTAGACCACTGAGGAGGCGAGACTCACAGGATGCAACAAGTCTCTTTTTTATGAGAGGGATACTGTCTTTGAAGAGCGGTGGGGGAGCATACCTATGCCCATCGAGACAAAGTACAAAAGAATAGTGTGTCCAGTAAACAAGGAGATCGAACCATAAAGTACAACCGGCATAAACATGAGCTAGATAATAATACAATGAGGAAGCCCACATACATGCTATGCACGGGATAACAGCCCAGGGACTTATACAATAATATGCGAGTACATGAGATACAAATACAACCCAAATTCCCCCTATAAGCGGGGAAGGGCTCACAAATCGACCGATACATGCAAATCAAAGAGGCACTCAAGCGGCTAAGGTCGACGTCATCAAATATATGGAGCTGCATCGAAGGTCGTAATGAAGAGGTCATCTAGGCATGTGGGGGGGGCTACCTACGGGGCCACCCCTCATGAGGGCTGAGACATCTCACACACACCCGGGAGTCTACCAATAACGATTGCAGCATCACTCGAACCATCAAGCATACGGATCTCGACTCATGCGAAAGGAGCTGGAAGTGGAGAAATAATCAGAGTCAAAGGGTAACGAGAGGTCCCTTTGCTCGATCCGAAGACACTGAACAAGAGTGGAAGAGCTGGAACCAAGGTACGCCGCCCTCTAGACCTAGCTTTTTGGAATGAATAGAGTCGAGTGTCGACGAAGGGAGAGTCTGCCATAAGTGAGAGCAATGAGAGATCCTCAACTACGGAACGAGAGAAAAAGAGTAGAGCAATGGATAGATCTGACACTAATGATGATGGTGAAATGGAAGGGATCAGGTAGTGAATGGATGACTTCCTTGTTAGAGCATAAAGGAGCATGAATGACCCAGCGACGATCGGCGCAATATCATAAGGGATAGGAGACAATGGGATTGAGCGCCATAATGGGCGACACAAGAGAGAGACCATGTAATGAAGGATGGAGAGAGTGCGGGTCACAAAGGGACTCGGGATAGACTCCATGAAAGCGATGATGACTCAACTTGGATGCTCTAAACAAGGGCGACTCGATGGTCTTGCCACTAAAGGCCCAATGGGGGACCATGAAAACATGACTACAAGATGGTAACTCATGATGAAAAATCGACATGAACAAAGACAAAGTAAGGAGGCAAAATGGTGCCCCCAAGTACAAGTGTCGTGAAAGTGAAGAAATGTGATTTTGAGGAGAGGTGAAGTGACCCTTCTTGGACAAAATGTGTCCCTGTGATAGTATCAAATCACCAAAAACTAATAGATACCCATTTGAGGGCTTGGTGAGAGCTTTCCAAACTGTGTAGAACGGTTTGTCAAGCGATGCTACGGTATGGTCGTAGCGAGAGCGAAAAGAAAAACAAGGGTTCTCTTTTAATAAAATGGCAGTTTTCCCTCCAAATTCACTCATTTACTAGTGTTACTATGGTGAATGTAGAGAGAGAGAAGGCCCTAAATCTTCAGCGGCAAGCGTAGCGAACAAACCGATCGTCTGGAATCGAGATCTGTCGATTGCGGGGTAAGAGAGCCTAACCTTACTCTTTCATTTTGATGGATTGAAAGTTCAGTTTAGGGCCCAAAATCTCGCATATAGACCCTCTTTCATCTCTATGCTTTGGGTTGCACTTTTGGGTCAAAACATAGTGTGACCTAGGAGAGCTTGAGTTTGGGGCAAAAAGTGCGACCCAGTCCCAAAATTGGGCGATGAAACGCGACTTGGGAGATGAGGGGTTTTAGTCGTTGTTTTATGGGTTGTAGAGTTGGGTTTTTGTGTTTGGTTATGGTATTCCCGATCTGTATCGTGTCACAAAATGATGTTTTTGTGCAGTATATGGCAGATATACGGGTTAGCTGGAGAGAGAGATGACACGGGTACATTACGGGCGGAGATCCAGGGCAAATCAGGGGCGTCCATCGTAGTGTTGGGCTGAGTTTGGGGTTCTAAAGTTTTTGGAGAACCCTTTGATGAGAGCGGGAGAGCCTTTGTTGGCCCGGATTATCGGGTCCTCGGGATCCGAGCATGAAGTCTTTGCAGTGTGAGGTGCAGGCATCGAACGACAGGTTCGGGATGTGTATTTTCCGACGGGTCTCCCGCCATGCGGGGATGGTGGGAAACACGTGGCCCGCTATTACCGTGGGGGGCGGCATATCATGGAGTTTGTGGAGTGAAGTTTTTCAACCCAGGGTCTCCAAGTCATGGGGACTCGGATACCGAGTCGAGACCTAGAGAGATTAGAGACCCGTGCAGTGGCCGCGACGAAGTGCTGCGTATCTCGAGCAACCAGGCGTTCCATCACATCAGGGGCGAGATGATGATTGTGGAGAGTGTGTTGAGTGGGACCTACTATGGGTGAGCCCCAAATGATGCTGGTGTCGCTAAACGGCAGGTTTGTCGCTCTGCAAGCGGCAAGTGAACCACAATTGCTCGTATGGGACTTTATTGTGCGCCTTCTTCTTTGAGAAGATCCCAACCTTGTAGCCTTTTATAAAGCTCCCAGATGAGGGGGGTCCCGAGAGAGCTCGGGACACGCCGGGTGGGGCGGCCACTGCTGGGCAAAGAGGAGAGCGATCGGGCGAGGGTTTCCGACTAGAGTTCTTTGCCCATTGGGATCAAGATGTCGATATACATAGATGACTATCCCTATAGTGGGGATGAGTTATTGTGGGGATCCACCACTTCCGCTCTGGTCGAGTATAGGGGGCAGATGGTAAGTGATAAGTAACTATTCTTGTATGGGCATGTTAAAGTTATTGAATAGTAGATATGGTACCGATGCATGTGCTTTTGGTATGTAGATATAGCTCGGTAAAGCGGCCGGATATATGGGGCGCCCGGCGGCCTCTAGAGTTGCAGGGCCGAGTGGGTCGAGCAAACGACGCAATGAGGGATGCGGCCGCCCTTCTAGAGGACATCCGCCATAGATGCGAGACGTTGCTGACCGGGAGTTTCGAGTGCGGGTGGAAAGACTTAGATGACCGTACATGGAGGCATGCATTGGTCTTCCCTCGAATGGCGAGGTGTCATGCGGCGCATGGCGATGGCCAGTCAAGGCATACGTGATCTATGTGTCGTAGGGCGCGAGCCATTGGCTCGGGGATCCCTGACGATAGTGAGTAGGTGTGGGGCATGTGGTGCCCCCCTTAGGTAGTATGTAGGGGAATGTGGGTACCTGGGGTTTGAAGTTTTTGTGTAACATGCTATGGGCATGTCATATGTATCGAGTAGATGGACTCTAAACACATGTTTTTTGCGACACATATTATGGATATGCATCGTTTTTAATGATTATGAATGTTATTGTCTTGTATGAAATGCGTGTGATAAATGCCAATCTAGAACATGGTTTGCAATACTATCTACATAGTGATTTTGTTCTCGAGGTACATGGTTGAAAGTTATGGTTTCAAATTCACGTATCAAGAGTTTCACTCGTAAATATCGTCATGTAAACGATAGGGTTATGCACACGATAAACACCATTTAGTTGCATGACAAGAAGTAGGGAATCCAAACGAACATGCGGATGGAGGATGCGATGAAAGAGGGCATCGGCTAAGAGACCACTGCACTGCATCACATCTCAGCTCGATTGTTGGTGGCGGTACGACTGCGGACCCTCATTGGAGAGGACAAGGGCATGCAAGGGGGGGTGAAAATGGCCCAACTTGCTTGAGGCTAGATTTCGGGAGTAATGACTTGCACCATCGGACGTATCAGATAAAGAGGTGGGGATGGGAGGTCCCTGTAGAATGGTGTCACAAGACAACAAATGGGGGGAGGAGATACAATGACTGACAGGCGTGAGTGAACGATGAAGACATCGAGCGGCGGTACTGGGGAGGGAGTGCAATAAGCAAGATGAGCTATGGCTCATATACAACCTAGAGGGGTAGTATATGAGGGCTATAGGAGGTGTGGCGGGGGCTTGGGCTGTGCGAGGTCAACAGAGATACAGGGTGGAGTGATCTCGCGTATGGGTAGAAATGAGGGGGGTCCAGGGGTGGTCACCGGGAAGTCAGCGAGCCCGCAGGGGAGGATGCGAGGGGACTAGGGCGCCCGAAGGTCGCACAAAGGAAGATAGGTAAAGAATGGTCGTAGTAGACTCCAGTCATCGAACATCGTGGGGGGGGAGATGTCGATGGGAGCGGGGGTCCTCGCGCTGGCCCTGAGGCACACTGCGCAGCGAGTATGGAAGAGGCAGATTGATTTTGTTCAACCTCATACTCTCGAACTACTTCTAAAGAGGCGCGGTAATGCGTCAGGTGAGGACAATGGTGGGATTAATGGCCATGGATACCACACAAAGCGTAGGGTTTGCTAGTGCGAATAGTCTTTGGGTTCTTGGTTATGGACGAGGACGGAAGAGAAGGGTTGGAGACCGTAGACTCGGGGAACGTGACTTTAACCATGGGCTGAATACGTGGCAATTCAGGACAAGCATGGGTGGCGTAACCGACGACATCACACAAGGCGTAGGGCTTTGCAGGTGGAGGAGGGTCTGGGTTAGTCGGCTGGTCTTGTCTTTGGTTGCCCCCTTGCGAGCTTTACCTTTCTTCCGGGGAGCTGCGTCACGACGGAGAAGGGTCTGCGGGATCTGTTGGGGGCATGGTGGAAATGGAGGAAGCAAGGGGGACCCGGTTGAGCAAGAGTCAAAGCCATGTAGGGTTTTTGATGACCTGAAGGGGGTAGCGCCGGAGGATTGAGGTACTAGATGGGGATACCCAAGGTCGAGTTAGGGAGAGAGAGGGTGGCCATGACGGGGAGCAGAATGAGACTCGGGAGGGGACCAAGAAAGGTATCCGACCGGTAGGGTAATGACTAGGAGGGACGAGCGCCAAGATGGTTAAGGCTTGGGGGGAACCATTCCGGGGGATAAAGTGGGGTTCGGGGATACATTTGTGAGGGAGAAGGGCCAAAAGGAGGAGGTCCGTTGACGGGAGATGAAGGGCTAGGAACAGTTGTGGTGGGCGAGGTTGAGTCCGAGGTTGTCGACTAAGCGAAGCGGGTCAGCAGAGGGCAGCAGAACGATTGCATCATGCAAAAGCATTCGACTAGCGTGGGATCAGAAAGTATGAGGAGGGGAAGACGCAAGAAAAGTTCCAGCGAGTGGAGGAATCTTTGTAGATGCTGGGAGAGCATTGGTCATGGGAATCGACGGTTTGCTTATTGGCTACGGAGGAGATGGTCATCTCGGGGAGGTCCGAGAGCAGGGCTCATGGTAAGACACTCGGTCAATAGTGACTATCTTTCACATTGTGAGGGAAAGACATCTTGTGAAAATCCGCAGGATGGGACAACGAGACATGGCATAGGTGTAGCTTCGCCCCTAATAGAATGTTGTAGTCTAGAGGGTGTCAATGAATTCGATGTCAACGCAAACGGTCTTACGGCAAGGGTGATAGGGACAATTACGGAAAAAGGCCAATGGCACCGGGAGGCGTGGCCGTCCCCACGCTCAGAGGTGATCGTGTAAAGGGGCCAACTCGGGAGATCACGAGTTGCTTCCAAACCGAGTGGACATCACACAAGTGGATTCCCTCCCTCATCAATTATACATCGAGAAACGTTGGCGTTCGAGATTTTGAGCGCATTTGGAAGGCGACTGAAAGTAGGAGAGGGGGAGGATGATCTGATTGGTGAGCGTCGAACACAATCATTTGGTCATCGCATGAGATCTACAGTGCCCCACGGTAGATAGTAGAGCCTTCTTTGGGGAAGAGGCACGACCGGGAGGAGTTCCGGCTAGTGGAAATGGCTGGGCAGGTGATTGCTCCCAAATCATCTACTATGCTATACGAATGAGCAGCTCGACCAGAAGTAGCATTTCAATGTAACCGTCCTTTAGGAATCTTGGGATGGACCTCAACTTTGGGTTGAGGGATATGTAAGGGACCATTGGTTGTTGAAAGAGGCTCTGTAGAACCGGAAGAAGGGGACTCGGGGCGATCGAGCGGGAGGCTTGGGGTACTGGCGAGACCGAGTTTGACGAGTGAAGGTCGACTGGTTGGGGAAGGATCGAGTGCATCATAAGGATCCCAGTAATCGGAGGGAACCGAGAAAGGGAAGGTGGAGTGGCAACCTGTTGTTGGGCGGTTGGGTAGCCACGTCATCTTGACGAGGGGAAAAGATCGAGTAAACACAGCGTTGGTTGGGTAGTGGCCACATTAAGAGAGAGCATGAGGGAGGCGTGTTGTCAGAGTAATGTGGCTTGAGACTCCATATCTGCTGCATCACGGGGGTAAGAGGGGACAATCGTGGGGTGTAATGACCATAAACACCAGCAACACAAACAAAGCTTATTTGTGCGAAGCGGCTTTAGTGCTTGGCAAAGTCGAGTGCCCTATTGTTGGTTGGAAGTGTTAGGGTCAACACCTGGGATTGGGTCCACAGTACCGAGGGCAAATTGGTTTGGGATTGCCTCTCCGCTTCTTTGAGAAGAAGGGGGATTAGTCACGTCTCTGTTAGTGCAAATACTTGCCTGGAGGCTGTAAGTCGTTGTTGCGGGTTTGGAGGAGGCAGGGAGATGGAAGCGCATATGCTTTGGAGGGCCCGGCACAGTGCATGGATAAAGGGTAATGGTTAGGTTGGGCAACATTGAGGTAAGTAGGAGGTTGGGCAAAAGGAGGAGGCATGTCGTATCCTAGATACATGCCATCTGCAGGGGGGAAGAGTGCTAGAGGTGGTCGGCCTCACTCCCGAGGGAGCACCATAGCTCATAGGGAGGTTGAGCATACGGATGGGAAAGGGCTCTGAATGATACTTTCGATGGGAAAATGAGATGCCCCCTGGGCGTTAGCGCCGCATGCCCTGGGAGGTCGGGGAAGAATGGTATAAACATAACCAGATTGAGCGTAGATCAGGTCATATTTCAAGGCTATTTGGAGGGCGTCTTCTTCGGTTTGAGGAAAGTGGGAGGCGACATATTTGCCGATAGGAGCTAAGAGGGTGTGAAGAAACTAGTCCATGTAAACCCGATCTTCGAAGGGGGGGACTCGACATAAGCTCCGTCTTCGTCGTCATTCCTAGACATGGGCGGAAAAGGCGGGTCGAAGAGTTTTGCTTGAAGGAAGTCAAGAGCTCCGGTGCCCGATGATCGTATCTGGAGAGGGAGCTGGAAATAAGATAAAAAGGCTTGGGCAAGGGTCGCAAAGGTGGTATGGGGAAGAGGTGAAGAGCTGGTCAACATACCATTTAGAAGCTTCACCGCAAGCGTGTGTTGGAGCAATCGAAGACGGATGGAGTCATCGGTAATGGAATTGGAGGAACACCACATGTGGAAAGATGGGACATGATTGGTTGGATATTCTCCCCCGACAAGGCCTTCGAAATTAGGGATGTCGAGAGGGAGCTTGGTTGGCATAGAGGTGCCAACCAACATCGTGGCGGATAGGTTCATTGATCAACCCGATTGAAATCGGGAGGTCGAGCTGCAATGTACGGCGACAGGGTATGGCTAAGGTAGTCTCTGTGGCCGGTTCCGTCAGTAGTAGTTCCGGCATTAGGGGCCGGGGAGCATCGCTAGCGTTAGGGCCCTAGACCGGACATGAGTGAAGGTGACAGGGGGGAGAACCCGAGAGGAGAAGGAGAACCCAATGAATCAGAAGAGGAGTCGAGTGCGGACTCGAGAGGACTAGCTCGACGACGGCGGGATGGAGCAGTGTCGATCGATCGGAAGCGAGGGTGAAGGCCAAGAAGTCTCAGGAAGTGCACCTTGGGGAGCACAATGATGACAACACAGCACGGCATAAGGGGAAGAAGAATGACTACAAAGGACAAGGAGGTGCAAAATCAAGATGATTACAATGTCAAGACAAAGACGGTATAGGTGCAGTGTCAATTGATTTTAGAGTCTTTGCCTAGCGGTGTAAACCTAAAGCACTTCTTCGCTTAGGGTGAGTGTGTGTGCATGCGTTAATTTTAATTTTTAAACCCTTTTCATTTTGAGAGCAAGAAGAAAGTGTGTTGCGTAACCGAAAAATAAATCTGCGGAGAAACAGTATATAATGCTGGAAATAACAGAGAAATAACGACTACTAGTGCATCGATTTAACCCTAAAGAAGGCGGGTCACTCAAAACTAATCTAAAAAAGGAAAAAAATCTAGTCAAAACACACTTAACAAGAGGGCCGAATAGATCTAGGGTCAAGAGGGACAAGGATCTAAAGGATAAATTTGCTGAAAAGAGGTGCAAATCACGGCCAAGAGACAGAGGCAAGGTGGGTGGAAAAAGGGAGGAAATCAGCAAAAAGCGAAGAGGGCAAGAGGGCCCTAAAAAGTAGATCCAAAAAAATATTCGGGAGGTGATTTGAGAGGTAGAAGAGTCAGTTAAAAGGGATCAAAAAGGAGTGAGATCGGAAAAGGGTGAGGAAACTTTGAAACTTTGAAAAATCGGACACCGAACCGATTAAAACTCTTCCACCAAAAGTGGAGGGTACTAAGCCCTCAGGGGGGCTAGGTTCCCACTTATGTAGAAAAACAGATCGAGAACAGGTTGAAAACAGGGGCTGAGACTAGTGAGACAGAAGCCCGACAGCTTCAGAAAAAACCCAGAAAAATTACAGTAAAAACAGGAAATTTGAAAAAATGGCGGGTCGCGGGTTCTGACCTGTTTTCTGAGCAGGGTCTGCAGAAAATGGGCGAGAAAAAGTGCGACCTGGAGGTCAGTCCCACGCTTGGGCTGAGTGTGACCTCCGCTCATAGGCTGTCTCAACTGCAGATTTGCAGGGAAAATTTGCTCGTACTCAATTGTGACTGATGTAGCTGACACTGTCACAATAGGGACGAGAAACACACGGAAGTTAGAAATTTTAATGTTTTAGGGTTTTTATGTGAGAAAAACAACATAAAAATAGGAAAAATAAACAGCTGAAAAGAAACCCTAGGGTCTGAAGTAGCTGGATATGCATGAATATGAAAAACGACAGCGGTCGTAATTTAAAACCCGTGTGGAGTCGCCATTTGTTAGTATGAATCCTTTGTCGAAGTGTAAGAAAAAGGACCACTTTAGCTACGCATAACTAATAGCCCTAACAACAAAATTGGCTGCCAATATCTTCAGATCTGCGGTTAGTTGAACAAGAAAAGAGCTGCAAAAAACCAGATCTATGCATGGAAAGACATTAAGCAGTAAAAACAAGGGTTTGCTCCATATACCAATAGACAATACAAGAACAATTTTTGAAAGAATTTTTGTATTAATTGGGCACCTGGGAGGAAAAAAAGAAGGCGTATCCAATTCTCCTCAGTGGGATGGGTTCTTGGAAGTCCTCAGCACTTCAGATCTAAGATCTCTCTCTCTTGTTGGTGTAGAAAACCCACACAAAGAATAGAACTCAAAGGGAGCTCACACAGCAAATAGTGGAAAAATGTGACCAAGTGTATAGATCCAGAGTGATCTAATAGGCAACAAAAGGTGAAGAATGGTAGGAAAAACTCTCCTATTTATAACAAAATATTGGGTCATTCTAGATCTTGGTGCATGATTAAAATAATGTTAACCAAATCTAGATCCACCTTTTATGGAATATTTTATTATATTTGTTGGAGGGAAAAAATATTTGACTTGGGTCAAATCCCTTTATTTGTTAATAATAAATAAATAAATGATTTATTTATCTTTTTAATGAAATGGTTGAAGGATAATTAAATAAATAATGATTTATTTAATTATTTATGGGTGAATTGGTCATATTTAACAAGGAATATTATCTAAATAAGATTTAAATAATTATTCCTAGAAAATAATAAGATAAATAAAGGTTTATCTAATTAATTCCTTTGTTTTGGGTAAAACATGACTGGGAATAATAATTAAATTATGGTTTAATTAATTATTCCATGAGGAAAATCAAACAAATATAGGTTTGTTTAATATTTCCTTTTGGGGTTTCCTGTTTAGTCCATAAACAGCCTAATAAATGTGGTTTATTAAGTTATTTAACATAGTGAAGGCAATTTTACTTAGGGTAAAATTGGTCTTACATGGTGTACTTGGGTCCATCTAATGATAATAGGTTAGATGACCAAAAAATGGTGTAACACCATGGATTGTTTAGGAACTCGGTTTGGGTGCTTCACCAAGCTCATAATCTGATGCTAATTATTTGGGGATATCATTCTCTAAAGGGTAACTGTAAAAATTGACAATCTAAATGTTTCATGCAGGTCAATCCCATGGATGATACACCAAACAATATCATCACCACGCTGATGAAAAGGATAAGAGTAGTGCAAGCTAAAATAAGAGAAGTGGAAGACGTTTATCGCATGTATGTAGGAAACAAGACCGCGCCAGTCAAGGGAGCTTTCAATCACAGTGGAAGCTGTCGGTCTGCGTAATGAGCCAAAGTTTTTTCCCAGCAAGAAAGAGGACCCCTTTTCAAAGCAACGGATGCAGGATAAGGAATATTGCTATGAAATCCAAATATCAAGAAAATAAGGGCGCAAGTCACAGATCTGCTTGAGGTTGCAAGTCACAGATCTGCTAGAGGTCGCAAGTCGCAAATTCGCTTAAGGTCACAGGTCACAAATTTCCTCAAGTCGCAGGTCACAGATTCCCTCAAGTCACCAGGTCGCATAGTCACACTCCCTATTAAAAGCTCAATGACGCGACCCAGCAACCCAACGACTAGGTCGCGAGGTCGAAAAATCATGGCAGGTCACAGGTCATAGATTCTTGGGGGTTGCAAGTCGCAAGACCCAGTGACTAGGTCGCGAGGTTGCAAAATCATGGCAGGTCACAGGTCACAAATTTTTTGGGGTCGCAATTCGCAAGGTCTAGTCAGGTCGCAAGTCGCATCAGTGGCTCAGGTTGCAAGTCGCTGAATAGACTGTGTCGCAAGGCAGCCCAACAATCAGGAAAGCGAAAAGTTAGGAAGCCGAAAAGGTTATATAAGGAAATAGTAATGTCCACCAAAATGAAGAGACCACTAGCATTCTTCAGAGGATGCACGGCTGGGTTTCAAACCAACAATAAAACCCGCGTTATGCGGATGCTTAATACCTCGCTGAAAGCAGAAATGCTACTGTCCCCCTTATCAACTCATGCAAATTCTCTTAGCATGACAAGGCCATTTCCAGCAGATAGGAGCTACTGTTTCACATAGCAAGAGCTAAGGATGTTCTCCGAAGAACAACACTCTGATATCTCAAGGAGAGAAATGTAGAAGGGATCAGAAACCCCAGGCCACAGGTCGCGAAATTCCATAAGTCGCAGATTTCTTCAGGTCGCAGGTCGCTGATTGCTGGGGTCGCAAGTCGAAAAATACATTGAGGTCGCAAGCCACAAAACCATCCAGGTCGCAGGATCCAGGCGAGTAACAGGTCACAGTTTTCCTCATGTCGCAAGTCACAGGTCATAGAATGCTCGAGGTCGCAAGTCACAAACTCTAGTCAGATCGCAGGTCGTAGAACAGACTGGGTCGCAAGGCAGCCCAACAGTCGGGAAGGCGAAAATTCAAGGAGCCCAAAAGGGAGAGTTTTGCTGTATAGATACCTCCTTCAGGAACTTGTAAAGGATCTTTTGTTTAGGACTCAAACTGAGTACACTGTATTGCCAGGGTTATACAATTTGAGCATAAATACAAGCATTTTGAAAAATCCCTTTGTGAATCTGATTTTGATATACGTATGAGCACTATGAGTATTATATCTTTCAGTTCCTAAACAGCTTTAGATTAATGGAACTGTATCTTAAATTTATATCACATTTGCATGACAGTTTGTTGAATACATGTTAATGATGGTTGAGTTCTTTTCAATTTCTTAATGAATGTTAATGAATTTGTTTATTAGAATTTGTGTTATCATTTAAAGCTTTCAGGAAGTGAAGGGCATTTTTTCCATAAATAATTGTTTCTTTTATGGTCAGAATAGCCTACAAGCATGACCCCAGTGATGTGTTGTTAACAGCACTTCCTTCGGCGCTTATTCTTTATCATTTCATCTTGCTACCCATAGTGTTATATCTACATTTAATGCATCAATCATATGTCTTGTATCATCCGATTAAGTGTGTATCCACAGGTTTATAGTGTTTAAGTGAGACCCAAAGAAAGGAGAAATTAGCGGTAGCCGGACCAACACCCTGGACGGGATCCCTATTCCAAACGGTTTAAGGTCTAATTGGGAATTTCTACCAGGGAGATCCCCTGCTGTTGGCCGTACAGATTTTCCTGTTAACAGATGGCTTCCAAATTTGACATACTCGGGGGGATATGAATCTTTTTCTGTTGTCTGAGTATTTCTTTAATTCTTTTTTATTAGAGGATTCTTTTGGGTTATGTCTCCCTCCTTACATGTTTGTTCTTTTGTAGAAATTATTTGAGATGTTTCATCATCCTTCTTTGATTTTACAAAAATAATCTCTTTGTTTTCTTTTTCTTTGCTTTTACTTGATTCTCCTTCATAGCCTATTCCAGTTTTTATCATAGGAGATCTTTGAGCATCTAGAATTTCGTTCAACTTACTAGAGCTTGTTGTTTAAGAAAAATTTATAGCCACTTTCCTTTGAGAATTTTCTAATTCCTTCCTGAGACATAATACTTCTTCTTCCAACTTCTCTTGTTCCTGAGTTTTCTCCTTGATTTGCTTAAGTAACATGTCTTCTATCTTCTTGGATTCTTCAAGCTTTATCTTTAGCTACATGAGGACTTATGAATTTTGTTCTTCTCGTACATACTTGAGGAGAATGTCCTTTTGTTTTCTGCACTTCAATTTGAGTCTATCAATCTCCTCAAGAGCACTTCTTAGCTCCCCCTTAAGGTTGACTTCACCTTCTTCTTATTCATCTTCTAGCAGGAGTCCTTAAAATTCTTCTATGGCCATCAATAAAAATTCAGAGGTTCCTTCTTCACTTGAGGGTTCATCTGAGTCTTCAGATTCATTGTTGTCTTGTTGAGCATAGAAGGATTTTCTACTAAATTTATTTCCTTTCTGCCAGTTATTTGATGTATTTTTCCCATATTCTTGAGCCTGATTCTTTACTTTCTTGTGAGGACACTTAGCAGCATAGTGTCCAACTCTTCCATAGTTAAAGCATTCGAAAGGAAGTTTACCTTTGTATTTACCTAAGCCTCTATCTAGTTTCTTGACAAATTTAGCCTCTTCTTCATTAGAGGAAGAACATGTATCTTCCTTTTCTTCTTTCTTATTTTATGTTTTAAAGGCTTCCTCCCTTGTACTTGGCTTCTTCTGTGGGAGTCTCATCTCATAGGCTGTTAGATTTCCATGTAACTGGTTCATAGTCAAGGTCTCCCAATCAGCTATTTCTTCAATTGCACACACCTTGGGATTAAACTTAGATGGAAGAGATCTTAGAATATTTTTCACAATTATACTTTCTGTTATGGTTTCTCCAATAGCTTTCATATTTCAAATCAGATTCACAAAGGGATTTTAATATGTGACCAGTCTTAAAATGTTGCAGCAAGTATTAAATTAATGTGATATCAACCTTATTGTGAGATCAGCAAACAATTAAATAGATTGAGTGGATCATATCAACATATAAGTAACACACATAGAGACAACAGATTTAAGTGGAAACCCATAAAGGGAGAAAACCAAATCTTATTATTGCTGTGATGCAAAGGCAAGCTCCAACTCCCTCTCACCACTATTTTTTTGTAGGCACCAACCTACAAGAGGCTCCAACCTTAGTCAGCTACAACTGATAGCTATCAAGCTTCAACTTGGTAGGGAAGCTCCAACTTCCTCAATTTGTAAAAAGAAATGTTTGTTGATTTATCTTAGATATCAACTATGTTCTGTAGCATCTCTTTATGCTCCTCTCTTCCTTATCTTCTCTGCCTAAATCTTCTATACTCTGCATTCTCTATCCTTAATATGTCTCTTTTTTTTTTATGCATATCAAGTTGATATTATATATAGAGTTCATCACATGACTGTTTTTATTCCACAAGGAATTTGGAGTGAACAACCATGACTCTTTGGCTTATGCCTTCTCATTCCTTTGTCCAACTCATTAAAAAATGTAACAATATGTACAAATTTCAATGTTATAGTGGGATTTTTCTTTTCCTTTGGATACTTGCCTTTGCATCACAAAGAATATAAAAAAATTAAAACATTTACATTTTCAGTTTCAAAATATAAACTTCACTCAGCCCTTGGCTTGCTGGTTTTGTCCTTTCTGTAGCAGTCATGGAACTATCCATCATACTTTGTTCACTGTCTTCTGCATATTCCACCTGTTCACTGCACTTTTGAATCCCTTTGCTGCACATCTCTTCAACTCCGCAATCTCTGTTTACCTCTGTCAGGTCCATATTCTCCAAGTTCACTGTAGTTGTGTATATGCTGCATATATACCTGTTTTATAGTTTTAGTTCCCCAATAACTCTCAAACTCTCATTATATAAAAATTGTAGCTTCTTCTAATTTTCTGCTGGCAAATTAAATCAATGTATGCAAAGGATTTTCTTTTCACATATGATGGTTATCAAAACCACATTCCCCAGATTTCAAATCTGATTCGATGTAACTCACATTTTGGCAAATATAAAATTATGTAAGTCTTAACCTTAAGACTATAAAACTCATGTATCTTCCGACTTAAGCTCTTAATACTCTAACAAATGGTTCGATGCCTTTAAACCAATGCACAAGCACTTGTAACATTACAACCATGGGTGTATAATGTGAACCTCCTTTTGCAGTAGGATGTTTTATATTGCATTTCGTTTTATGGGCCCACACATCCACTACATTAAATAGTTATTCAATAATATTAATATTTGGTGCAGGGGTTAACCCACAGTCCCAGACTTTGGATTATTTCAATCTCAATCTGTGTGTAAAATGTGTCCAAAGTTTCTTTCCCAATCAACTTCACAATTTGGCAACCTCAACATACTCTGCTTCCTTTTAACTGAAAAATTAATTACATCTGTGTATATTAATATCTCAATCTGAGATTGAGATATTAAATAAAAATCCTCTTTTAGTTAAGAAACCACACACCTCCTATCCGGCTTAAAAATGCGGAAGCTCAAGGGTTATAAAACTATACAATACACCCTCTTATAATTCTTTTGCAAGCGGGAGCTCTATTTTTCATTGGCCTAAGGTTAAACCCCGTATTGCATATAACCCATCGATCTCCACATGTGGATTCCTCACGTCATGTTAAATCCCTTCTCAATCTCGACTTAGAGTCAATCTACATGTATATGTGACCTTAATTAAATGTTCATAGAACATTTCAATTGCAACTGTCCCTTGACCTTTTCACAAAATTCATATTGTGCCAACTTCGCATATACAACCATTATATGTGCACTACAATATATCCATATATATATTACAGCCTTCTTCAATTTTGGAAGTGTTATAACAAAACTCAACCACATCGAACATACCTCGGTTAAACTCGCAACCGTAGTTTGAACAGTCTAGATCAATATAAATTAGAATTGGGCCCTGCACTAACAACCCTTCAACATCCAATGGCGGACAGCACGTCGCACTGCTTCAGATGATCTGATGTCCTCAATCAAATCTCGTGTGACTTTAATGCATGGGCTTTTAACTCTCGATGAGATTGGTATCTCCAAACCGCTTAAGGCCACATGTCAGCCTATGGAATTGATCGCGTTCGAATTGGAAATACAGATTACCGTACAAAGGCGGTGCGATATGGGTGGGGTTGGTTTCGCAAACCCGATGTCATTGTTCACAGCGCTCATGGTTCCTCTCCTTTTCCCTCAAGGTTCCGTCATGCTTATATATATATGAACTTTGCCTTTCATGTGCAATTCCTCAACACAGTTTCTTAGTCCATACTGCAATTACCAACGACTTCCTCCACACTATATTAGCTCAGGAAATTAAGGGAATCGAGCCTCCTTTAACCGTTATTACATAAAAATCGACCTGCACCTTTTGCGCAGAGTATTACAACTATTTTCTTTGATTACAAGTTCCAACAAAACTGTCTCCTCTTTGAGGAATTCTGCTATACAGGCATATATGTATTCGGTCACCACAAAATTATTATAAAGGGGAGATGGGCCATTAAAGAGTCTTATTCATACATGCCCACAAAAACTCATAAAATTTATTATTGAACCTCTCAATTCACTGCCTTTGATTCCTATGCTCCTTGACTAATTCTTGTCCTTTTGCTTCCTCTGCTAGCTCTATGCTCCTTTGTTTGTCTCCTTTGCCTTTATTTTTCTATCTCTCTTTGTCTCTGTTTCCTTTGATGTCTCTGTTTCCTTTCTGCCCCTTGAATGATGTTTCAGGTGCTCCTCCTTTGTCATCTCCTTTGCCATTAATGACAACATTTCCAACAAGGAATGTGAGTGGTTCATGGAAATTGAAATGTGTTTTTCTCTTTTGGATTTTGTTACCCTCCTTATTTTGTTGTTCATGATTCCCTATTTCCCCTCTAATATGACCTCTTAATTCGAACCTCTATCTTCCTTAATTCCAAGCTTATTTTCTAGAGCAACCATGAGAAGGTTCATATTAAGGAGTTTAGCTATCACTTGTTATTTTGGCATTGACAACTGCTCCTCTATTGTTTATTAGGGGTTATTAGTATATTTTTTTCCATGGATATGATTTTATTACTTTTTTCTTAAACTAATATTTATCCCATAAAACTTCCAACAATATTCCCAAAAAAACATGCTTCGATACCAATATGATCCATTTACTACCATCGATATTCTACTAGATATTTTTTGTGACAATAGATTTGATAAATATATTGAAAGACAGAAATCCATACTAAGAGGATTACTTTCCTTATATTTTTGGATTTATTAACTAATTGTTTCTTCTTATGAATAAAAAATATAAAATTATAGAAACTAGAGAAAAATATGTAAAAGTCATTCACAAAACCACAATAAGATAAGATATGATTTTGGAAAGTTGAAACCCTTTCAAAAGAAAGTATATCTTTCACCTCTTTAGGTATATATTAGCATAATTATGGTTTGTGGATAAGTACATATCAATTTGAATATTTGGACAAAGTTCAAGTGACAAAAAATTCTTAATAGGCCTATCGAGTAGCTTTAATGAATCAATAACCCTCATTAAGTCCTCGTACCACCATATATGATCTCTCTATGGGATATTTTTCCTTTTAGTTGCAATATGGACAAAATTTGAATATTTTTAGAACCAATAATAGGACTTTGGGAAACATGGATGTCTGAGTGAGGAAAATTGAGCCTTAGGAGCTAAAGTAAGCTTCAAAGTATCCAAATCCAAGAACAACGGGTTAAACGATCACATGTAAATGATGTCTTAATAATATCAACTCCTTGTTACTTTGGATATGGGTAGGATTATAAGGTTTTTATCTACAGATATGATTCACATTTCCTTGGCAATGATTAAATGAGGAGACTTAGGAATCAAGCCCTAAAGGTAGCTTCTAAGTTGGAAGTACATGAATGAAGACTTGAACCACCATATAATACCATTCTATAATAGCTTTGGAATTCAATAAGGGATTTTTAATCTATTGGAAGGTTTGTGGATATATTTAGGTCATGGTGCCTTGAAAATGGTTGTGGGAGGAAACCAAACCCTTGGCCCTAAATAAATATTTTAGGAATTTTCGTCCAATAATATCACCTCAAGCATGGGTCATATGGCCTATAGATGGGCAAGAGATCAAACATGACCCCTATGTTGTAATGGAAGCTTATATCCATATAGGTCCAATAAATATGCCTTTAACAACCACACAAGGACTCCTAAGGTTTTCCTTCGACTACGATTGTGGATTTTAGTGCGACTAGGTGGTTTTCAGTAATATGCATCATATGAACCTATAAATGATATACATATGAAGGTAATGATTTTGGTTGTAAAGAAATATATGAGGCATCCATAGAATTATTTATATGCCTTAAATATTCGAGCCATCCAAAGAAACCTTGACCACGGTTAGGGAGGAAACTCATGCCTAGGTCCCTAAAGGAAGTTTCTAATAATGAAGAGGCATGAATAAGGATTCCAATCCTTACATAAGACCTTTATATGGTATTTTTTTCCATTAAGAGAAGATAGGGATATATTGGAAGTGCTTTATCAATATATTTGAGTCATGGTGCCTTTAACATGGTTAGGCGAGGAAATATCATCCTTAGGGCCTAAAGAAATATTTTAGGAATCTAAGGGTACTAATTTCATCTCAAACACGGGCCTTGTGGCACTAGACACTTCTAGGGGAGGAAACCTTAACGCTAGGCTATAAAGAGACCTTCTATCCTTCCATGGGCATGAAGGATTCCTTAAACAACTACTCATAGCCTTCTAGATATGCTAATACCATTCAATGGTTTTGTGTAGAAATTATGTATCCTAGGACCCTATAAATTATGCAACGAAGAAAGCCATGTATTAGGTCCTAAAGAAATATTTTAGTAACCCATGATAGTATTAACCATTGTTGAAGGAGGAATTTTTAGGCCTTAACCTATAAAGGTAGCTTCTAAGGTTGAAGGAATGTTAAAAAGGACTTGAACTACCACAAAATACCTTTCTACAAGATATTTGGACTTTAAGAGTGGATTTTGTCGTTGTTAGATGGTTTCTAGGATTATATTTAGATCAAAATACCTTAAACATGGTTGGGGATGAAGTTATAGCCTTAGGTACTAAATAAATATTTTAAAAATTTGGGGCCAATAATGTAACATGAAAAACGGGCCTAGGGCCTTAAACCTTGTTAGGGGGGTAAACATGAATATTGGGCTATAAAGGAATATTAGATCCATCTATGTGCTATAAAAATGTCTTGAAAAATGAAGAATGACCTCCTAATGGTTTCCTTGGCCTATGAATTATAATGTTGTGATACCAGGTGGGATTTTAATAGGTATGCTTCTTATAGAGCTATAGAAGTAGACCATGCCTTAGGTCATCAAGAAATATTTTAGTAGTCAATTGTACCATTGACCATGTTTAGCGATAAAACTTATGCATTAAGCCCTAAAGATACTTTCTAAGGTTTAAGGGACATTAATGGGGCTTGCGAGACCAAAAATGACCTTTATATGGCATATTTGGACTTTATGAGGGGATATTTTCCCTTCTGAAGGCTATCTAGAAATAGATTTGCGTCACGAGGCATTGAGCCTAGTTAGGGGTGAAAACCATACCCCTAAGGCCCTTAAGAAAAATTTTAGATTTTTAGGTTCAATAATGTCACCTCAAACATGGGTATTTATACCTAAAAAATAGTAATGGGAAGAAACATTAACCTTAGTCCAAAAGGGAAACTTCTATCTTCCAGGGCCAAGTAAAATTTCTCAAACAACCATACATGGCCTCTTGAGGATATTTATCGTGTATGATTAGGGATGTCGGTGCCACTAAATGGTTTTCAGTAGTGGGTGTGTTTCTTAGGTCCCTATACATGATCTAGGGAAGAAAGACATGCCTTAGATCCTAAAGAAATATTTGAGGCATCTAATGAAGGCCATGTTCTAGATTCCTCAAATATTTCTTTAGGACCTAATGGATGATCTTCTTACCTATATCATTTCCATTGTCATAGGATATATACCTACTATTTAAAGCCACCTAATGGTTCTAATATCCCTATCATTATCCCTATTGTAGCTTTGCAATTAATTATAATTAGCTATGTTAATGGTATTATATTTCATGTATTGGAATTTACTATATTTATAACAAACTAAATTGGGAAATTAAAAACGATTGATATGTAAATATTTATTTGATAACTAAAAAAGATAAGAAAATGACTAGGAATGTGGGAAATGATACAAACAGTCATATCACAAATGGGATCTAGTGAGGGGATTATAGGAAATTGACTATGTCTTCTATCTGCAAAAATTATTCATCCAGTGATCTATGCCAAATTTTGAAGTTAAAATTTTATTACCTTGTTTTCCCACCATCCCATAAATCATTAAATGAGGAAATGGGTAGATGAAGCAACCACCTACCACATCTATGGAAGTTGAGTGGTGGTTGAGGACTACCATCATAATTAATCGGGTATCATAAAAATGTACCCATATAAAAATTTGTGTACTTAGCCCCAAATGGTGTCAGAAAATGTTAAAATCATATGGATCAGACATCCATAAGTTCATTTAGACCATAACCAAGAATATCATAGAGACATATGTTCTAGAGTGGTGAATTCATGAGTATAGAGTTTCCATTTTTTATTGGAATGCTTGGTGGCCTATTTCGTGTTCGTATATAGAGTTTTTGGCTCTAGAATACTCCCAAAAAAGTCAAAATTATGAATTGGAACATTTTTGGTGTGATTTTTTATCTCTACAAATAAATTTTGCATGCACATTACTTAATAAACACCTCTAGAACTTAGCTGAGTATTAGGGGTGATGAATTATGCATGATGGGCCAGTATGATGAGAATTGGGCATGGAAATTACTAAGGAAACATAAATAAGGGAGGATATTTTTGTATTGCTATGTTGGCTAGCTAAACATATAAAATTTTTGGAGACTCTATGTTAAATAGGTAGAGAAGTTATCTTATGTTTTTTTCTTGTGAATGGGAGTTTCCTTCACGAATCCTAATGTTGTTTGAGTTGATAACATCCCCTTGTGGTATAATAGCTTGGGTAGGGGGTGGCCAATTGGAGATAATGTTGCTGCAGTTGCACCTATAATTGGGTTGAAAAGGCTCATTTCAAATTAAGTTTCCATTTTAAAATTACAAATAAGGTTTGCCTCTAATTCCTATGATTATTATTCATTTGATCTCTAGCTTTTTACTACTAAAATTAGAGATGAAAAATGCATGTTTTCTTGAATATGAAATTTAGAATACTTTATATTCATTAAACTATCATACAAATATGGTTTGGTGATTTAAATGTGTGTAAGTATACTATTTTTTGTCTCTCTTGTTTTTACAATTAGATAGGTAATACATAAGTTTGGTATAATATGAATCATTGAGCTTGTATGAGGAGTAAGCCTAACATGGCATAGAGCTCAATAAAAATCATGTAACTGTAAGTGCGTAGCTAGAATAAACATATACTAATACATGACCCAAATTTTTACTATATACCAAGGGATAGTATAAGAAATGGAGGCATGATAAAATTGGGAGAAAACTGGGTTAATACTAGGGGAGAGTGAAATTTGTAATATCTCATTTCTGATAGTGAAATTTTGTACATATGATTATGCAATATATGTTTAATGGGTGAAAATGTGAGTTACACTTTTTTCCCTTTTTTGAGAAAAAAATTTCATTTTTTTGGATTCTTCAACTTTCTACAAACTATAACAATTTTTCTGTTTAGAATTTCATTTTGCAATAAAAATAAAAGTTGTCAAAAATTTTGTTAGCTTTCTATTACTTATTTTTTGGAATTTTTTTATGCACATTTGATATGTCAACTTAGTGTTTCTTTGAGTGTGTGTTTTTTAACAATCAAAGGATTCATAAGAAGTAATGTTAATACACAATGTTGTATTCTTTGAAAATTTGTGTTTTTCAGAAAACAAAATGTGTTACAACAATCTAGACAGAGTCTACTTTGGTTTCGTCATATTTACAAAGCTAATGGATGCATATTATAATTACTAGAATCTTTTGAACTGGTCCAATATGAAAAAACTGCATATTTTGAGTATGTTTCGCGACGCAAGAAATTCCTTAACATATAAGTTATAAATTAAAAATCTAAAAGCTACCCATTAGAGATGACGGACCAATGTAATGCCCCATAATTTGTTCAATTTTTTTTACAATGTATTTTGGAAGATATAAAATTTTGATTTCACTGAATCACAATGACCCTCAAAAATTGTTTGCACTCGTTTTATTACAAAATTAATTAAAATTAGTAAATATTTATGAAATTCCATAAAAGTTATATTTCCTGAAAGTAGATTCAATTCTGAAAATGCTTGTCTTGGTCCTGACAGTTAATTCAAAATGTTTCATGGAGTTTAATCAGTCCAAAGTTGCAGAAATGTATTTAGAGCTCGGACCTGCGTAATTGGTGACGCGTTTGTTCGGCCGAACTAGTTTTTGCACAAAGGGGCTGTTAAGACTCACGCCTTAATAATTCAACTGAATTTTTTTCCAAGTTCGGCCGAACTTTTTTTCAAAGTTTGGCCGAACTTCTGCCTACTTTTCCGTCGGTTGGAAAATTTCGCGGAGCCCCTCCAAAAAAAAATTTCGCAACAATATAAATTGCCACGAAATCATTCATAATTTTTGCACATTTGCACATTTGGTCTAATTTTACAAAGGTTTTGAAATTTCGCACATTTAGTCTAATTTTACAAAGGTTTTGGTTTGGGTTTAAAGACTTTTCTTGGAGATTTGGGTTTAAGGACGTTTTTTGGAAGACATTTGTTGGAAGTGGTCTTATTTTGCAAAAAATTGTTTTGGGTTTAAGAAATTTTCTTGGACGTACATTCAAAGGACATTTCTTGGAGGTATGTGATACATTTTTTTGGATGTTTTTTGTTCTTCATTTTTTTTGAAAGTATAGATTTGGGCTTAATTTCGAATTTTTAGAGTACGTGTTTTGAGTTGAAGTAAATCTTTTGAGCTTCGTTTCATTTTTATAAGACATTTTTTTCTCAGATTTTTTAATGTAAGTGTTTTGGATTAGAGTATGTATTTTTTGCAAAAAATTTAAAATGAGTTTTTTTAAATTAAATCTTTTGTGATGCTTTTTCTAATTGAGTTTTTGTCTAAATTTTTGAAGGAAATTTTTTGAACTTCATACTCTATTATCATGGGAGATCGAAGGAATTGTGCGAGAAAATATGATCAAAAAAGAGACCCTGAGGAAAGTAGAGAAGAGACGAGACAATCTCGCAAATGAAAGATAGAAGCACTCTCAAATATTGAAGGGGGAAATGAACCCCAACTAGAAATTGAAGTAGGTATATAAATGTAAATATTATGATCTATTGATATATTTAAAATTTTCCTAGTGTGAAATGTGAATCTTAATTTTTATTTGATAAACTAATTCAAGAAAAATATTTTGCAATGTAAACAGAGAGAAATATTCCTCAAAACATTCATGATGATATAAAAAATTTTGAAAGAGAAAGTGAAAGAGATATTGAACCAATGATTGAAGATGGTGAAAATATTGAAAGAAATTCAAGTGAATAAATTGAATCACAAGGTATATATATATATATATATATATATATATATATATATATATTGAACACATGCACGTATTATTGAAATTATACATATATTTATTAATTTAGTTATTTATTGAATATGTAAACTTATTATGTACTATTTATTCGAATATGTACAGATGAAATCAGTGTCGATGATGAGATGTTAGAAAATGTTGACAGTCACACATATGGAGATAAAAAACCTAACCATTATATACGATATCATGTTAACCGCATTTTTGAAATGTATTTCATAAAGGAGCAGGTGACAGTTCAAGCTCAAATGTTGAAAGGTCTCCTATCATTAAGGAAATTAAAAGAAGCTACGACACTATTGGGTATTCGAAAATCAACCAAAGATAAAAAAATGAAGGAAGATGTGATAAAAAATATGAGTAGTGCTATAAATTCAATTAAGAGATCTAGAGAGAAAGATGTTTCAATTGTACGTAGAGGAATACAGATGGAAATGGTTTCCTCAAGTACTCAAGAGAATCATTTGGTAACATCTATGGCACGAGCACTGGGAACCTCGCGAAAAACTTTGCACAAACATCGGAAATTTCGGTTGCAAATAGATGTAAATGATGAACTTGCTTGTTGGAGAGCTATTTGTAGGCAACCATATAAAGATAGACTTGGAGAAAATGTTAAAAAAATAATATATGAATATTGGAAGAACAATTCGCGTGTTTCGCCAACTGCAAGGCATGTGATGCGAAGAAGAATAGCACGAAATCAGTACGAAGAACATGAAAAATATTTCTTGGAAACCACTCAGATAGAGTTATTCAACAAGTTCAAATAAGAGAATCATCAAATTCATGTTTCACTCAGTGCTTTTGTTCAACAAAAACCATGGTATGTAAAACCTATCACCGTACGCGACACTTGTTGTTGCCGTTATCATGTGGAATTTGAGTTATATTGTGACACATTCCTTGATTTCGGTAGAACATTATGGAAGGATTCACCTCCTCCTTCCACTATCCGTGAATTCATATCTCAAATTCTATGTGAAAGAGAAAGCGATGAACTATTTTACAAAAAGAAATATGTTGGTGGTAAAAAATGCGATGATTGTGGAAATTTGACTAAATTTCAAAACAAATATCGTATTGATATAAATGATCAATCATTGTCCAACATGAAAGTGAAATGGAAGATATATGAATATATCGGTACATCGATTCAAGGTGCAAATAGTGTTAAAAGAATCGAATTACGAGAAGACGAAATTTTTCTGATAGAATTTTTGAGAAAGTTTGAGGCAGAAATTTACAAATACACCAAGCATTCCCATAGAGCTCGATGGCAAGACTTGCAATTCAAAAAATCTAGTGAATTTTTTCCACCAGGGACCATTTTGTCAGTGATTGATTTTGCAGAAAACTACACATTTGTTCCACAAAAAGAAATTCAGAGTGAATACTATCATTCTGACCAAGTCTCCATGCTCGTCCATATTCTATATAGACATGCTGAACAAAACGTCGATCATATAGAAAGCACGAGTGAAAATTGACATATCATTAAAGAATATCACTTTTATATCAGTGACGATCATACACATGATACATATTTTGTACAACATTGTTTTGGAAAAATTTATGATTCCTTGAAAAATCGTGGAATAACATTCAATTAACATTGGATATGGTCAGATGGATGCGCGGGTAAATTCAAATCTACACGATCATTATTTTGGTTGTGTTGTCTTCATAATAAAACTTGCATTAAACATTGTTGGAATTTCTTTGAGACTGGCCATGGAAAAGGAGAACATGATGGTGCAGGGGCATGCATAAAACGAGCACTTCAAAGATATCAAATGAACTCCTCTGCAAGCCGACTTGTGGACGTGAAAGATGTTGTTCAATGGTGCATCGCTGCTCTAAGCCATGAGACTAACCCATCAAGGGAAGTGCGAAGGTACATTCAATTTAATTTTCATTGGAAATCTAATTTTATCATGAAATGATTATCTTTGATTGTATTTTGATATCATATTTACATTCTTTTTTAAATTTTCCATATAAAGGTTTTTCTGGAATATTGGGATCGAAGACGTAGATAGATCAATTGGAAATGACGTTGAAACAATAAAAGGGACTAGAAAATTGAATTCAATTTAAACAAAGTCATCTAGAAATGTGTTCGCATTGGAGAAAAGAAAATATTCTTGTTTTTGTCATGTTTGCATAGGCAACACAAAATCCAATGTCGTTTGTGAAAACAAAATGTATGTAAACGATTGGAAACATACAGAGCTAAATACAAAGGGAAAAATTCTTGTTGCAATGTTTGAAGAAATGCAACCAAAGGAAACTACAATATGATCCGATGGTGATCAAGTTTCTGATCTTGTTAGAGAAGGTAACATTTGAATTGCTTTCTAATGATTTAAAGATCTAGAAATAAATTTAAATATATGTATAATTTTGTTAAGTTTGTTTTATTGTGCAGGAGATGTTTTTTCTGTAATTGAACCTATTGACAACGACGAAAATGTGAAGTATTATTTGATGTGTTGCACTGAACGAAAAATGAAATTATTAGAAAAATATAATGATCACGGATTTCAATATGAAAGAGGATCTATTATACTGAAAGTTTATTTTTTCAGACAAACTAATCAAAGTGGGGGATTTGTTTACTTTGAAGACTATGAACTTAATTTCATAAGTTTTCAATATAGTCACTTGGTGTGTGTAGCACGCATAAAGTTGATAGAGGTTCAATAAATAAAAAAACAAAAATTAAGAAATGGAAAATGTCAAAATCCGATCATGAACGGATTATTGAAGATGACATTCCATTGGAATTTTTTGATTGAACTTCCCAACAATTTATTCTCTTTGGATTAAATATGTTTTAGTGTTGAATCCTTAGTTAAACTGAGAGGGGGGGTGGATCAGTTTAACACATACATGAGTTTTTAAAACTTTTTATCAAGCTATTTACAACTTAATTTTATAACCAACTTAATATGTGAACAATCTTAATATGTAACAGCAAGTATTAAGTTAATGTGACACCAGAATTATTATGAGAGTAGCAAGCATTAAGCAGATTGGATAGAACATATCAACACATAAGCAACACACACAGAGACATCAGATATAAGTGGAAACCCATAAAGGGAGAAAACCACATCTTATTATTGTTGTGATGCAAAGGCAAGCTCCAACTCCCTCTCACCACTATTTTTCTGCAGACACCAACCTACAAGAGGCTCCAACCTCAGTCAGATACAACTGACATCTATCAAGCTTCAACTTGATAGGGAAGCTCCAACTTCCTCATTCAAAAAAAATATTTGCTGATTTACCTCAGATATCATCTCTGTTCTGTAGCATTTTTTTCTTATCCTCTTTTGCTTATCTTCTGTACCTCAATTCTTCATACTTTGAATTCTCTATCCTCACTCTCTCTAACCTCTCTGCATAGAAAAATAACATGCTTTATACAGTTTTCCTCATAACAGTTCGTATTCCACAGGGAATTCAAAGTGAATAGTCCTGACTCTTTGCATTCTGCCTCCTCACTTCTTTTTCCAACTCATTTAGAAAATCTCAACAATACATACAACTTTTAGTTTTACAGTGGAGTTTTATTTCCTACGGATACTTTCCAATGCATCACAACAATATAAATCAATTAAAATATTTACATTCAAATACAATGAGAACTCCAGCTCAACTCGTTCAGCCTTTTGGATCACTACATATTTGTCTTTTCTATGACTGTGTCTGTCTTTTTCGGCTCCGCTTACTCTCCAGTTCTCTGTTGTGGTGTAACTACTGCATACATGTAACTGTGCAATTCAACTCTTAGCGTTATAACAATAATAAAACATTTTAATACATAAAATTCCCTTATGGGCCCACTCGCTGAGCTTGCTCTATTCTCCGATGCGATGATTTACTATTCACATATGGAAATATGTATGTATCGTTTTACATATATATCTATATATATATATATATATGTATGTATGTATGTTGTTGTGCTTTCCTTTCCTCTTTAGCTTTGGTTTAATAAACTTGTAGCAAACCTGTTATTAGTCTTATCTTTTGAACGGACCCCACATGCCAGCTATACTCCGCTCATATATTTCAATCGTAATCGCAACATTCACAATGCTCATGCGATTTGGTCCTTAGATTTTCGCCGATGCGATTAGCAAAGGCCCACCATTTAGTCAATCGAATCATCTCCGTCGTCCATCCCTCGGTGAATCCGATGGCTATCATCCAATCGATAAGTCACAATTGAAACTTTCAGTTTGCTCGATACTCTTTCACCTCCAATGCGATAAATCACTGTTCAGTTCATTGCGCCGATGCGATGAGTTGCTCTGATGCGATGTAACACTGTTCACTTCACTATGTAGATGCGATGGGTTGCTCCGATGTGATGTAACACTGTTCAATTCACTGTGCCTTAAGTCGGAATTCAAACAGATATAAATCTCATCGTTTATAAGCGAATCGGGTCCGCTACCTCAATCAGAACTTTTGTCACCACGTTCCGCTGCCATACTTTTCTCTGATACGATTTGTGACCTAGATCCCACCTTATGGTACTTCGTTTGTTTTAAAACCAAACAATAGCACCTTTGGTTCTTTTGATCTCGTGCTCAATAATATAACACATATGCTTTGTATTATACCTTTGGTCCCTTGTCTATAAAGCGCTACATATATGAGGTGCTGCATATATATGAACTTTCCGCTTCAGCTTTTATGTATCCTCAAGCTTGGGTTAAGATTCTCGGAATTTCATGTAGGGGGTCCCACCTGCGTATTAACTTTGGTTTATATTCAAACTTAGGTATATCATAGCATAAAAGCCAGACTACACAACACATCCCGATATGTTATCCCTCGGCCATATCGTTATAACATATCCACATTATATAAATTACCATAGGTCCACACCCTTTGTATCATTTCATTCGAATCATCAATAAACTTATAACTAACCCCAATGCGACATTTTAATACACAACCATTCCATGGAGCCCACATGTTTTTGATAAACTTTGCACTTTTAATACATTCCAATTGATAGCACCCTTTGAACATATATATATAATAGTTGAAGTCAATCCTCGACCATGGTTTTAACCCTCGGCATAACATAATGTATTAACTTGCATCAAATATATAATCCGCACATAACCCATTCTTATATGTGCACTCAACTTTAATATATATCCAATATTTTAATAGATATCAAACTCGATACATGTTTTAACACATATACATTCCTGGGGCCCACCTCCATTAACACGCCTCTTGCATCCAACGACAGACAGTTTATCGGGTCGACTCCAATGATCCAATGGATGTCATACCATATCGCATTTTTCTTTGGGCTGAGGGTTAACATTCAGAAATTACGCGATGTAAGTGGTATCCAAATACCACCCAAGGACACATGGCCATCAATGACATATATCACATTCATTTTGGCAATACTACTTACCACTTCAACCAACGCACGAACCCACTAGTTTTGTGGCCCTGTGGTTTTACTGTTCATGTTTGAGGTTTTTCTTATAGTCATGGTTCCACTCCAACAAAAATTCGCGCCTTCATTATATACATATACATATAATATCTGTTTAAGGTTTCATTTCTTACTTCTTCAGCACTTTAATTTATGAACCCTATTTCAATGTTATGTTAATACAACGCTACCATAAGGCTTAACACCGACTGCATTAGGTTTTTATTGCTAAACGCTTGGTTCCATTACCCTAAGGGTTCCATCTCTGCTTGATCATTTCACTGTTTGTTAACGGCTCTGCCTCTGTATTCTTTGTCTCCACCTCTGCTACTCGACCGTTTCATCTCTGCCTCTGTATTCTCTGTCTCTCTCTCTGCGGCTCGATCATTTCATTTCAACAGTCTTCTTCTGCTTGTCTCCTTTGCCATCTATGCTATCTCCTTTGCACTGCTTTGCTTCTCTTTTTGTTGCCCTATCTTTGTAAATAAAATAACCCTCTGTTATTCTCATGCTCCTTGTAAATTTTACTATACCATTCACCAAAAACCTGCTTTCTTCTTCTTTTCTTCTACTGCTATCCTTTGCCATCAATGAAAACACTTCTAACAGTCTCCCCCTTTGGCATTGATGGCAACAACATCGTCCTGTCTAATTTAACCTGTTTTATGTCTATAGTTTTTCCTCCTCGTTTGACATCAATGGCAAAGGGTTTGTTTTAAATCTCATCCATATTGCTTTGATCTTGAGGACCTGTTCCATGCTCTGTTTAGTTTCTCTGGCCCCTTTTATAGTTCTCTTTGTTGATAGATCTCCCCCTAGAATGATGTCTGCTTTTTTGTTCTCCCCATGGAATGAAGATTTCTTTTTCTTTCAGAGAGTAGTATCTGAAGACACTACCCCTAGTTTGTTTCTCAGATATTCAAATGGCTCTCTAGCAAGAGGTTTTGTGAATATATCCGTTGTTTGTTCTTTTTTTGGCACATATTCCAACTTTAATACCTTTTGTGCTACTTGTTCTCTTAGAAAATGGTACTTGATTGGGATGTGTTTAGTTTTTGAATGAAGTACAGGATTTTTTGAAATACTTATAGCACTTGTATTATCACATTTGATAGAGATGGGTTCATCAATTCTTACCTTCATGTCTTGGAGGGTTTTCTTCATCCACATGAATTGTGTGCAACATGCTGCTGCTGCTATGTATTCTACTTCTGTTGTAGATAGAGAGATAGATGTTTGTTTCTTTCTTAGCCATGCCACTAGAATTTTTCCCAAGAATAACAGACCTCCACTTGTGCTTTTCCTGTCATCCACATAGCTGGCCCAATCTGCATCTGTATATTTTGTTATAGTGAAGCTCTTGCCTCTTGGATACCATAGCCCATACTATACTGTTGCTTGTAGATATATGAATATTCTTTTGATTGCTAGAAGGTGATTTTGCTTTGGTGCTGCTTGATATCTAGCCACAAGTCCTACTGCCAGCATGATATATGGTCTTGATGCTATCAGGTACAACAGACTTCCTATCATGGATCTGTAGAGTGTTTGATCTATATCAGCAGATCCATCATCAGCACATAGCTTGCATCCTGTGATCATGGGAGTTGACACAGGTTTGCAGTCTTCCATTTTGAACTTTTTCAACATCTCTTTTAAGTATTTTTCCTCTGAGATGAATGTACCAGTGTTCTTTTGCTGAATTTGAAGTCCTAAGTAGAAGGTGAGCTCTCCAATCATAGACATCTCAAACTCTGACTTCATCTCTTAAGCAAATCCTTTTGCTAGCTCATCTTTGTTGCTTCCAAACATAATGTCATCAACATATACTACAAAAATTAGAAGTTCATTTTCATGGGCTTTTACGTGTAGATTGATGTCTACTCCTCCTCTTTTAAAGCCTTGTTTTTTCAAGTACTTATCCAGCCTTGAGTACCAAGCACGAGGAGCCTGTTTCAGTCCATATAGAGCCTTCTTTAGTCTGCACACATAGTCTTCCTTGTCTGTTAATGTGAATCCTTCTGGTTGTTACATGTAGACTTCTTCTTCTATATCTCCATTTAGAAAGGCATATTTCACATCCATTTGATATAACTTGAAGTCATGGTAGCCTGCAAAGGCCAGAAAAATTCTGATGGCTTCCATTCTGGCTATAGGGGAAATTTTTTCATCGTAATTCAGACCTTCAATTTGTGGATATCCCTTACATACAAGTCTGGTTTTATTCCTGATTACCTGTCCTTGTTCATTCATTTTATTCTTGAATACCCATTTTGAGCCTATGACTTTTTTCTCAGTGGGTCTAGGAACTAATTCCTAGGTATTTTTCTTCTCAATTTGGTCCAATTCTTCATTCATAACATTCACCCAATACTTGTCTTTGCTGGCTTCTTCAAAATTCTTGGGCTCTATTTGTGATAACATGGCTATGTATACCTCTTCTATCTATTCAGTTAGCTACCTTCTTCTCTGGACTCCTACACTCTTGTCTCCAATGATCTGATCTTCTGGATGGTTCTTTTGAGTGTATCTTGAGGGGGCTTTCGAGCTTAGTTCATCATATTCTGATGTCTTTCTTGTTTCATCATCATCTTGGTCCTCTTCTTCATGATCTTCTGGAGGACTGATGCAGTCTATAATTATTGTCTTGTTTGGAAGTTCTTCATCAAATCTTACGTCAATTCTTTGTACAATTTTTTGAAGAGTCTTTTTGTAGCACCTGTACCCTTTACTCTTGGATGCATATCCTAGAAATATCCCTTCATCTACTCTTGCATCAAACTTCCCCAAATTTTAATCATCATTATTTATGTAACACTTTCTTCCAAAGAATCTAAAGTGCTTGATTGAAGCTGGTTTACCATGCCATAGTTCATAGGGAGTCTTCTCACTACTTGGCCTTAAATGAGCTTTGTTAAGGATATGCACAACTGTGTGTACTCCTTCTGCCCATAAGGTTTGAGGAATATTACTTTCTTGCATCATGGCTCTCGCAATTTGTTTTACAAACCTGTTTTGTCTCTCTGCTACTCCATTCTGTTGAGGTGTCCCTACAATATTAAATTGTTGCTTTATCCCATGTTCATTGCATAGGTCTGCAAAGTCATAATCTGTGAATTCACCTCCTTTGTCTGATATGATGCATTTTAGCGTGCATCATGTTTGATTTTCTGCTAATGCTTTGAATATTTTGAATTTCTCGAGTGCTTCTGATTTATTCTTGAGAAATGCAACCCATGTCATTCTGGATAAATCATCTATTATCAGCATGAAGTAGGATTCTCCACTTGGTGTTTTAGTTCTTGCAGGTCCACATAGGTCCATGTGCACAATATGGAGTGGTATTCTATTTGATAGCTCATCTTTGGCCTTAAAGGATGTTCGGGTCAGTTTGCCCAATTGCAAAGATTTGCATATGGTATTTGAAGGCCTTTTTATTGCTAGCATATCTCTGAAAGATTTGTTTTTGCTTAGTCTAATGATATGGTTGAAGCTGAGATGTCCCAATCTCTTATGCCATAACCATGACTCCTCAAGTTTGCTAAAATGGCATGCTTCATCCTCCTCTTTCACTATGTAAACATTACTCTCTGTTCGAACACCTTTGAGCAGAGTCTTTCCTGTGGTGCTTGATCTGACTTCACAATCTTGTGCTCTAAAAATAACTTCACATCCTTTATCACACATTTGACTGACACTCAGCAAATTTTCTTTCAGCCCATCCACAAATAGTACATCTTGGGCCTTTCCTCTACCATTATCTAGGCTAACTGAGCCTTTTCCTTTGATTTTTCTTGATTTGTCGTTGCCAAAAGTAACATTACCAGATTTCTTTTCATCAAAAGTTATAAATTGCTTCTATCTCTAGTCATGTTCTTTGAGCATCTACTGTCCAAATACCATTGGATTTTCAGGTCTTGAGCAGTTAGAGCCAGGTCAAATTTATTCATCTTCTTTTTCCACTGGAAACATCCTTTTGTTTGGTATATTTTGTGAGATAATGAACCACATCCTCTGAGAGGACATTTGGAAGGCATATGGCCAATTTTATTGCATACACAACATTTGATCATAGTTTTTGCAGAATCGTGAGTATGAGTAAAATCTCCTTGATTCATAAACATCCTTAAGGTGTTGGACATCAATCTTGGTCCATATTTTCTGCACTCAATTATTTTATGGCCAAATTACTTACAATAAAAATAGTAACCATAGAAACAATTAGCATACCTGATGTGAGGTTGTCTTCTCCATTTGTTTGCTTGAGACAATATCTTCTCTGTTTGCATCCTTTGCTGGTTTGAGTTACTCCTCCTTGTATGAAAGTATGCAGCAATGTGTCCCAGCTTGTGGTAGACATAATAGGTGGAATTTTTCATAGGACGAAAGAATCTCCTTTGATGGCTTTCAAATTTGACATCCTAAGGGGTATATGATCCTTTTTCTAGTGTCTAAGTATTTATTTCATTCTTTGTTATTGGAGGTTTCTTCTAGTTTCTGTCTCCTTCATTGCATGTTTCTTCTTTTGTAGGAATTATTTGAGTTGCTTCATCAGCCTCCTTTGCTTTTACAAAAATAATATTTTTGTTTTCCTTTTATTTTCCTTTACTTGATTCTCCTTCATAGCATATCCCAGTTTTTATGAGAGGAGATCTTTGAGCATCTAAAATTTCGTTCAACTTACCAGAGCTTGTTGTTTGAGAGGGATTTATAGACACTTTCCTTTGAGAATTTTCTAATTTCTTCCCCATACATACTACTTCTTCTTACAACCTCTCTTGTTCCTGAGTTTTATCCTTCATTTTCTTATGTAACATGTCTTCTATCTTCTTGGCTTCTTCAAGCTCTACCTTCAGCTGCATGAGGACTTCTGAATTTTTCTCTTCTCTTACATACTTGAAGAGAATGTCTTTTTGTTTTCTACACTTTAGTTTGAGTTTATCAATCTCCTCCAAGGCACTTCTTAGCTCCCCCTCAAGGTCAACTCCACCTTCTTCTTCATATTCTCGAAGGAGTCCTTCAAGTTCTTCTATGGCCATCAATAAAAATTCAGAGGTTCCTTCTTCACTTGAGGGTTCATCTCAGTCTTTAGATGCACTACTGTCTTGTTGAGCATAGAAATATTTTCTACTGAATTTCTTTCCTTTCTGCCAGTTCTTTGTTGTAGTTTTCTCTGATTCTTGAGCTTGATTCCTTGATTTCTTATGAGGACACTTAGCAGCATAGTTTCCAACTCTTCCACAGTTAAAGCATTTGAATGGAAGTTTACCTTTATATTTACCTGAGCCTCTATCCAGCTTCTTGACAAATTTGGCCTCTTCTTCATTAGAGAAAGAGCATATATCTTAATTTTCTTCTTTCTTCTTGTCTATTTTAAAAGTTGTCTCCCTCGCACTTGGCTTCTTCTGTGGGAGTCTCATTTCATAGGCTGTTATGATTCCAAGTAACTGGTCCATGGTCAAGGTTTCCCAATGAACTGTTTCTTCTATGGCAGAAACCTTCGGGTTAAAGCTGGGTGGAAGAGATCTCAGAATATTTTGAACAATGACAGATTCTTTTATGGTTTCCCCTAGAGCTTTCATGTTATTTACTATTTCTGCGACCCTTAAAAAGACTCTGGAAATGTCTTCATCATCATTCTTTTTTAAGTTCTCAAACTGGGCTCTATAGACTTGAATTTTGGCAGTCTTTACCTTCTTGTCTCCCTCATGGATGTTCTCTATAGTATCCCACATCTCTTTGGAAGTCTCTTTGTGCATTACTTTGATGAATTTTTCCTCACACAATCCATTTAAGATGGTATTCTTGGCTTTTGCGTTAGCTAAAAAATCTTGTTTGGTTTCTTTCTCAAAATCAGTTGCCTTTGGGGCATATCCCAATTCCATAGAAGCACAAACTTCTATTCCTAGAGACATTATGTATGTCCTCATTCTGATTTTCTAGAAGGCATAATTTGCACCAGTTAAAAAATGGGCTTTATTGGTTGAGCATCCTTCTTTACTAGCCATCCTAGGGACCTAGGATCTCCTTTCAGCGGTTAAACTGGTACTAAAGGAACCGACTCTGATACCAATTGTTGAATCCTTAGTTAAACTGAGAGGGGGGGGGGGTGAATCAATTTAACACATACATGAGCTTTTTAAACTTTTCATCAAGCTATTTACAACTTAATTTTATAACCAACTTAATATGTGAACAGTCTTAATATGTAAGATCAAATATTAAGTTATTGTGACACCAGACTTATTATGAGAGCAACAAACATTAACCGGATTGGATAGAACATATCAAAACATAAGCAACACACACAGAGACAACAAATATAAGTGGAAACTCATAAAAGGAGAAAACCACATCTTCTTATTGTTGTGATGCAAAGGCAAGCTCCAACTCCCTCTCACCATTGTTTTTCTGCAGGCACCAACCTACAGGAGGCTCCAACCTCAGTCAGCTACAACTGACATCTATCAAGCTTCAAATTGATAGGTAAGCTCCAAATTCCTCATTCAAAAAAAATATTTCTTGATTTACCTCAGATATCAGCTTTGTTATGTAGCTTCTCTTTTTCTTATCTTCTCTGCCTCAATTCTTCATACTCTGCATTCTCTATCCTCACTCTCTTTAACCTCTCTACATATCAAAATAACATGCTTTATATATTTTGCCTCATAACAGTTCGTATTCCACAGGGAATTCAAAGTGAATAGCCCTAACTCTTTGCATTTTGCCTCCTCACTTCTTTTTCCAGCTCATTTAGAAAATCTCAGCAATATATACAAATTTCAATTTTACAGTGGAGTTTTATTTCCTATGGAGACTTGCCAGTACATCACAACAATATAAATCAATTAAAACATTTACATTCAAATACAATGAGAACTCCAGCTCAACTCATTCAGCCTTTTGGATCACTGCATATTTGTCTTTTCTGTGACTGTGTCTGTCTTTTTCGGCTCCGCTTGCTCTCCTGTTATTTGTCGTGGTGTAACTGCTGCATACATGTAACTGTGAAATTCAACTCTCAGCGTTATAGCAATAGTAAAACATTTTAATACATAAAATTCCCTTACAGGCCCACTTGCTTCACGGGCCCACTTGATAAACTTTATCTATTCTCCGATGCGATGATTTACTCGTTCACATATGGAAATATGTATGTATCGTTTACATATATGTATGTATGTATGTATGTATGTATGTATGTATGTATGTATGTATGTATGTATGTATGTATGTATGTATGTATGTATGTATGTATGTATGTATGTCGATGTGCTTTCCTTTCCTCTTTAGCTTTGGTTTAATAAACTTGGAGCAAACCTGTTATTGGTCTTATATTTTGAATGGACCCCACATGCCAGCTATACTCCGCTCATTTATTTCGATCGCAATCGCAACATTCACAATGCTCCTACGATTTGGTCCTTAGATTTCCGCCGATGAAATTAGCAAAGGCCCATCATATAGTCAATCGAATCATCTCCGTCGTCCATCCCTCAGCGAATCCGACGGCTATCATCCAATCGCTAAGTCACAATTGGAACTTTCAGTTTGGTCAATACTCTTTCACCTCTGATGTGATACATCACTGTTCACTTCACTACGGCGATGCGATGTAACACTGTTCACTTCACTGTGTCGATGTGATGGGTTGCTTCAATGCGATGTAACAATGTTCACTTCACTATGCCTTATGTCAAAATTCAAACATATATAAGTCTCATCATTTATAAGTGAATCGGGTCCACTACCTCAATCAAAACTTTTTTCACCACATTCTGCTGCCATACTTTTCTCCGATGCGATTCGTGACTTGGGTCCCACCTTATGGTAATTCGTTTGTTTTAAAACCAAACAATAGAACCTTTGGTTCTTTTTATCTCGCGCTCAATAATATAATACATATGCTTTGTATTATACCTTTCATACCTTGTCCATAAAGTGCTACATATATGAGGTGCTGCATATATATGAACTTTCCGCTTTAGCTTTTATGTATCCTCCAGCTTGGGTTAAGATTCTCGGAATTTCATATAAGGGGTCCCACCTGCGCATTAACTTTGGTTTATATTCAAAATTAGGTATATCATAGCATAAAAGCTGGACTATACAACACATCCTGATATGTTATCCCTCAGCCATATCATTATAACATATCCACATTATATAAATTACCATAGGTCCGCACCCTTTGTATCATTTCATTCAAATCATCAAGCAACTTATAAAAAACCCCAACACGACATTTTAATACACAACCATTCCATGGAGCCCACATGTGTTTGATAAACTCTTCACTTTTAATATGTTCCAATTGATAGCACCCATTGAAAATCTATATATAAGAGTCTAAGTCAATCCTCGACCATGGTTTTAACCCTCGGCATAACATAATGTATTAACTTGCATCAAATATATAATCCGCACATAACCCATTCTTATATGTGCACTCAACTTTAATATATTTCCAATATTGTAATAGATATCAAACCCGATACATATTTTAACACATATACGTTCCCGGGGCCCACCTCCATTAACACGTCTCTTGCATCCAACGGCGGACAGTTTATCACATTGACTCTCATGATCTAATGGATGTCATACCATATCACGTTTTTATTTGGGCTGAGGGTTAACACTCAGAAATTACGCGATGTAAGTCATATCCAAAACCACCCAAGGACACATGGCCATCAATGACATATATCACGTTCATTTTGGTAATACTGCTTACCACTTCAACCAACGCGCGAACCCACTGGTTTTTTGGCCCTTCGGTTTTACTGTTCATGTTCGGGGTTCCACTTATAGTCATGGTTCCACTCCAACAAAACTTCACACCTTCGTTATATACATATACATATAATCTCTGTTTAAGGTTTGATTTCTTACTTCTTCAGCACTTTAATATATGAACCCTGTTTCAATGTTATGTTAATACAACACTACCATAAGGTTTAACACCCGACTGCATTAGGTTTTTATTGTTAAACGCTTGGTTCCATTACCCTCAGGGTTCTATCTCTGTTTGATAGTTTCATTGTTTGTTAACGACTCTGCCTCTGTATTCTCTGTCTCTGCCTCTGTATTCTCTGTCTCTGTCTATGCTTCTCGACCATTTCATTTCAACAGTCTTCTTCTGCATGTCTCCTTTGCCATCTATGTTGTCTCCTTTGCGCTGCTTTGCTTCTCTTTTTGCTGCCTTGTCTCTGTAAATAAGCTCTCCATCTGATATTCTCATGCTCCCTATAAATGTTACTATACCATTCACCAAAAACCAGCTGTCATCTTCTTTGCTTCTGTTGTTGTCCTGTGCCATCAATGACAACACTTCTAACATTTAAAACTTCCAGTACTCAACTAAAAATTGAGGTGCTTATGTTATTTGTGCAAGTTTTTGCACATGTACAAATCGTTTTGGTACATGCACGTGCTCTAGTATCAACTAAAAGTAGCTTTTCTATACATCTGCATTGATGAAAAATGTTATATGTATTGGATATATATATATATATATATATGTTCTAGAAAATCTATGTTCTTCCTATTGGAAATTTTTTCACTCAAAAAAGAGTATGTAGGGATCAAAAGCAATCTTAAGATGCCAAATGTACTTCAACCATCCAAAACTTGAATTTTAAAAACTTTTTGATTAAATCAAAACAATACTTCACATGGGAGTCTTCCATCTAGGCCAAATTTAGATTGAAACCTTCCAAAACTTGGATCAAAACATTTAACATTATATCAAAACATTTAACATTTAATATTAAATCAAAATTAAAGAGATAATGTACAACTTCTTTACTCTTTTTGATTAAATCAAAACAATACTTCACATGGGAGTCTTCCATAGGCCAAATGTAGATTGAAACCATCCAAAACTTAGATCAAAACATTTAACATTATATCAAAACATTTAACATTTAACATTAAATCAAAATTAAAGGGATAATGTACAACTTCTTTACTCTTTTTGATTAAATCAAAACAATACTTCACATGGGAGTCTTCCATAGGCCAAATGTAGATTGAAACCATCCAAAACTTAGATCAAAACATTTAACATTATATCAAAACATTTAAAACATTTAACATTAAATCAAAATTAAAGGGATAAATACATATAACTACTTCTTTACTCTTTTTGATTAAATCAAAACAATCAGAGGGGGTCTGAATCAAAAAAACAAAAAAGGGGCTGCCATAACCGGGAAACCAACCCAGAAGATGCTGCCCAATATCAGGAAGCCAATAGACATAGAGTGTTCAGAAGCACAGTGATTGCAAAACATGACAAAAGTTCAAAAAAGCTAAAGAGGACATGACATCAGGCTAGCTATCGATGTGTATAGGAGGATTCTCCTCCACAATTGGACAACTGTAGTCCTCCAGATCATCAGCTACTCCCCTAGAGTGTTGGGAGGAGCTCTCCAAAGAGGAAGAGGAGCCAAAGTCATCTTTGAGATTTTTCTCCACACAGGCCAAGCTGTCGCTGCTTGCGCCATCGCTGCTGGAGCTTGTCGAGCCGGATTTGACTGGAAGAGTTGCCGACTTCCTGGTGTCTTGGGGCTAATGGGTTGGGATGGTGGACTTTCTCCGTTGACTCCTAGAACTAGAGGCACCTTCATCTTGGGGCTGCTCCTGAAAAAATATAGAAATGGTTGCCGTAATTTGAGGTCTGACCATAGCGCTGGTGAAGTGGAATTGTGAAACACTGCTTACCAGAGGAGGGTGCCCACCTGTGTCATGGATTGAAAGAGTCGGGCGAGAGCCAGCACTCCTGCCCCCTCCACCCCTACCCCCACCTCCCCTTCTGCAACGCATCCGATGTCTACGCATGGGGTCTTCCATAGGCCAAATGTAGATTGAAACCATCAAAAACTTAGATCAAAACATTTAACATTATATCAAAACATTTAAAACATTTAACATTAAATCAAAATTAAAGGGATTTACATTTAAAACATTTAACATTAAATCAAAATTAAATGGATTTACATTAAATGTAGATGTAAATGGTATCCAAAAATTAGTTTTAAAAACTTTTTGATTATATCACAACATTACTTCACATGATTAATGTACTTCAACCATCCAAAACTTGGGTTTTAAAAACTTTTTGATTATATCACAACATTACTTGACATGCCATCCAATTGTAGTTCAACTATCCAATAAAAAAAAAAAAATATTATATCACATGTGCCAAATGTAGATTGAAACCATCCAAAACTTAAGTTTTAAAAACTTTTTGATTATATATCGTGCAACATTACTTCACATGCTATGCCAATTATAGTTCAACTATCCAATAGAAACATTTAACATTATATCACATGTGCCAAATGTAGATTGAAACCATCCAAAACTTAAGTTTTAAAAACTTTTTGATTATATATCGTGCAACATTAAAACATTAAACATTTAACATTAAATATCACATGCCAAATGTAGATTGAAACCATCAAAAACTTGAGTTTTAAAAACTTTTTGATTATATCATACATAACATTACTTCACATGCCATGCCAATTATAGTTCAACTATCCAATAAAAATGTTTAACATTATATCACATGCCAAATGTAGATTGAAACCATCCAAAACTTAACTTCTAATTTAACAAAAAATTATAGATCACAACATTACTTCACATGCCAAATGTACTTCAAGCATCCAAAACTTAAATTTTAAAAACAAAACAAATTATAACACATCATTACATAACATGCCAAATGTAGTTCAGAAGCAAAACAAAACTTAAATTTTAAAAACAAAACAAATTATAACACATCATTACATAACATGCCAAATGTAGTTCAAAAGCAAAACATTAATTTATAGAAGCAAAACATTAATTTAATAGATGACAACATTACTAGTAGTTCAATTATCCAAAACTTAAAAGTTTTAAAAACCAAACAAATTATATAACAACATTACTTCACATTCACATGCCAAAAGTACTAAAACCATCCAAAACTTAACTTTTTGGAACAAAAAAAATTATATTAACACTGTAATAAAATATGTCCAAAAATTGTAGATCTCATAAAATATGTCCAAAAATTGTAGATCTCACAAGTATCAAACTGTATCAAGTTATATATATATGACAGTGCATCTAGATAATATATAAAAAAGTAAATTTAAGACTATCTAAATCTTGAAATCAAATCTACAAATCATGTCCATCAAATAGAGATGGATGTAGTGTCTTTCCTATCAGAGTCTCAATCCACGCACTATCATGCGAAGCATGGGAAACCTGTACACAATGCACATGTACAAACATTAAAATTTGATGTTTTAAAAATGAGTGAGAATATATATAGAACTTCATGTAAAAAACAAAATATAAAAAAAAATCATGCAATACCTCATAAGGTTCCCTCTCCATTTGTTCACCTGCAACAAGTTTCACCCCCATGGGAACATCTGCAATGGTAAACTGTACAATATACATGTACAATTATATATATATATATATATATATATATATATATTAAAAAATTTCAAATGAAAATGCACGTGTACATATATAAACTTATTTTCAATAATATTAAAAAAAAGTTAGACAACTTGTTCAAATGGTTGAAATGGTGTGGATGTTCCTATCTCCGTCGCTAGAGTCCGTGGATTAAAGAAATCTTCTATAGGAACCTAAATTCAAAAAATTTAAAATAACTCAAGATATAGATATATATATCTCAATTTTTAATGGAACTTTTTGAGGTGGAATATATATATATATATATAACTTAAACATAAATTTTAAAAGTGAAAAACTGTCCATACTTGTGGCACATCTCCACAGGAAGTAGAAGGTACATCTCCCAAGGAAGAAGAAGGTACCGCCATCCCAAAAACATCGGATGGAATCGGAATCTGTTAAAACATTTTATCATTATATATACATACATGTACATGTGTGCACAATTATTTATTTTAAAAATATCACTTAAAAAACACTAACATTTGCCAACATATCTTGATGGTGAGACCCATCTGCATTGTTTGAACCAGAAGTCCCAAACGTGATATTAACATTTTCGTCATTCATCATGCGTGACAACTGCAAATGGTGTTTTAACATATAATGATACATTTTTGTTAGATTAATGTACATATAAATAAATGTATACATGTACATACACATGTATTTATTACAAATTGTACACATGTATACATGTTAAAATAATTGAACCCTAAGGTCATTAACACATACCGTTCCCGTGCCCTCTTCCTCATGAAGAATTAGGTCTTGAAAACCATTGCGACAATTCTTTGCATATATTTGGAGATCTTCAACATTCATGTTGTCAATCTCTTCATCTGTACAATACACAAAATTGGCACGTGCATTTTCACGTGCTCTTTATTGATTTAGACAAACATCGACTCCACCCAATCCACTGTAAACATCGTCGATCATGACATCCCTTGCTTCTCGACTTATTTGAGAAGTCGCATCCATATCTGACCACAGAGTTTTGACCCGAAAAGGTCGACTCACCAATGGCGACTCAGGGCGAGGTAACTCCACATCTCTCTTAGCACCCTTACGGTCATACAATCGACCTTTCCCCGGACCAAAAAATTCTGACGGAAGGTCATTGTATTTGGGTTTCATATTCAAAAAAAAAATCTTCGTAAAACAATTGTGCAAAATAAACAAGAACCTCTTCGTTCCATGGGAGCCTTCCATAGGCCGCAAGGTGCCTATCATACAAATAGTGAGCTATATTTGGGTGCTTGAAATATTGCACCTTCAACATTTTTCTTTTTGGCCCTTCCTTGAAATTAAACATTGACTTCGCCATATTTTTTGTAACTCTTTGTTTTACATCCTCCCATTTATTGGGACCCATTACTGTTTTCTTTCTCTTTCTCATCACTTCTACAAATGTATCAGTCGTTGGCCCAAGATTTTTGTACACATTTACAATTTCACCCAATGAATGTGTAACTATTTGAAGGCTTCGTCGACTCTAAGCAGGTAGAGTCAAAGCCACGAGACCTCTCCACAATTTTGCATGAATTTTTTCACACCTTTGTAAGGTGCATTGCGTCATGTTGGTTTCCCATGGTATATCAGAAATATCAGCTGGATAAGTTGTGGTGGGTAGACAACCTTCTTCTTTAATGTAGCGTTCTGCCCTGCATCTATTTTGACCAATATTTGGAACATTTTTAGCCTCTACATCAATATATATGAAATTTTGTATATTAGAAAAAACACATGTAAACAATTTTTTATAAATTCAATGAAAAAAATATTGAAATTGATGGCTACCTCAACCTGGTTGGTTAGCATCTTCTCCACCCTCAAACTGTTGAGACCCAGAATGACCCTGCTGAGAACCAGCACCACCAGCCATTGATTGGCCTCCGGGGGAATAAATATCACCACCTTCACGCAACCTGCTACCACTCATTGATGGCCCTCTAAGGGGATTTGAGCCACCACCAACCTCTCGAGATGAGAGAGAAGCTTCATAAACAAATACGAATTTATAATCAATTGAAAAATACATTCATGTGTACATATAAATACATGTACGTATTCATTGATTAAATTGCGTGAACCATACCACGAATGGGTGAACCATAGGCATGCTCCATGGATGGAGTGGAGACTCTTCTCTTCTTAGCTCCTAAAAAATAAAAAATTAAACTTATTAACAACTAATTTGACCCACAAAGTTAATAAAAAATCAATTCTATATGTACACACATGTATGGAGATTTAAGATTATATTTAAATACCATGAACATCTCCCGATACCTGATCCCCCATATGGGATTCTATTGATCTCCGTCATTCATACTTCATGATATATATATCTATTGGTGGACATTTACACAAAATAAATCTCAGAAAATTAATGTAATTTAGTGTACGCAAATTATGTAGAACACAACTTTCAAAGCACTAATTGATGTGTGAAACTCAATTTAAGCAAAAAAGAAATTATAAAAATGATAAGTTCACCAAATTGCACTTTACATGGTGGGAGCACACTTGGTATAAATTTGAAAAAAACACATGGTCATTAAAAAAGAAGTGAAACTGCATTTAAACAAACTCCATTTAAAAAAAAAAATGTTGAAGGCACCGCATTTTAATTTTATAAAAATGTGAAGTTCACCACTTGTTGCAAATGTGAAGTTCACCAAGTTGTGTTTTACATGGTGTCGTGGGAGTACACTTGATATATAATTGAAAAAAACACATGGTCATTAAAAAATACACATTTATAAGTACACAACACACACATATCCAAGATATGTTACAATGTCCATCAATAAATTTTGAAGGAGAGTGTTTCAACACTAATTCATCTTTCAGAGCTGAATCTTGAATTTTTGAAGAAGAGCATCTCAAAACCAATTCATATTTGAGAGATGAATCTTGCGTTGGCATTGTTCTATATAATTCTAATTCATCTTTGATATATGAATCATGAATTGGCATTGCCCCACGCAATAGATTAGAAAATGTATTACTCACATTTGTACAATGCCTTATACTAACAAATTGAAATTGGCTAACAATATTGTTTGCTATTCCATGCAGTTCTTTTAGCCTCTCCTTCTTAACTTGATCCATACTCCATCGATGTTCCCAGGCCTTCTATCAATCCAATATAATATGCCTCGTATTTTGTTGTTCTTCCCGGTATATTCATTTTCCTTTGGATGACTTTGCTAGTCGCAATATTGGAAAGCACATATGTAATCACTACTTCCCTGGATTGGGATAGCAACAAACTTATATGCATAATTTCCATTTTTCAACCATATTTAATGGTTTTCTTATCCCTGAAAAAAAAATCAATAAAAAAAATATATATGACATGAGAGAAAGGACACAAGATCATGAGGTAAATGACATGTGCATGGTTTATCTTAAAGTTTGACTTAAAAAGTTTATGGTCTACAATTCACATCTAAAATTAATTGGAGAAAGCCTTTAGTTTGTGGGAGAAATGACACATGTACACAGTTTACCTTAAAGTGGTTGTGTTTTATGGATATCAAAATGAAGAACTTCTATTTCGATCTATTCCAGAGATTGACTGTAGGGGCATTTACTAGATATGTCACCTTTCATAAAATATGAGATCCAGAGGCTACCTGGCCCTTTACAAACTCTGCCTATAGAACTTGTAGAAGTTAAGAAATTTACATTGACAAATTTACTTGTGAGAAATTTACATTGACAACATATAGAGATTCAACTAGGCTTGTGAAAAGTACAAATGGACAATGTATAATTCTACTTAGAAGAGTCTTTGGTTTAATGGTTAAGCAAGAAAGAGTCGTTACTTTCTCTATCTAGAGTAGAAGTGGAATACATAGTAGTTACTTCTTTTTGAGTGTTTTGGATGAAATGGGCTCTACAAGTTATTAAGGTAAATTTATTTTTGAGTGAGTAGAAGTGGAATACATAGTAGTTATTTATTTTTGAGTGTTTTGGATGAAATGGGCTCTACAAGATATTAAGGTAAGGTAAATTTATTTTTGAGTGTTTTGGATGAAATGGGTTCTAGAAGATATTAAGGTAAATATATATATATCTATTAAGTGTTTCAATAGAAGTGTAATAATAATTTCAAAAATAAAATATTCTACTTCCTTCAATCACTATTTACATATCATCATAAAGTACCACTTTCTCACACAACAAGTCTTTGAGAAACTAGTGAAGATGGAATACATGCCCACAAAGCCTCTTGTTAGAGAAGCATTTGAATATGTGAGAAACAAATTAGGAATAGTTCTTGTAAATTATCTTGTTAGAGAACCATTTGAACATGTGAGAAACAAATTAGGGATAGTTATTGTAAATTATTGTCACTTATTTGACTTCAAAAGAAGAGCCTATGAAATTGAGTGCAATATCTATGTGGGAGAGTACACAATATCTAAGGGGGAGAATAGATATAAGGAAGGAATAAAAAGAGTAACAAAAAGCATATGAGTGTGTCAATAATTTGAAGTAGTCAAGAAAGATAATAAAGGACCATCAAAATTGAGTGAATGTCTATATGATCAAGTGTCAATAATTTGAAGTAAAGAAAGATAACAAAGGACCATCAAAATTGAGTGAAATATCTATATTATTTTGTCAATAATTTGATAATTTGAGGTAGTCAAGAAAGATAACAAAGGACCATCAAAATTGAGTGCAATATCTATGTGGGAGAGTACACAATATCTAATAGGGAGAATACAATATAAGGAAGGAATAAAAAGAGTAACAAGAAGCATATGATTGTGTCAATAATTTGAAGTAGACAAGAAAGATAACAAAGGACCATCATCAAATTCAAATTGAAATATCAAGTATTCTTCTTCATGAAGAAGAGAATTAACTAGGTTCATCATTTAAAGGGTTAATTTTTTAATGAAACAATTTATGAATAATATGGAATGAATCATTGTACATTATGATAAATATTGTATTTAAATGACATTTGATCTATGAATAAAAGATAAAATGGGATCATCTCTTCATATATATGTGTGTAAGAGAGAAATAAAAATAAAAGGTAATTCCACCAAGTCTAAAGGAGCATGTCCTAATACATTAAATTATGTTTGGTTTCTAGAAGCATTAATCTTGAAGAGTCATGAGATCCACATTTTGACCATACTATTTGCAAGTTAAAGGAGCATGTCCTAATACATTATTATGTTTGGTTTCCATCATACTATTTGCAAGTTCTACATGAAGATATGTAGTCTAATAACTATACAGTATAGCCCATGTAACATATAATGGCCTTTGACAATATGAGAAAAGAGTAAAAAAAACAGAGAGGCCTCCCAACAGAGTTCCACCTGTTCATCAACGTAAGCAACATAATATCGGAAGTGAAACAATGACACCACTGAACATATGTGAATTTAGATATTAAATTGACATTTATTTCAAATGACATGTGCATGGTTTATCTTAAAGTTTTACTTAAAAAGTTTATGGTAGAATTCACATCTAAAATTAATGGGAGGAAGCCTTTAGTTTGTGGGAGAAATGACACATGTACATAGTTTACCTTTAAGTCGTTGTGTTTTATGGATATTAAAATGAAGAAGTTCTATTTAGATCTATTCCATAGATTGTTTGTAGGGGCATTTACTAGATATGTCACCTTTCATAAAAGATGAGATCCAGAGGATACCTGGCCCTTTGTAGACTCTGCCTATAGAACTTGTAGAAGTTAGGAAATTTACATTCACAAATTTACATTCACAAATTTACTTGAGAAATTTACATTGACAACATATAGAGATTCAACTAGGCTTGTGAAAAGTACAAGTGGACAATGTATAATTCTACTTATAAGAGTCTTTGGTTTAATGGTTAAGAAAGAAAGAGTCGTTACTTTCTCTATCTAGAGTAGAAGTGGAATAAATAGTAGTTACTTATTTTTTAGTGTTTTGGATGAAATGGGCTCTACAAGATATTAAGGTAAATTTATTTTTGAGTGAGTATAAGTGGAATGTACATAGTAGTTACTTATTTTTGAGTTTTTTGGATGAAATGGACTCTACAAGATATCAAGGTAAATTTCTTTTTGAGTGAGTAGAAGTTGAATGTACATAGTAGTTACTTTTTTTTGAGTGTTTTGGATGAAATGGGCTCTACAAGATATTAAGGTAAGTTAAATTTCTTTGAATGTTTTGGATGAAATGGGCTCTACAAGATATTAAGGTAAATTTCTTTTTGAGTGTTTTGGATGAAATGGGCTCTACAAGATATTAAGTTAAATTTCTTTTCGAGTGTTTTGATGAAATGGCTCTACAAGATATTAAGGTAAATTTTTGAGTGTTTTGGATGAAATGGGCTCTACAAGATATTAAGGTAAGTTAAATTTCTTTGAATGTTTTGGATGAAATGGGCTCTACAAGATATTAAGGTAAATCTATATATCTATTAAGTGTTTCAATACAAGTGTAATAATAATTTCAAAAATAAAATATTCTACTTCCTTCAATCACTATTTACATATCATCATAAAGTACCACTTCCTCACACACCAAGTCTTTGAGAAAATAGTGAAGATGGAATACATACCCACAAAGCCTCTTGTTAGAAAAGCATTTGAATATATATGTGAGAAACAAATTAGGAATATTTCTTGTAAATTATCTTGTTAGAGAACCATTTGAACATGTGAGAAACAAATTAGCGATATTTCTTGTAAATTATTGTCACTTATTTGACTTCAGAAGAAGAGCCTATGAAATTGAGTGCAATATCTATGTGGGAGAGTACACAATATATAAGGGGGAGAATACAATATATTTTACTTCAAAAGAAGAGCCTATGTAATTGAGTGCAATATCTATGTGGGAGAGTACATAATATATAAGGGGGAGAATAGATATAAGAAAGGAATAAAAAGAGTAACAAAAATCATATGATTGTGTTAATAATTTGAAGTAGTCAAGAAATATAACAAAGGACCATCAAAATTGATGACGGGGTAAACCCACAGTCCCGGTTTTCACATTATTTCAATCTCAATCTGTGTATAAAGTGCCTCCAATTCTTTTCCCGGCAACCAATTCCACCAATTGGTAAACTTACTCTACACTGATTTCTTGAACTGGAAATTTAACTATACATGTGATATTTCAATATCTCAATCTTTGATTGAGATATTAAATTACTTTCCCCTTGGATTTACGAACCCTCAAGCATATAACATACTCCTTTGATAATCTCACCCTTGCATCCTTTTCATAGCGCGTCGAGACTATATCTCACCCTTCCTTCATAGGTTAAAACCCTTTCTTGCATATAATATGCCACCTTGCTAAAACCCAATTCAATAAGGCCTAACAATTAGATTGAAGCCAATCCGTATTAAACCAAACGATCCTATATTAAAGGTTGGGTCCCACCTACTCAGTTCAATTCCTTACAACTTGACCCCCTTTCCCTTTTTATGTATTTGAATGTTAACACAAGGTTTGGCCACATAAATATAAATAAACTTTTGTCAATGTAAAAAACTGCACATACCTCTGTTGAACCTTAGTTAAGATAACCATAGTTGATGTATATACACATGGACCTAGCGCTAATGGCCTACCACATCCAACGACGAACAACACATCGCACTGCTTCAGGTGATCCGATGCCCTCAACCAAATCTCGCGCGACCTATATGCATGAGCTTTAACTCGCAATGAGAGTGGTTTTTCAAAACCCCTTAAGGCCATGTGTCAGCCTATGACATTGATCGCATCCAAATGGGGAATATAGCTTACCGCCTTTGTACCTCGCGATATACTGCGAGGTTCAACTCTAGACCACGTTCACCATTTATACTCCATGTTCCGGTTACTTCTCTAACCTCATGATTCCATCAATGCTATTCACGTTGTTTTCCTTCGCCTTTTAACCACGATTCATTTTACTCCAGATGTATGGCTGATCTCTCCTTCGCAAGGTTCGATAAATCCACAACTGAATCTTACACGCAGAACTCCGATCAACCTTCGCCTTAATTGACGATGCAGGCCCCTCCAAGGTCATGCTCCACATTCCTAGGCCATCATCCTTTTATATGGGATCTCACCCAATTCCCAATGAACCCTTTCCTTAATGAGGATTCAATACTTAGCACAGGCCCATTGCCAGATTTTAACACACATAAATGAACTGAATTATCCTTTCGGTCTCGGCTAGTCTTCTACACAGTCTATGTAACTAATCCCGGGGTTCTTATTCGTCCTTCTACACAAATATTCCTATTATAGATTGTACAGAGTTCTATCACTCTACTCATATCCTTTCTTATGGGATTCGAACTTCAATTACACAAAAATCGATCATAATTCATCAAGAGCTCATATATTCACACAGGATTTAAATCGACAAGGACAAAAATGTACTAAAACATTTCTTATTTACACAATGAATTAACTTACAATCCTTTTAACTGACCAGATCTTTGATTAATTGGCCTTCTCCTCTACTCTGTCTCCACTACAGTCCTATGCAGCCTATGAAGTTCTCTATGCAAGTCCCTGTGCAGGTCTATCAACTCTGTCACGGAGGTTTATTTTTATATCAACTACAATGAATCGATTCAAATTTCTCGATGACTCACAAACTCTTCAAATTCCTACAGTTCCAAATTAGACTAATGCTCTGACAGAAAGAGACGGTCTTCCTTTTCCTATGCCCACTAATCATCCGAGAAGTTACATTTTTCCCTCTAATTAACTAAAATAACTCAATTATGAATATTTACATTGGGAAACAAAACATGAGACCCCCTTTTACATTTATTTATGGACAAAGGTTGTTTTGAGCCTAATGCCCCTGCATCAAAAATTGAGTGCAATATCTATATGATCAAGTGTCAATAATTTGAAGTAGTCAAGAAAGATAACAAAGGACCATCAAAATTGAGTGCAATTTCTATATGATATCTATATGATCAAGTGTCAATAATTTGAAGTAAAGAAAGATAACAAAGGACCATCAAAATTGAGTGCAATATCTATATGATATCTATATGATCAAGTGTCAATAATTTGAAGTAAAGAAAGATAACAAAGGACCATCAAAATTGAGTGCAATATCTATGTGGGAGAGTACACAATATCTAAGGGGGAGAATACAATATACGGAAGGAATAAAAAGAATAACAAGAAGAATATGATTGTGTCAAAATTTTGAAGTAGTCTTGAAAGATAACAAAGGACCATCATCAAATTCAAATTGAAAGATCAAGTAGTCTTCTTCATGAAGAAGAAGCATTAACTAGGTTCATCATTTAAAGGGTTCATTTTTTAATGAAAAAAATTATGAATAATATGGAATGAATCATTTTACATTATGATAAAATATTATATTGAAATGACATTTTATCTATGAATAAAAATAAAATGGGATCATCTCTTCATATATATATATATGTGTGTAAGAGAGAAATAAAAGCAAAGGTAATTCCAATTAAGCTTCAAAGGGAGCATGTCCTAATACATTAAATTATGTTTGGTTTCTAGAAGCATTAATCATGAAGAGTCATGAGATCCACATTTCGACCATACTATTTTCAAGTTAAAGGAGCATGTACTAATACATTATTATGTTTGGTTTCTAGAAGCATTAATCATGAAGAGTCATGAGATCCACATTTCCATCATACTATTTGCAAGTTCACATTTCCATCATGCTATTTGCAAGTTCTATGTGAAGATATGTAGTCTAATAACTAATTAGCAATTTGTGATGTCCTAATACATTATTATGTTTGGTTTCCATCATACTATTTTCAAGTTCTATATGAAGATATGTAGTAAAATAACTATATAGTCTAGCCCATATAACATATAACAGCCTTTGAAAGTATGAGCAAAGAGTCAAAAAACAGAGAGGCCTCCCAACAGAGTTCCACTTGTTCATCAAGGTAAGCAACATAATATCGGAAGTGAAATAGTGACACCATTGAATATATGTGAATTTAGAATGATTTCAACTCTTTTTTCAAAGGAGAAAAAACCCTGTTTCATATATTAATAACAATTCATATACAAAATCCTCTTGATATAACCATAACAAGTTATCAAGTATAAAAGATCAGACTATGTCTCATACAAAAATACGTTATAGCAATATAAAAGACAATATGTAGTCACATTACATAAATACATTATAGCAGTATAAAAGAAAATATGTAGTCACATTACAAAAGATCAGATTCTGTCTCATACAAAAATACATTACAGTAGTATAAAAGAAAATATGTAGTCACATTACAGTAGTAGATCATTCTAGTTCAATCATTCCAGCATTGAGGAATCGAGAGAAGGCTCAGTAACGGCATAAGCTTAACAGTGGTGGTAAACTTCCATGCACAAGGCGAGAATAAGCTAGAGCTGATGAAATTGATGGATCCATGGGAACAGTAACAACTACAACAACCGAATGCATATCATACTACCATAAATTCAACATACACCTTACAAAAAAAGGTAATGAAATTTAAATTATAATTAACAACATAGATGCTTTGTTTGGAATTTTGGGGTTTCTCGTTCCCACTTGGTTGTAAAGACAAAATTTCTATAGCAATGAGTGCCTTGACTTCTACATGACACCAATCAACTCAAATTAAAACCAAGAATTCCAAAAGGCGCATTTGCAGTAACAGTCCAAAGTTAGCATAGAAAATGAAATCCCTATATACGCAACTGAACCCCCAAATCTAATGGACTCCCATGAAGCTGAGGGTTACTTCTTACACGTGGAAGGGAAGTGGAGTGTGATTCAGGGCCGCAAAAGAGGTGGGCTTGCATGGCAGTGCCGATCAGAAAAAGAGTGGTCAACAGTCCAGTGAGGCTTCTTCTAGCAAGGTGGCAGCCACCAAGTGGTGGAGAACCAGAAGATGAGACCAAGAAGTAGCTGTTCCCTGGAACTTGTGATTCAAGAGAGGTCACCAAGTGGAAATTTTATGTTTCAACGAGGTTTTTTCATTTCAATAAGGTGCCTTTTTCAACAGTGCCCTCAAATATGTGGGACTGACTTAGGAATCCAAGCATCATCTTAACAAGCAAGACATTAGTGATACCAAAGTTGTCGAAAACAATCTATATGAAAAAAAATAACACTTCTTACACATGGAAGGGAAGTGGAGTGCGATTCGGGGCCGCAAGAGAGGTGGGCTTGCATGGCAGCGCCGATCAGAAAAAGAGTGGACAACAGTCTAGTGAGGCTTCTTCTAGCAAGGTGGCAGCCACCAAGTGGTGGAGAACCGAAAGAGGAGATTGAGAAGTAGCTGTTCCCTGGAACTTGTGATTCAGGAGAGGTCACAAAGTGGAAATTTTATGTTTCAACGAGGTTTTTTCATTTCAACAAGGTTCTTTTTTCAACAGTACTCTCAAATATGTGGGACTGACTTAGGCATCCAAGCATCATCTTAACAAGAAAGATATTAGTGATACCAAAGTTGTCGAAAACAATTTATATGAAAAGAAGAACACTTCTTACACGTGGAAGGGAAGTGGAGTGTGATTCGGGGCCACGAGAGAGGTGGGCTTGCATGGTAGCGCCGATCAGAAAAAGAGTGGACAATAGTCCATTAAGGCCTCTTCTAGCAAGGTGGCAGCCACCAAGTGGTGGAGAACCGTAAGAGGAGACCAAGAAGCAATTTTTCCCTGGAACTTGTGATTCAAGAGAGGTCACAAAGTGGAAATTTTATGTTTCAACGAGGTTTTTACATTTCAACAAGGTTTTTTTTCAACAGTTCCCTCAAATATGTGGGACTTACTTAGGCATCAAAGCATCATCTTAACAAGCAAGACATTAGTGATACCAAAGTTGTTGAAAACAATTTATATGAAAAAAAAGAACATTTTGGACTTGGCATGACATGCACTAGGGCTAATTAGTACTAAATGGAACTTGGTTATTGTCACCATAATTGGTAATGAATAATTCATGCAGATTTCATGTGAATCCCATTGATAAAGGTGCAGAGGAGAAGGAGAAATACCTGGTATTTCGCTCGCTTGACGTCGCCGTAGATAATCACAACAGAGCGGACGGAAGCAGCCCCAAACCAGCAACAACACCGCAATAGATCACCGAACAAAACAACAACACAAAAACGCGCGAAGAAACAGAGCAAAGAAACATAGACACGGGAAACAAATGAACTTCGAGGGCAATATATTTATAAGAACTAGTTCGGCCAAACTTTTTTAAGAGTAAAAGTTTGGCCAAGCTATTGCCAAAAAAAAAAATTCACCCTTGATTCTCACAAAAGTGTAACCCAACTTCACATTTCCGCCCTTATTCAAGGGGATATTTAGAGTTTTGTTTGATTTAGTGTATATTAATCTAAGCTTACAAAATTTGGTTCAATTTAATTTAATATCTAAAGAAAATAAATTAGTTACTATGCCAATAAGTGTGTCTATTTTGGAATAGGACATCCAATATTTTAATTTAATTATCAATAATTATTAGATGGAAAGTAGGGATTTAACCTCCATGGAATGCATGGTAGGGATATAACCTCCATGGAAAACCCATGGAAGGGTTGAGATTTATCTCAAAGGTAGTTATGCCTTTTTGTTTTTCAATTTAATTTTAAAAAATGTGATGTCCACATGTGTCATATATTATGTTTTCTTGTTAAATTACTTTTAAAATGTATATATGTTTAATACACATATTCATTATAACAATGATAATAATAATAATAATAATAATGAAGTTATAATTTAGTTAATTTTTATGATTTTTTTTTAATCTTGCAATGTGAGATGTATGATGAGGTAAGTGTCTTGATGTTCATCATGAATTGATGTCGACATTTACTAGTTATTCAATTTATTGGATGTCTATCATGAATTCATTTACCAAAAATTTAATTTATATGATTGTGCTAGTATAGTCTTTTTACATAAATTTAAACAAATAAGTGCATAAATTTTGGTTGGTAATTTTGCATTTTTATCTTATTATACTTACCTATTCTTGTCTTAAAAAATGCATAAATGTTGGTGGTGAGTGACTCTTGGTAATTATGCCCATTTACATGTGATTCACACCTATTTTAATGAAAATACTTAGTTGAATTATGATGGGAAATAATTCTTGTTAAATATGTTTTAAGATGTGAAATTAAATCTTTAACTATTTAAATTCTTAGGTGTATAAAACAATACCTCGATATATATTAGGTTTAGTATATACCAGTAACAACCTTGTTTTGCTGAAGTAAAAATAATAAATTTTGACAATAATCAATTCTGATAAAAACATTTTCTTAAAGGGATTATGTATATGAGAATGTTTATAGGCAAATCCTCTACTCCCTAATGCAAATCCTCTAATGTGTGGTCGGAATACATCATGATGTTCTACTGAGTAAAAATGTCAATTTAGTTGGAGGATGAGCTCATCGGGGTCAATTAGAAGAGCTTGAATACACGAGCTAAATGGTGGAGTATTTTGGTCATTTTGGCAACCCATCGAGAAGAGCTTGAATCCATGGGCTATAAATGAAATATTTTGAGATTCACTTTGGTACCCATCAAATTTGGTTAATGGTTGATGAGCTCATCGAGGGTCAAGAAGAGCTTGATTCCACTGATACCCTTAAAATATTTTGATGTTGTTAATCCATCAATTTTTACCACTAGCGGAATATGGCCTGATAACCCAACAACATTGACGGATAGCTGATCAGATCATCGTGGTCAACATGAGTTTGAATCCATCATCTATATGTGATGGACTCATTGTAGTCAACCAAAAGTAGGGAGGTATGGCTGATCAGATCATCGTGGTCAACATGAGTTTGAATCCATCATCTATATGTGATGGACTCATTGTAGTCAACCAAAAGTAGGGAGGTATATTTCATTGGTGGATTGGTAACATGTTTTGGATTGGCAAATTTTGGGGTTTTAATAATTTGCGATGAAACCTTTTAAATTTTGGAAATTGTGTATATGGGTGATTTATCAATTTAATGATGGTTTTAATTAAATGTATCATATTATTATTTTAATTATATTATATGAATTTAAATACCTTATATTGATAATTAAATATTGATTTAATTAAATATAAGGTGATTAGATTTTGGTACTAGGGGTGAAAGTTTTCAAATGATCATATCTTTATGATTTAGAATTCAGTTTTAATGAGATTTATGTTTTTAAAAGACTTTCAATCAGAAAAGGTTGATGGTTATTTTAAAGAAGAGTTTTGATTTAATTAAAAAGATGAAAAATCGATACCCAATACCTTCCTCAATACGGTATAGAATGGATTGAGTATATTACATAACGATTCTACAACATAGTACAAACACTAGAACTATATGGGCTAGATAGAGAACGAGAAGGTAGTTTATTAGAGTTTTATTTCAAACATTAGACTTAGAAGGGCCAAGAAATAAACAACAAGGATATATTTCCCAAATTATTGGGCTTAGAATTCAGCTAATATGGATTAGAGGTAAATCACAAAGAAATGTTTTTAGAGAAAGGAGTATTGTAGTAAGATTGTACAACACGGGAACCCATATAATTGCATATAGTAGAAAGGTTGCATAGAAATAAGATTGACAGAAAAATAATTTCATATGGTTCATGACATATGTGAAAAATCTATTTTTGAGACAATATTGCTATTTGTTATGAATGAGGAAATTTAGCAGATTATTGATTACCAAAGTTGTGAAGGATATAGCTAGTATGGCTCCTAGATTTCCCCTAAACAACTCAATAGAATGATAATTGTAGAAGAACATGGTCAAGTGATTCAACTATAATTATGAGGGGGAATATATCAAATTACATATTTTTATTTTATATGTTTTCCTCAAGTTTTGAAAATGTAGTTACATATTGAAAAATAAGAGCATATGAATGAAAAAATTGCAAGAATTTAAGAAACCTAGAATGCGTTGAACTGATAACTATTATGAAAATGATTTGATAGGTGTATATAGACATTTTGGATGCATACAATGACAAATTAGAATACATATAGCATGAATGAAGACTCAAAGTATTATTCTCTTATAAGATTAGTATGATGGTTGATTGGGATTAATGATGAACATGTAACTGGGTACGAGTTGATAATATGGTTGGAGAAGCTAATAAGGATGATGTATATAATCTTGTTGAGACATGGATATGGATAATAACATGTTAATTGAGAGGTTGGTAAAGTGGAATGCAATAACCCTCCCTAAGGTACTAGTTGATCAAGTTCCATCTAATAGATTATCGATATCCATGGAGGTATGGTTTTGGTATGCTCAAAATATTAAGGGGGATTTGGTAATAATTCTATTAATTATAAAATATAATATAAAAAATGGTATGAATGCATGAATGACAAGTAAATCAAGAGTTTGTATTAGCTATTCTCTAGGCGATGGTAGTGGTCATTTGAAAATTCTATGTTACTTGGAATAAATGATTTCTTATTGTTAATTTCAATATGAAAGAGGGAAACATGTTATGTTTATTCTTTTGCAACATGCCATTGAAATGACTAGAATCTCTCATAATGAAGGAAAATATTGCATTTAATATACGAACGTGAGTCATGAGAAAAAAAAATGTAGGCAATGCAAAATCATGTTAGTATGCATAATTTAGGTCTTGTTTGAGTACATGTTTGAGTGCATAATGTGAATGAATGTTTATGAATATGCATATGAAATGGATGGATAAGAAACTAAAAGGATAGAATTGGGACTAACTAGTGACTGAGATCATGCTAGAGGCTACTAAATATTACAAATAGGGAGAAATTTGCATGTTGATGTATTCACATATGGATGGACTACATGAAATATTTGAATGAGTAAGCAGATGTATGAAACAATGAAGAAAAAAAATAAGTATTCTCACATTGTTAGATTAGATTTCATCTATTGCCTTAAAATATTACTACAAAAGACTAATATCTTCAATACTAATATGGTTTTTAAAGTATGTATGTTGTGTTAAATCACGGGCTAGGTCCTAGAGGAAATGAATATCCTAGATAATAGTAACTAGTCAAGGAAAATGGAGAAAAGTTGTTGGGAATTCAAAGCAAGGAAAAGTAATTAGTGGGGTAAAACCCTTAACCCTCTTCCTTACTCATGTTTTATGAGGGACGAAAAAATTATATAAGCCTAAGAATGTTAATGAAATCCAAAAGAGAAATCAATTGAGTATGAGAATTTTTCTAATATATGTATCTAGAGAAATGCTTAGAAAGGTGCATGCAAATATGACAAGGAATGTCAAATATTGAATGAGGATTTAAAAGTGTTGAGGAACATGCTTTATGATTGGATTGATAAGGTGATGTGCTTATGAATTTTCTATGTGATTAGGAATGGTTGAAGATGATGGTGATTATATTCCTAACAAACTCATGCAAAGGAAAAAGGGAACAAATGCATGATGGAAGGATGATGAAGGGAACATGTTTTTCTTATAAATTTAATATTGAAGACCACTCATTTAAGTAGGATATAAGGTAAGGAAGTGCCTTAAGTCATACAAAGAACCTTGAGGAAAATGAAAAGAGAATGCATGTCAAAGAATTCTAAAGAAAGAGCTAGATGAACTCCTTGAGAAATCATTAGCTAAGTTTTCATAGTGATGCTAGCCTTATGAGTACAAAAAATCAACCAATACCAAGCAAAATGGTAAAGGAATTAGATAAGAATTAATTTTTGGTATGTTTATATATTTTTTATATGTTTTCACTGTGTGTATTGCATAAATTCCCAAAAGGGGTATGGTCAAGAAAAAAATATTTAAACACATAATATTTGGTAAAATATTAGAAATTTGTTCAAGTTGTCCTAATGGATAATAATATATCAGCGACTAATACAATCATAGGTCAAAGAGAATTTATGGTGTATAATGTGTTGGATGAATGTGAATGATTCTAAGATTGCTAGTAAGGAAAATTAATACAAATTATGACTATTCCGATATGTAAATGTGTTCCTATATGAAATACTCAATGAAATATGATAACGATATAGTTACATTTGATAAAATGATTATTTCTAAAAATTTAATGATTTATGTATTTAATGAATTGAATGCATGCATGCTAGTGTAGGACAAGCTCTAGGATGATTGGGTATGATGTAAAAAAATAATTGGTAATGCTTATGAGAAGATACTAAGTGTTAATGTGAGTGGTGTAAATCCCCCACTCCCATAGAAAATAAAGTGGAAAAAAAGTTTATATCTTAAAAAATATGAGATGGATATCTCACTGGAGAGAGTGAATATAAAATTCTCATGCCGAGATAGTATGATTTGCTATCATGAGAAAATTGATTTATATATGATTTTTTTTGGATGGTGTGAAGATACTGGATTAATATGAAATGGAATGATAGATTTTTTTCGTTTGTATGGCTTGTAGTTGAATTGACCATGTGTGATATTGGATTAATATGAAATGGAATGATAGATTCCTTTCATTTGTATGGCTTCTAGTTGAATTGACCATGTGAGATATTGGATTAATATGAAATGGAATGATAGATTACTTTCATTTATATGGCTTCTAGCTGAATTGACCATGTGATTCTTTTGAAGCCAATTTATTGGCTATTGTAAATGATATATTAAAAGGATTTTACGGATAAGAAAATAATATTATGTGGCTTAGATTATAGGTATAATATCTTGGGTATTTTATAGAATGTAATCTAGGAATAAGGATAGGAATATTATTACCTACGAAGAACCAAAAAAAATTATGATTGAAAAATTTAGAATATATTTCATGAGAATTGTATTTTTGTTTTTCGGCAAACAATTTAGATCATATTAACAAATATGAAGTACATAGAGTACAAGAAAATAAGCATGAAGAACCACAACCCATAGGTGCCACATCACGATGTATAAATGAGAACATATCCCCTTGTAAGGGGAAACCATATAGTCTGTTGGAGAAGTAGAGTTTTAGATTCATCATCACAAATGAGAAAAAAAATACAAAATCACAAAGGTTGGGAAGAGCTATATTTAGAGCCTACATCTACTCTTGTTCTAGCATCTAGCTATGAGAGAGACTAGAAATGAAACATACCAAACATAAACAAGATGATTTGGTGCCACATAAGCTGAAGGAAGCATAGACAGTCAAGTTGAGGTATCTCCATGTAAGACAGAGTGAGCATGGATACTCTTCCACTGAGCTTTTCCACCATTGATTAGGTCTATAATGTCAACATTTCCAAGGCCAGAAGGGTGGGCTTCAGGTTTTTCTTCCATTATGTAGTAGCCAAACGGACTTGGATGATGGGGAGAGGACTTGTCATCACTGAACTACATATCCATGGGATGGACAAAGATTTCCAATGAACTATGTTCCGAGGAGTAGCTCCAAGAACTATCGTAGATGGTCGATAGTGAAGAAGAGCGAAGAAGAATGGATGCAAAATCCAACGGGTTTGGGGAGGATTAGGTTGGAATTTATGGAATGAAGGAAATGCCAATGTCATAGGAGACACGACAAAGGGAGGAGTAGAAATGGTTGATGTGGGTGCTATATTATGCAATCCTACCAGTAGCAATGGTGTGATCCCTTTCATGACTCTAGAAGAAGTGAGGAGATTATAGAGAACCCAGACAGTAGACCTCCCCTAGGAACCACCTCACATTTCATGTTAGTCACTTTTTTTCAAATGTTAGCATGGATATAAGGGTTAAAAAGAGAAATTTCATCTTCCATGGCCTCCATGACGAACTTGACAGTGCTCCCTAATCATTATTACAAATTGGAAGCCGAGGAAGTTAGAAGGAGGAATAAGAGTAGCAGGAGCTGAGGGAGGGGAGCATCTAGGAGTGCAGGGTTAGGAATGGAGTAGGATGACCCAGTAAAAATTAAGGATACATTCAATCATCTACATGGTGAGAAACATTAAAACATATAAGGTGGTGGTGGATGAGCCTAAGCATGTGAGTACATAACAAGGGATGATTTAATTTGAAGCATGATAAAAGTTGAACAGACCTTAGGAGAGTGAATTCTAGGTAGAAGGAAAGTTCAACCTGAGCACGAGTAGGTGGGTGGGCTTGTGTAAGAACCCGAATCCAGGGCTCATCAGAATTGTATGTTTTGATACACAAGAAATCATGAATTTATCCAAGAAGGATAGATAAGGGTTGTAAATTAGTAGGTTGATGAACAAGACCACTCTAGTTACATTCTAGCTCTATGGCATGTCTTGATTACCATAAATAATGTGAACTAAACCCTATCATAACAAGAAAAATAAATTCGTTAGATATAAGACTCCATGCATAATAACATGTAAATTATATTAGAGAAACTGAGAGGGATGACTTCGATATAATAACCTAACAATAGTTTTGATATTCCTATGCAAGGAAGCCTCAATTAGGTAGATTAATTAAAGGAATATGCAATAAAGAGTATATTTTTTGAAACTAAAGGTGTGAGTGACTTCAAAGAAGAGGATGCGTGAATGAACTAATTGGGAAAATATTATGTCGTATGATCATTGAGATCATGAGTGTAAATGGGTGTGTTTGATGGAAGCAATGAGTTTTACTTGTTAATTTTGGAAGCTTAATGAAGTAGAGAATAATTGTAATGATAGGTATTGTGATAAAATTTTATTGTTATTGAAATGTATATTACTTTGTGTAAATTGTGATTTATTATGGGAGGTTAATGGATGTATATGAAAATTTTCATAACACATATGTTATATTGGTTTTCTGATGTAGATACTAAATGGAATGTTGTAAGACTAGAAGTAACTAAACTGTGAAGAAAAAATACATTTTTAAATAAGTGGGAAAGATAAAGGACATGAAAAATTATGCTAATATGTAAGAGAAAGGATGCTAGTTTAGCTGAAAAGAATTGGTCCATATACTATTGTAGTAAATAATTTTATGTTTGAATACATATTTTTTTGGTTAAATACACAATTATACTTTATTATAGGTTTATTAGTATTTGATTTTGTAGAAATGTAAAAAAATAAGGAAGACTAATTCCTACTTCAAAAAATAAAAGTGATGAGAAAAGGGGGACCTCATGATGAGAAATTTTGTTCCCCTGATAAAATAGGTCAACACATAGAATCTATGAGGTGATGAAGCTTTATAGAAAGGAAAACTGATGGTTAATAAATTGGAAAGCATAAAAAATAAGTCACTATTAGGACACAGAATCTATGAGGTGATGAAGTTTTCTAGAAAGGAAAACTGATGGTTGATAAATTGGAAAGCGTGAAAATAAGTCACTATTAGGACACAAGAAGCCTATGACATACCATAGCCATATGTAATGAAAGTAATGTGGTATAGGGAACCCAAGGGATGCCTTGGTTGTAAGACTCCAAAAGTACTCATACTCTTTATTTGTGAGGAAGCCTTGGCAACTATGGATTGCATTTGGGATTTTTTAGTAGAGAAGTGTATGCTTGAGCCTAGAGGCTGATTGATTACAAGAAAGAGAATACTTGAGAAAATAACAATTTATTTGGATTCATGAGCACATTTGGTATATCCAAGGAAAATAGTGATCTGATTTTATTTGTAGCCATATGGATGTCAATCCACACACATACATATAAGTATTATTTTTGCATAAATAACTTATCTTGATTTATAAAATTTAGGAAAAATCTTATGCATAGAAAAATGATTTAATATTCCCATTCACTAACAAATTTTATAGGTATTTGAGGGAATGAAAAATTTGTAGGGATGACCAGAAAATGTCGACACAATGACAAGGGAGAATAGATAAAGAGAACCATGTTCTTGGTGTATCCAAGAAAGAATTAAGGAATGTTACTATAGTAAAAGAGATCACCTAGGATGGTGTTGTTGCAATCAAATAATGTTGAGAGTTTGTGTGAAAATTGAGGATGATGTTACCTCAAAGGGGATGGGATTGTCATATACCTATCTTGATCCCTGGGTTAAAATTGTAATTAATTGCAATCAAGGATGTTAATGGTATCATATCACTTATATTGGCATTTAAATGCCATCATTGCGATAAACCAAATTGGGTGATTAAAATCAATGCATATGTAAATATTTATTTGATAATTAAAAATGCCAATCAATCAAATCACTAGTACAAAATGGCTAATTATTTACTAAAAAAATGACTAAAATTTGCATATAAATGACTATTTTTTGGTCGATGACCAATAGTAGCTAATTTATAGTATCTTATAACGTGACCAACTTTTGGTCGTTTTAGCCTAGTCATTAATTGGTTTTCTCAATTTTTTTGTCTAGTTGTATATTTGGTCATTAATTTAGGCACTGATTTAGTCATTATTTTAGTCATTTATTTGATAATTATTTTAGTCATTAATTTGGCCATTGATTTGGTCATTGATTTAATCTTTGATTTGGTCACAATTAATGACCAAATTTACAACAAAATATATTACTATATGATCACCTGACAAAACCAATTAATGACCAAAATTTTGGTCGTGTTATAAGATACTGTAAATTAACTACTAATAGTCTTATATATGCAAATTTTAGTCATCATTTGAAACCAATTAATGACTGAATAAATATGACTAAATTTTAGTCGTGCTATAAGATACTGTAAATTAGCTACTAATAGTCGTATATATGCAAAATTTAGTCGACATTTTTAGTCACAAATTTATCATTTGCAATAGTCATGTATTCATTATATAAACGACTAATTTAGTATTTTATATTCATTTTATTTATTTTCATTAAGAATAATTATTAATGACTAATTTAGTCATATATTCATTTTATTTTTGTTCATCATTAATCAATATAAAATACTATTTTAATAGTTTTAGATTTATTTTATGTGTTCATTATTAATCAACATAAATTAATTAGTATGATTTTGCCACTAAATTTAAAAAAAAATGTCATAAAAATTACATGTTCATCTAATATGAAAATGCAAAGTTACATATGTTAATCACAATACCAAGTAATATCAAGTGCAACTATAAATAATTCCAACCACATAAATTATATTATATAAAATTTCAAGTATTATAATATGAGTTTCCAACTTAATATTGGTTGGAGTACAATTTACAAATAAAATATTGTTGATCACTTCAAAGCATTATAATTATCTTGCCAAGGAATTGCAAGTGAATTCACCAACTTTGAAAACTTGACCATCAGTATTTGTGTTTGTCTTATGCGGGATATTGGCTCTATGGTTACTAGTAGACTAGTACACTTCTCTCTCTTTGTCACTCTAGTGTTTTTGTTCCCCTCTTTATTTAATCCTTGCTTCTTACCATCAATACTGAGTCCACTTTCTACAAAAAGAAAAAAAAAAGTTACAATGAAAATTATAAGACATGAAAGTCGATGAACACTGGAATATAAACTAAAGTAGACTATAAAGGATTTATACGATATATACCTCAACATCAGCAATATTTTTAATGTCTTTTTTCCCCATAAAAGAAAGAAAATCGAACAAGTTTTCTTTAGTTGGGAAATAGTGGCCATTATGTGGCTATATGACCTATATAATCAGACCAAATAAAATGTCACAAATAAACACAACAGAGCTAGCAATTTCTACTAAGAATGTCTCATGATTCACTTTTGTAGTGGTATCATTTCCTCTATTTATCTCTAAGTAGTGACACTTCAACAATAAGACTGGTTAGTAAAAATCTAATGGGTGGAGCAAAGTATTGCTGACACAATATGACAACAAGAAACTAAAAACAAATAAGACAAGACTTTGTAAATTGTGATACTAACTAAGAATATAGCTTCAATGTAGTAATCTTTAATTATCAACGTACTATTCCAAAGGAAAAGGAATCCAATTCCCATAAGCCAAAAAATTATGTATGCCCCTTGTTATCCCTGTAATTAATTGAGCAAGATTAACACACGTAATTTCCATTTAGAATCTCTAAAATGATTCTACAAATACTCAAAGAAAACTTGATGTTACTCATTCATTTTTCTCTGATGCAGACAAAACTGAATATGCTAACTTGTTTTTGAGCTGGAGAGTTCTATAATTCATCGTGTCCAAAATCATTATTTATTTTTGTGACTGTTTTTTTTTAATGACCAGGCAACGTGCCTATATTTGATCAAAAAACCTATTTTTCTAAGTCAAAGCTAGATTTCCTTCCAGTTTATGACATTCAAACAAACTAGAATCATTTTCCTTTAACAAGTCACTATTGTAATATACTACTAAACAGTAAAATACATAATGAATTTATTAGTGGTGGAACACTAATAAATCAAAAATACATGCAAGAAATAACACCATTATGTGCTAGACATGCCAAGTCTTTATCCTCTTGGTTGGAAATATTACTTCATGAAAAAAAAAAAAATTGACAAAGAGAAATTTTCTAGAACTAACCAATGCCAGTGTATCCAACAACATTGACATTTCTATTGGCATGCCCTTAAAATGTGTGGAAGTATCAAACAATTGTAGTGCACTTCCCTGTAAGGTTACAGTTTGGCAATGTAATATGTTGTCCCGTAGTCTAATCAGGTTTTAACTTTCCTTTGATAACTTTGAGAGAATGGGAATCCAATATAGAACAATGACAGAAATCTTTTATTCATTCACACTTACCTATATCCTAGACAAGAATTGTATCGTTATACAACTCCAAGAATGTCTCACATTCCACCAGGAAAATAAAATTCTAGATTTTGATTGTAACCCTTGAGGCTTTCTCAAATTTGTAAACAAGTAACATGATAAATATTTTTCCTTAGCTCTCAAACCTTCTTCTGAGCAGAGCTTGAGAAAATATGTGCATACACATATCATAATATAGCATGTTGTGGAGTATATTTACATGAAACCAATCATTCAAAATTTTATATTCTATTAATATTGAGGCATGTGTTAAATTTCCATTATTTGCATCTCTACGCAATGGTGTCATTAATAATTTGAAGGTTCTTGGCTTGCTAGTATGATCTAATTATTTCTTTGTGCAAGATTTTTTTCACTCCTATTTTTAAAATTAAATGTTTATGAATAGTTTATAGATACAATGGATTCTTTGAATAATAAAAGAGGCAATTATTTTTCCATAAACATAATTCAATTATTTTCATATGGTGTAAATTCAGTAGTTCTATTGGTGGTACTTAGCGTCAACCTAAACGATTATTTCACATGCATAAAAATAAGTACAAAGTGATAATAGGAAGGACTCATGTGAACTTTTCTAATCATACATGTTGAATCTGCAAGTGTTAATGTTGTTGTGCTCAATTTCTTATTGGGGTACCCATCAACTGACAAAATTTGTACAAATGTTTGAAATGATACTAAATAAGATGGACCTGAGGTACAAAATAACGGAAGCACAAGACAACACTTGATTGAGATCTATAGGTGATATATATATATATAGTCACAGGTCCAGTTCTTGCAATGAGCTCTCCTAGAATCTTACACCATAACTAATTTCCAATGTTAAACCATCTTTTTTTGTTATTAGCAAGCCTTCTTTAGACAGTCCATTAGCCTCTGACTTAAACTATCTATAAATATGATGGAATGATATATTCAATAATTGTGCCTTGATTATCTTAAACTACTCCAGAATGGGTTGTGAAAACAATTCTTGCATCCTAAAGCTCCATTCAACCGATTGATAACCAAGGAATCCCCAAAGACCTAGAATTCAGTCACCTCTCCTCTACTGGTACTGTTAACCAAAAATTTAATGCCTTTATTTCATCACAAATATTAGAGCCTATACCAATAAATGCTTTAATTTTTGAAGGTATGAGTATAATAGAATCACTATGGTATAGGATACGTCCTGCAACATCTTCTTCCTGTTGACCTTGACTACCATTGCTAAAAATTGAAATAACACCATTCCCACTCTTAACAATAGAAAGATGGATCAGTGTCCTTTCTTTACCATTTTTGGGGGCTTTTTTACTTTGAAGTGTCAATCATGACTTGGAGATACATTGAAACGATGGCTAAACCTTACCTTGAAAGATGTCATAGTTTCTGGAAAGAAAAATACTTCAAAATAATATAAGACACAATGCCTTACAACCCTTTAAGTCTTTATTCAAAACCCAGTATTTAAAATTTGAACACGATATCGCTCATATGTATATATGCATCTAGTCACTTAGCTTTTTGAATATTTTTGAACTTTTAAAGCTTCTTCCACTACGATGTTCCTCCTCATGAATTATCTACAAATATAGATCTATATACTAGCCTTAGAGTATATACCCCTATGGAAGGATTCTTTGACCGGACAAAATAATCCTCCTCTCTAAGTCTGATGTAATTCTTCTAAAGTTATAGTAGATATTCCTTACATTATTCTGCTTCCCTCTATGATAACTTTAACTCTACCTCACTTTGTTATCCCTCATTCCAAATAGGTTTTGGAATTGGATTTATTGTTATGCCAACTAATGGATTTTCTGGTTCCAAATAGGTGTGCAAATTGCATCTGCTGCCTGTACCAAGTAATGGATTCCCTGGTTCTACAATGTGACGATAAGCAAGACAACCTATCTAATCCAATCTTCCATTGATAGTGGTTTTATATGCTTACGAATAATCACTTTCCTCTGTATGAATTTCTTAGAAATCAACCTCTATAGACTCTTGGTTGTATAAGCCTTACCAAAGGAATGTATGTTTTTAAACTCAATCCAACAACTTCCTTTGGTTTAGATAATGGTTGCCACTTACTAAAGGGATTACCTCTTTTTCTCTCTTACATTTTCACAAAAATTTGAAACATTTTTTCCTAATGAGGGTAATAATGGAAACAAAGGTAATTAAATTTGGATTGAAGTGACAAAACATTGGAATGCTCCAGATAGGTAGAACACCATTGAGAAATTGATCTGGCAGGGTGAAGAAAAAAACCTCTCAATCCCTTGGAACAGTGACAGAGCCTCCAAAACCAAGTTTCACTAAATATTGTGTGCAGAGGGCACAATTAACAGCAAAGAAGGATTCGCAAGGTACTCCAATAGCATGCAATAGCTTTATATGTCTCTAGAAACTAGGGTGCATGCTCTTGCTTGTCATTTTTGATATCTTTGTCATTTTTTGTTTCAATTCCTTGCTATGAGATCATGGTACTATCCAGAGTAAATGAAATGTTTCCTCAAAAGTAGTCAAAAATACTTTTAATTGTACCATGATCATAGAAATAATTCACCATTTTTGTATTACATTCTTCGTTGCTGCACTAAGCAATCATATATCATCACGATGTCAATTGTGAACTACAAAAACCTTCACAAGAGTCACATAAGATGATCTCATTGCAAACACAACCTTATTTATATTTTCAAAGTCCAAGAGATCAAGTGACATCCTTTTAACTTTTTGGGCTTGAGATATTTATCCTACACTTACAGAGCCTCCAATTTCATCCTCTGATGCATCTACATGTCGCCCAAGCTGACCAAGACACATTATTGAAATCCCTTTGATACCATGGTCTTTTTTTGTCTTGTTTGTATAAAAAATATATATTAGGGTTCAATGGACCAATGAGAAGCAAGCCCACTCCTCATAGACATTGGGTTCACATGTCAAACAACTGAAATTGTGTTAGTGTCATTGCCAACTTCTGTACCTTCTACATTTGGTGCCAAATTTCCAATTGGAGTTCCTTTTCAACCTATTTATTTGCATGTAATTTTGAATAAATAACAAGAGATTTCTACCAAACTATCCCTTTGTACACCATCCCTACATGCTTCAATATGTTTTCATCCCCGGAACCAATTTTAGGCATCATTGTTGTTTTTATTTTTAGTAAATGTGTTGAAAAGGATAAAATACCATCTAGAATTGAAAGGCATCTCAAATTTCATATGTGTTGTGCTACCTCAATATCTTCTAGCTTTGTTCTAGCCAACAAATCCATGAATTATTTTGCATGTTTCATGTGTTCTCTCAAAGTAGTACACACAACCCTTGTAAGAGGAGATGAGTGTTGCGGTGAAAATTTCTTAAATGAAACAACAATATTTTGGCCACCTTGAAATGAAAATGATAAGAGGCATAAATCAAAGAGTTGAAACATAGCCTCTATACCCTTTTTCTCAATAAACACCCATGTATCTATATTATGCAGAATATTATTTAAGAGACATGTAACATTGCTCATACAATCTGGGAGAAAGCATTCCATGTTTGAAGACAAATTTTCAGCATAAGTATCAACCTCTAACTTATATTTCACCCTTGATGATTCATCTCCATCCACTGAACTAATTATTTGTTGTTATAAATAAATCTCCATGGGAACAGGCACAGAAGAGCTAGCAAATTTTTGGAACAGGGAATACACTTCAACACCAAATCCAAGTTTTGCAATAGTATTTAATATTTCAATCAATACATCCACCCCATGCCCCATCAAATAAGGAGAATGTCGTATCATCTCATCCAGGGCAGATGATAAGGACCTAAGAGTGTCACCTGCCGAAGCCCATAAGTAGGCTTTAAATGTAAAAAAATTCACAAAATATCTTAGAGCACCATAATCATTAATAGTTTGAATTCTAAGGTTATTAAGTCACAAAGCATATAAGCATTGTGGTATACAATCTACTACATCTGCAAAATGGAGGATACCAACCATGATGACATCCAAAAAATCATTAGGAAGACCAGCGGCATCTAGAGTAGAATAGCAAGTTGGATCTTTGTAAATAAGATCACTTGTGACTATAGCTGCAAGTGAAAAGACCCCAACACCAAATTCCTTTGATATTTTGAATATAATGCACAAGAAAAATGGCAATGAACTCTCTTAAGATCTTATAGTCATGTAGTATTTCCAGGAGCATATGTGCCAAGAGATAGAGCCCAAGGAAAAGCCTTCATAATAATTCTTCTATGATAAGGAACCAATGTGTCAGGATGAGAAATTTGCATTGCCTCTGACCTAGAATAATTCTTCAGAGGAGACTTTCCCTTGGAACCTGATTGTGATTCTCCACTCTGTTACCTTTCTCCTCCAAATGGAAGACTTCAAATGTGCTATGGTGTTGTCCAAGGCTCCTAAACCCCTAAAGGAGGTTTTAGTAGGATTACTATTTTCCATAAAAGGCTCAAGAAAATGCACAATAGTTGTTACCAAGTGTATATGTTGTGGATCCAAATATTTGAGAAGAGGGAGAAAAGTTGGCATTAAACCCACATCCCATAATGCAGTGTAGCCAAAAGAAGAAGAAACTAGAATTGTTACAAGAGAAAGTAGTGTTTCTACTAAAGATATTGAACAATAGGATGATTCACTGGAAACTTATTTCCATTGAGCTCAGGGGGATATTGGATATTGTTGATGCAATATTGAGTATAGTTGAGAAGAGAAATATTATTACAAAGGCTTACCAAAACGCCACTCCCAGTCCTTATAAAATGGAGCTGACATTCTATTGTTTATTTTCATTATATCTTGTTGTGGATTGAACAACTCCATAATTGAATCTTTATTAGGGCCGAGAAGGTCATTCTCTTGAGACAATAGCTACCAATTCATCTAATATAAATTAGTGTTATCTCACATGTATCCCCATAAGAGGATGACTTTCTAGTTGAATGTGAGAGCATGAAGGTGGCACAACTATTGAAGGTAATCACCCTGTGTCTCCAGCTCCAATGGAGTGCGTGCCAGATCCCAATTTTTATTTCATGTTCCACCTATCCAAGCCCACAATTTCTTTCCATGTTAACCAATTACTCTAGGAAATTTAAATAAGTGAGATTGAGACCTGGAATTTGGTGTGCTAAATTTTCTTAACCCTAGCAAGTGGAAAATTTAGTTTCTAGTAAATTTCCTTGCTATAAATTAATTAAAGTTTCAGCTTACTAAATAAAAGGCACTGTTGGGATTTAACAGGGAAAGAAAATAAAATCAGCGGTAGCTTGTACACCAATCCCACACATGCATACGCAGATAATATGCACATAAAAATTTGGTGTTCATTAAATAATATCTTATTGTACAAGGGTTTCCTTACTGGAAACATGGTACTTTGTGGAAAATTACAATCTCCAACAACTATAGAAATTTTATGGGCACCTTTGCAGCTTGTATTACCGAAATTATCCTAAGCAACCACACGACTTGCCATACGCTCAACCTGTAGTGAAACCTTTCTGTCACTTGTGCAGTTTTTTGAACCCCTTCCCACAGCACATGAAACAGTTTACTGCTTCCTGTGGCATGCGTGACTGCTCTGCTCATTTTGCATAGCACATGCTACCCTACTGCAGCACACATGACTATTTTCAACCCTCCACACAACTCGTGTTTCCCTGTCAAGATGAGTATGGCCACACTATGGCACTCTTGTTGGTTGATATACAGACTTTTGTTGTACAACCTTATTGGGAATGATCCTTGCTGCAGAAATCACTCTTCTGCACTGCAAATTTCAGACCATATACACTTGGATGAAATTCACTTTTCATCCAATCAAATGTCTAGAGTCGAGACACTCAAATCTGTTTGGAAGTACCTGTCCGGTGCTACTATCATAAACAGGGGGAGGATGAAGGAGATGATATCACACAAAGCAAAATCCCCTTGCACTTTCCCCACTTGTTGACATCCTACATGTCAAAACAAAACCTGCCATGGAGCATCACCCTCTAGACCCCTTGACACTCATATGGTAACCAAAATATACATTTGAGTGGGAAGCTTGATCAAACAAAGACCCCTAAAGTCCTTGGGGATAGTAACACATACCAAGGGGAGGATGGAAGACCCTTTTGTTTGATTGAGATCATGGTTACAATCTCAAAATCTGCTCCACTATTGATACCGGGCCTTGCTAATCAACCAAAAAGACACAAAATATATTTTCAAGTCTAGTAGGATTGTGCAACCATGGTCAGCTTCCTCATAAAGGGAAGGTCTCGATGATGCTAAACAGGAATTTTCCTTTGTAGTTCCTAAAGTTACCAATTCTACATGGATATTGGAAAAATATCTAGACTAAAGGGAATATGAAAATATCTAACAACCATCCAAGGTGGGGTAAATGTCCAAGATGAGGGATTCTAGTTAGGAAGAGAGTCCAACCCCACCAGGAAAAAAATTAGTTTTTTAGTCACTAAAAACATCACTTGATGCCAGGTTGATTATGTCTAAACAAGCATGAACATCATCAACTTAACTTATCTAAGCACTATTTGGTATATAAAAGCTAATGTATTAGTGAAAAATGTGTTCTCCATAGTCACGCATCTAGGTCCAAACTCCACAAGAGTCAACATTTGAACAATGAAACTCCAATCCACTCAGTCAAAAGCTTTTTCAAATGAAATTTCAAAGAAAAGGGGTTGCTGGCTAGTTTTTGTGCACATTTGAAGGTTTTACATGTTGAAAACTGTTGAGATTGCAACAAGATGATGAGCTTAGTGGAAAGGAATCGCCTTCACTAAGTGGGCCCGCAGGCTATTTTTGGTGCAAAGTATATTTTTAGACTATGTCTATTTTTAGACATATGGATCATGTTCTATCAGTTGCAGGATGCTATTTGTGGATGGTTGGTCAAGTTGGAAAAAATAGATTGACTTCTATTTTTAGACATACTGGGTGGAATCTATTTTTAGATTGCTAGTCTAAAAATAGATATGTCGAATATTATTAGCTCTTAATAATATTTAGACTCTAAACATTATCTTATTCTCTTGGAGCACTTCAGTTAAGTGCATAGATGTGGCACAGGAGCTGAAAGAAGGAATTACGCTATTCCTGAGGGTTAAGTGGAGCTATTGCATGGATACTTCGGTTAGAACTCATGTGACAAAGTTTGGTGGAGTTGATTGAGGAAGTTAGTGGAGTTGTATTTAGTTTAACTAATCTAAACATAGTTGAGCTATTTGTATTCAGTTTAACTGATTGATACAATTAGTGAGAGTGGTGTGAATTAATTATTAATTAATTCACTAATTATAAACTCATTAATCAACTCAAGAATGCATCAGTTAACTTCAGTGCATGGACAGTTTCAATGGAGACCAGTGCAGAAATAGGTGAAAGAGCAGGTTAACTATCAATTGTGACTATACAGTTGCTATTTGCAACACACAGATAGGTGGAGAAGCCCATGAGGATTGCGCAGTACAAGCTAGGTGGTTTATCTATTTAATGAAGCCATCCCATAGCATTGATTACGCAATAGAGGCTGGCTATCAAGTGGCAAAAGATTGGAGCATGTGTTTTGCTAGATCTAGCTTGATAGTGTGTAGCAATGAGAGGTTGTGCTGAGAGCTTGTGAGGAGCTTTGTACAATGATTGTTACATGATCTCCATGACATATAATATATAGATAGTTGGGGTTTTCAGCTTTAAGCTTTCCCATTAAATACTGTGTTCATATGTGTGATTGTTTGTGGTTTTAGTGTATGCATGCAATTGATTTTATTTCCGCATGTGATGATCAATGGTAGAAGAGATTCTGTATTATGCATGAAGCTAAAATAGTGTGTGATCAGGAGAATCTTGGTGAATAATATATCAGTTATTCAAATTTCTACATGGTATCGGAGCGATATTGATCATTGGAACAATTGCAAAACATTGAAGCGGTTGAGTTTTGTGCTGGTGGAATTCGAATTTGCAGCAGTGTTTTCTTGGTGTCGAAGTTGAGATGGCTTTCAACAGATTGTGATTGGAGTATGCCCTTGAGGTCAGCTCTAATTATATTGCATGGAAGGACAGGATGGAGGCGGTGTTGGATGACAATGGGTTGAAGGAGTTCATAGATGTAGAAATTCCAAAGCCTATTTCTAGTGATGCTGCCGTACTTGACGCATGGCAAAAGAAGACAGCAAAGTGTCGAAGGATTCTGTTGGAAGGTGTGAAGGATCACATAGTGTCCAGCCTTCATGGTAATGCTTCTCCATTCTTTATGTGGAAAGCTTTGACAGATTTATTTCAAAGCAAGAGCGACTAGAGGAAGTTGGCACTCAAGGATAAACTCAGGAACATAAAAATGGAGAAAGGTGATAGTATGCCCAAGTACCTCACAAATTTCATCCAATTCAGGGATGAGCTGTGAAGTGTGGGGGTTACTGTTGATGACAAGGACTTGGTGAGCTTGGCTCTCCTTGGGCTTCTGAAGAGTTGGCATTCCTATCATGACTTTGTCAATGGTCCGGAGAAATGGCCAGGATGGGAGCGACTTTGGTCAGATCTTGTGCAAGAGGAGATAAGGCGGAGTACCAGGGATGGATATTCATCAAAGAACTATGATGAAGAGAATTTCTCTTTGGCTGCCAAAGAAAATAAGGGGAAGAGAAAAAAATATTCTCAATCCGGTGCGAAAGGCAAGAAGCAGGACATGTCCAAGGTGAAGTGCTTTCATTGTCACCAACATGGACATTGTGCCACTAATTGTCCACAGAAGAAGAAAACTAAGCAGGCTGCTGGGACTACAGCTGGAGAGGCCTTAGCCTCATAGTTTGAGCTGGATTTTTTTCTAATCGCATGCTTGGTCTCAAGTGTGATGGGTTCAGTGTGGTTTCTTGACAGTGGTGCGTCTTTTCACATGACAGGAGATAGAGATTTGCTTCTGTGTATCGATCTGGATGAGAAAGATCTTGGAGTGCACATCGAGATGGGCGATGATGGTAGATACAGTGCGACTGGTATTGGTACCATTTCCTTTGAGAGGGAGTCTGGTAAACCCTTTGTATTGAAGGAAGTGATGCATGTTCTAGGATTGAAGAAGAATATTCTCTCTGTGGTGATGTTAGAAGACAAGGGATATGATGTTGTCCTTAGCGAGGGAAAGGCTTTCCTATGCAGTAAGGAAACTGGTGAGACCCAGAGGATAGGGGTTTGAGTTAAGAACCTTTATCAATTGCAGGTAGATGGCTGTGCAACAATGGCAGGCAAGGCAGAAGGAGTGGTGATCCGGGATGATGGCGAGTTGTGGCACCGGAGATTAGGCCACCTTCACCATGGAGATTTGAAGATACTACAGCAAATTTCTACTGGGCTTCCTAAGGGTACTCTTGCGCAGTCAGATCAGTGCAAGGGATGTACCTTGGGAAAATTTGTGAAAGCCACCTTTCACAAGAAGGATAGTCATGCCATGATGATCCTTGAGAGAATTCACACAAACGTGTGTGGACCTTTCCTCGCAGTCACGTAAAAGCACACAAAAGTATTATGTGATATTTGTCGATGATTTTTCGGTAGCGCCGGATCTTTTTCGCGAAGAAGAGCGAGACATACTCAAAGTTCTGTGAGTTCAAGGCACTGGTTGAGAAAGAATCGGGGAAGCAGGTGAAGGCTCTTAGGAGCGACAATGGTGGTGAATTAATCTCTGGCGAATTCAAGGAATTTTGCAGTGCAGAAGGAATTCGAAGAGAGCTTATAGCACCTCATAACCCACAACAGAATGGGGTTGCTGAGCGGAAGAACAGAACGATCATGGGTGTTGCACGAGCGATGTTTCATGATCATGGCCTACCCATTCACTTGTGGGCGGAGGCATGCAATACTACAGTATATGTGCAGAACCGTTGTCCTCACAGGATACTTGGCGTGAGTACACCCGAGGAGGCGTTTTCTGGTAAGAGGCCTGATATTTCCCATTTGAGGATTTTTGGTTCACCTGTTTACATTCACGTGACGAAGGATGCCAAGAAGAAGTTGGAGCTGACCGGATAGGTTGGGATATTTTTTGGGTACACTGATAAACCCCACAACTATCGTGTGCATTTGCTAGACAGTCACAAGACTTTTGTGCGACGGGATATCAAATTTCATGAGGAGAAAGCCACGAAGTGTTCACTTGAGAGGGAGCCACACTTGCATGCAGATGAGGAGCTATACATTCCTAAGGATGAGTCTCAGGATGTGGATCATCCACAAGATGAGGTTCATGGAGTGGAAGAGACCACTCAAGCAGTGCCAACCATCAGAGGGTGGAAGCGCACTACAGAAGCTGAGCGACTGGCTCAAGATGCAGTGAAGGTTGTAGGAGCACCTACATCACAGTGTAGACAGAGACAGTCACCTGACTGGTATACTAGATACATGGCTCTTATGAGAAAGTGTATTGTGACAGATCCATCCTCTTTCGAGGAAGCTGTGGAGGACCTCGCATGGGTAGATGCCATGGTGGAAGAGTATGATTCGATTGTCAGAAACAGTGCATGGGAGATTGTCCCAAGGACGGAAGGGAAATCAGTGGTGGGTTTGAGATGGATCTACAAAGTGAAGCAGGCAGCTGAGGAGAGTGTGGAGAAGTACAAGGCAAGATTTTTTGCCCGAGGCTTTTCACATTGAGGGGATTGATTATGAGGAGACCTTTGCACCTATCGCAAGGTATTCTTCCATATGGACGATTCTTGCTCTTTCAGCGCAGATGGGGTGGCACATTCATCAGATGGATGTGAAGACTGCGTTCCTCAATGGAGTCATTGAGGAGGAGGTGTACATAGAGAAACCCGAAGGTTTCGAGATCTTCAGCAGTGAGTCGCATGTGTGCAGGCTCAAGATCATTGTGGTTGAAACAAGCACCTCGTGCTTGGTACACAGACAATTATTAGCCACCGGGACTTGACCCTCCAAGAGTGAGGCGGATCCTAACCTACCGTACTGTGGTGAGTGGCAGCCGCTCGATCATTGTACTTTGTAATGATTTGATTTTGGCGAGATGAACATGATACACTCATGCAAGGTCGATCTTGGGGGCGAGTTTATGTTGAAGGGGACTTGGGCCTCCTTCATTGTTTCCTGGGATTGGAAATTTGGCAGCGCAGTGATGGACTGTTTGTTTCTCAGGGTAGGTATGCCCGGGAGATACCGGAGAAGTTCAGCATGCATGGCTGCAAGCCTGTTGATACTCCTCTTCCTGGTGGATGGAGGAAAGAGGATGCTACATCGACAGAGGTAGTGGATGCCACTATTTACCGACACTTGGTGGGGTCGCTTATGTATTTAGTCAATACACGACCTGACATATGCTACGCTGTTAATCAGCTTTCACAAGCTATGGTTAAGCCTACCAAGCTCTTTTGGAAGGCAGGCAAGCATGTATTGATATATCTCATAGGCACATCGGGATATGGATCATGGTACAGAGCAGTCGATGAGGTGAAGCTTCGTCATTTCACGGATGCGTATCACAGATTTTAACAGACGGCAGGTGCGAACACTGTGAGGGATTTCGTATCAGGTTGACAAAAGTTTCGGGGTACAATAGGAAGTATAGATTTGTATAATTTTGGCCCAGCAAGAGGGCCGAGTACATGGCAGCAATTTTGGCTACATGTGAGGCTATATGGATGAGGAAGATCCCGGTCGGGTTGTTCGGTTCACACTTAGAGCCTACTGTGATTTATTGTGATAATCAGAGTTGCATCAAACTCTCGGTTAATCCAGTATTTCATGATAGATCTAAACACATTGACATCCGGTATCATCATATCAGAGATTGTGTGCAGTGGAAGGTCATGTTACTTTCATACATTCCTACAGAGAATCAGGATGCTGATATCTTAACGAAGGCGCTCACCAGGAGCAAATTCGAATACACAAGGGCAGGATAGGGGTTGCAGATAATCCATATCTTGTTGAGAGGGAGTGTTGAGATTGGAACAAGATGATGAGCTTAGTGGAAAGAAGTCGCCTTCACTAAGTGGGCCCGAAGGCTATTTTTGGCGCAAAGTCTATTTTTAGACATATGGATCATGTTCTATGAGTTGCAGGGTGCTATTTGTGGATGGTTGGTCAAGTCGAGAAAAATAGATGGAATTATATTTTTAGACATACTGGGCGGAATCTATTTTTAGATTGCCAATCTAAAAATAGATATGTCGAATATTATTAGCTCTTAATAATATTTGGACTCTAAACATTATCTTATCCTCTTGGAGCACTTCGCTATGCACAGATGTGGCACAGATGATTTAAGGAATTATGCTAATCCCCGAGGGTTGAAGTGAGCCACTGAAGGGATACTGCTTAGAACTCTATGTGACAAAGCTGGTGGAGTTGATTGAGTGAAGTTAGTGGAGTTGTATTCAATAATTAATCTAAACATAGTTGATCTATTTGTATCTGTATTTAACCGATTGATACAATTAGTGAGAGTGGTGTGAATTAATTATTAATTAATTCACTAATTATAAACTCATTAATCAACTAAAGAATGCATCAATTAACTCTTGGGCATGGACAAGCTTTAGTGGAGACCAAGCAAGTAAATAGGTGAAAGAGCAGTGTTAAATATCAGTTGTAATTATGAAATTAAGAGTTTGCAAAACACACAGTAGTCACAGGATTTGTGGTATGTCATGTGGTTTATCTATTTAATGAAGCCATCCCATAGCATTGATTACGCAATAGAGGTTGGCTATCAGGTGGCTAAGGATTGGAGCATGTGTTTTGCTAGATCTAGCTTGATAGTGTGCAAAAATTGAGGGTGTGCATGAGAGCTTGTGAGGAGATTTGTACAATGATTGTTACATGATCTCCATGACATATAATATACAAAGAGTTGGGGTTTTCAGATTTAATCTTTCCCATTAAATACTGTGTTCATATGTATGATTTTTTGTGGTTTTAATGTGTGCATGCAATTGATTTTATTTCCTCATGTGATGATCAATGGTAGAAGAGATTTTGTATTATGCATGAAGCTAAAATAGTGTGTGATCAGGAGAATCTCGGTGAATAATATATCAGTTATTCAAATTTCTACAAAAACATGGTACTGAGATTACTTGTTTGTACACAAAAAAAATTTTATCGTTAGAAAACTTTCCATGGCATTTCCTAGATCCTTAGAGTCTCTGTTTTAGCGATGATCTTGTGTGGCACACTAAGAAATGTAATTGGATGCCAATCATCCATTGTGTTTGTGGCTACTTTTGTGGGAATGTGTTTGCCAAACGAAAAAAAATGTCACTAATCATTTCTCATAACCTTGTAAAATTCACATAGAATTCCATATATATTCTATACCCAGAGACTTTCCATTCTTCATGTGCTAAGTTCTACAAAATCCTCCTCTTTTGAGAAGTCTCATTCTTCAACCTGCTCTAGTCACCAATAAAAACCTTATGAGGATTGACCCTACAATAAGCATTTCTTGTAGCCACTACATGATCCATCACGGTATAAGGAGAAAATCATTTTGAAATTGCAATTTGAACATAATTTCAATTGAAGTGCCAAAAGAAGAACCATTTGCATGGAGTAATCCAAGATCCTTTTCATTGCCACTTTTCTTTTCAAAAATTCAAAATAGAATTGTGAGCCCTCATATCCCTTATGAATCCACTGCAACCTAAAACAAACTCAGACACCCTTGCCAATATAATCCCCTATGCTTCACCTCCCTCTAAACCATTATGTCATATCATGCATCCTCGCCATAGAGGGACACATTATGGAGATCCACTTCGATAGCAACACACACCTACTGAAGTCTACCTTGCTGCAACTCCTTTATGCCTTTTGCGAGCCATCATCCTAACCCAACCTCTCATGGGTTTGAAAATACGAAATATTTGATTATAGATTATGATTCAAGTAGATTGAAATGCATTTTTTACTGTTTCTCTAATGGAAGTATGCAATGTCCCTAGGTAATGTTTGGCCTTGGGGTTCAATCCTTATCTAGGATTTTCCAATCATGAAAATAATCATAACAGCAGTGCACATTTATCAACTCATATAACGGTAAGTACCCTTCTATATAATCCACTAATGATATAATAGATATTTAACAGTCATATGTTTCTTTAGAAAACCACCACAAGTTAGGGCTAACTGCCTAAGGAACAGTAGACCTATACAACCAATAATCCACCAATATAATTCTGACTGTAATTTCAATATTCAATAGATCAGTATTCCAATTGTAACCCATACTAGCACTATCCAATTTTAGTTGGTAATATACTAATTAACAACACATTGTCTAACTGTGTTGCCTCCAAACTTGTTTGTTGTTAGGAAGAGCTGGTGACAACCCTTTCTTAATGGATTTTCAATTTTTGGTTGGAGTAGTCTCTTAACATGGTCAAATGGCTAGTTAGATCTTATGACAGTCCCCTTTTGATCCAAATTTTAGCTGTGGTTGGAGAGTTGATCCTGTTGCTACATCACATCAAAAAACTATAGGTTCTGGAGGCATGCTTGGGATGTTTAGTAATTTTTGGCCTATAATTGGAGGCTTGTAATTTTTGGGGAGTGGTTTCAAAGCTTCATGTGATCACAGACCCCTAAAATAGATATCTTCTATGGCCCTAAATACACTCAGGAGGAAGGCCGCATACAGGTGATGCCCTAAATGCTTCAAACAAGGCCCTAAAAACCACCTAGTAACCTATTGATCTACTGTTTGGTTGAGAACAACCTCACTACCTCCTGTTTATCTTTAGTGCCTCAAAGAGGACACCCCACATCCTTACCTTTCCTTAACCAATGGTTCTGAGCTTGGGTGCACCATAGATAGATCACAGAGAGAAGATATTGTTGCCCAGAAAAACTAATGGTGGCCAAGCATCCCACATAAAGACCTATGTTGTCTGGAACATGACTTGTTGACCAAGAATAACTACTGATAATGTGTTTCCCTGCTTTCCAAAATTAATCATACATGCTCCAAAATATTATGTTGTAAGAGGTGTAACGAGTGGTTATTGTATGGCATGTTGCAACTTTGAATCTATCTTTCAAAGCCATTAATATTAATCTATGTTTTAATATTTAATTTTTTTGTTTCTTGTGTTCATTGGAATAATGCTCTATTTGGGAGAAAATGGATGGTTCGAGAAGCATGTAGAACTGTGGGGTGTTATCTTTCTAACAATCCCTTCCTACTTATAGAAGTGACACAGTTAGGAAACCTTTCATGAGATGAACACTTTGTTCAATTTGGAAGAAATATATGTATTTACTATTTAGATCAAGTTTAACTATGTAATTCTTTCCCAATATTGCCATTTTTAGGCAAGATGTGGGCAGTCTTTAAGTTGGGGTCAAGGAGTGTTAATTGCTATTTTTTTTGTATGCAAGCAACTCTTATTTGACTACATTTTGGCTCCTAGATGTAGCAACTGTAATTCTTAATGAAATATCTGTGCCATTTGGCCCTAAAATATTGTTTTTTAATTGCATGTCCCCTATTTATATATATTTAACAACAAATGTTGTTGTACTAATTACTATGTAAGTGAAACCCTCATTCAAGGGTTTGATCA